>OZ026506.1:12327500-12712500 GCA_964019985.1 Aurelia sp. 4 Dawson et al 2005
GATCAAAGTTGAATATTCGAGGAGGGAGAATTTTCGGCATGCTAACAGATAATGTAAGAACATCTATGTTTGGTCAAAAATCCAGTTATAGGTCGTCTGTTTTGGGGGAGGGCATTTTTGCATTCATCCAACAGCTTCTAATTTCCTGCGAAATCACAGTTTATGACGTGATGTTAGATTACGTAGTGTGATTAGTCAACCTCACAGATGTTTCAATAGACCTTTTCAAAGAGGTCTGGGACGACGCGCTACTTTTCTGGAAGATGGCGGATAAGCTGCGAAGGGGAATCCCCTTTGCATTGCAAACGCTAAAATGCTGTTGCAGTGGGCGGCGTAATGCAACTAAAACCGAAATTAAGTCCAGCTAATGTGCACTCAAAGGACCAGAAATGCCCACAAAATGTTACAACATCAAACTAAACAGTTAGTTATCAAATTGAAATGATATTTTACAAGGAAAAGTTTATCTCTTCAAGTTCGTTGAATTTGGATTGTATGATAATTAGTTGCCAATTTTAGATTTTTATTTATGAATAAACGGAGCTTATCTATTGCCCTAACTAAAGATGTACAAAGGCACTTTTGGTACAAACGTATAAGGGGCAAACATCTACTTCCTCTCCTAGACCCTCTGAGCCTCGTAGCAAAAGAGAGACTTTGGCGGGAAAACATTCCTCGTCAAATTTGTATTCGTCATTTCGTTCTCTGCTTCTTGGATCAAACAAAAAGAAAATGGTTTGCAGAAAAGCACTTGTCTTGTGGATTTCAGGACGAAAACAAAAAAAATGTAGTCGTTTCTTGATTGTACAATATGGAAGGGATTCCAAGTCAAAGATTTGCTAAAGTAATAAGTATATTGTTTTGTTTGGAGGCAAAGTCTTAGTGACATGTTGGTTGCGAGCAGTTATGCAGTTTGTTGTGTTGACTTTTCAATCGGAGCAAAAGTTTTTACAAGTAATAAGTAAATGGGAATCTTGTGCAAGTTAAGCTGTCTGGAGCAGGTAAGTGGCCTTATTTTACGAGTGCATACTGAAATGATTTATTTCAAACCTCTGCAAACTTTGTAATACGCATGTGAACAAATTAAAAGATCGAAGAAACTTTTCATTAGCTGAATTGATTTGGAAAGGCATGGTCGGTAACATTAGCACAGGAAAGAAGAAATGTGAATCATTGTTTGTTTCTTAACGGTTCTCGATACATACGACTGCTCGTATTCCTGCAGTTATCGGGGGATAAGCCCAACTCGCAAACAGAAATCTAAATTTATCTGACCTAATCCGAGGGCATCACGAAGTCCAAACTTCGCAGAAACAACTCGAAGGTATAAACGTCTCCTCATTGTAAAATGTGCTAAACATTGCATTCATGTGATAAGCAAGTATTTGTTTTCACACTGAAGCCCCTCTGGTCTTTCATGAACCATATAGCTAGAGTTAAATATTTTGTTCACAACTTTTCCCACTGCAACTCCAGTTCTGCATCGCGGAGAAGATTCCCGTGTATCCGCCATCTTACAGAAAAGTAGCGCGCCGTCCCAGACCCCTTTGAAAAGGTCTATTCGCTGAGTGGCTCAAAACGAAGTCTGTTCTCGTTCTTGGCTGTAAGCTTAATAAACTTCTGCAAATGGACTCAATAACTGCAGAATTTTGCCAAACGCTACCCTGCTGTTCAAAACGTTATAAACTACTTGAGTGATGAAAATCGCAAATATCATGCCTCGCTCTCTTTAGAAAACCGTATTAGTACTGGGGGGTGTTTTTCGCCCCCCCCCCCACCACACTTTCTACGTTGCACTAAATCGGCCAGTAATGTAACCATCAAGCTTTGTGAATTTTAGTCAAATTCAATTGTCAATTAAGTTTTTAACATTTCATTGTTCTAACTATGATCACGTGACCACAGCAATACCATATTTGGAGAGTGGTCAACAAAAAAATTCTTAAAACCTCCATAGACTTTGTCTCGTTTGTCTGATTAATCTCAAACATGCACCATTCGATTGCATTTGAGGATTAGTTTTATTTGATATATATATTTTTCATTTTTGCTGACATCAGCAAGATTTAATATCTATAACATCATTGACATTTATGACGTCATTGCTTTAATGAATAAATGTAAGATATGAAAAATTGTTGTCTCTTTTGTTTCAACTTATTTATTTGATTACCTCCGAGTCCAAATTTGCTAGATAACAGGACAAGACTTAGAATTAACTGCAAAGAAAATTTGTACATGGAACAAAAAGCTAATTAAAAGCTAATTGCGCTAAAGATAGAAACAGAAAGTATCTCAAAAGTGTGTATTTTAAATCTGGAACATGTTTCCGGCAATTTGAGACAGATTTGGAGAAAATTGGATGAGAGGTAAATTAAATAGAATTTTTCTTGTTAAGGAGGTAAAAAATTGCCAATTTTCCTTTGTTTATTGGTTGCCTAGCAACGAAACACGTGACTAATTAATTTTCATTGTTATATTTCAATAGCCAATTGTCCAAAGAACAATAGGAGTGAGTCTTATTGTTATATCTCTTGTAGTTTCGGAGCAAAAGAGGGGGGCGAAAAACGCCCCCCTCCAGTACAAATTAAGCAAAAAATCGCCCAGTACTAATAGAGTTAAAAAACTGCACAGAATTGCAGATAAACACATAATTTTCCCTTCAGTCGTGTGGAAACTTGAAGCAAATGTTGTCCTTTTCTGTCCAAACATAGTTATCGAGATTTTTCAAAAACAAATAAAAAGTAGTTGGGAATAGGCAGAACTCTTCCAAGAGATGCAAAAAATTTTGAGCCAAATTAAAAGCTGCAATTTTGGGGGGATAACCCTCATCAAGGCATGCCGTTTTGGGAGCAGACAACACTGGATTACGAGAAGCATCCTAAGTTAGTGTAAATGTATTTGCACAGAAATCTTTTAACGGATTTGATTGCCAGAAAGGTGCTACAGAAGTGTTAAGTTATCTTATTTAGTTCCCGTTAAAGTGGAACAGAAATGGGCATTCTAAACAAAAGAGATGTTCATGTGAAAATATTCCTCCATTTATGAAAATGATATCATAAATGGTCAAAACTCTAGTTTACAAAAGCCAAACATCGGATAAGGAGAAGGGTTCGTAGACAAAGCAGAGGGTGTGTCGTCAAAACATGTCCTAGGGCCTTGCTCTAAGATTCCCTCGTTTTGCTCGGCGATTTTGACCGGCCATGCTACAGCTTTCCTTGTAAAATTGATTCTTCCAAACCAAAATTATACGTTCATCAAAGTGTCCACTAATCTTTACCCCTACAAGTGGTTACAAGTAGCTTCCTATAAAAAGATATGCGCGTGCCAACACATTTTCTGTTCCCAAGACTCTCTGGATCTGCATTGGTCGCATATACCAATGCTCTTGCAACGGTAAGCTGGTGTTCAACGCATAATTCTGCATTACTGGATACCCTCCCCCGGGGGGTTATTTGATATGTTTTGCCAACGGGATGTGCACTCCCTCCCGGGTATCGCTCTCACTTCTTTTTTCTAATGATGGGTATCAAAAGAAGATAATTTTTCTAAAGCCGGTTGTCAGAAGCATTTTTCCATTGTTTTCCTAGGCTTTTGTTACGTTTTGGAGTATACTTTTTGCCGATGTTTTCAAAAGCAAGCTATCATTTTGAGGGCAAAAATCTAAGGATCTAAGCCCAAGTGAAAAAACTATTTTTTTTAGAGTGCACACCCCTGTACATTTGAAAGTCAAGTAGCCCCTCCCAGGTATCTTCAAAAAGGGTTAGAGCGTCAGTGTCATAACCGCTGTGCAAAACGAGTACGGGCTATGAGAACAGTGGTCCGCTATGTCGCGGGCCTATGCTTGCATCTGTAATGACTAGATCGTAGAACCAATCACAAATTCAATAAACTGTTTGATTCAAAGTCTTTGTGCCCTCAGATCTGTGACCATGGCATGTATTGTATCCCAAGCCTCTAAGATACCATTTTCGACCATAAAGCGACCAATCTCTCCAACCTGGTCCCGCTATGACAACGATGGGCCACGTCGGGAACATTGAAAATTGGACTGCTTTCTAATTTGCTTTGAGAATGTTTGGCCGCTAATGATCATTTTCAAATTGATTTCAATTTTCAATGTTGGTTTCAATGTTCAAATTTTCTAATCATTTTGATTTTTTTCAAATTCAATTTCATATTTTTTATTTTTTTTAACATTTTGCATTACGTTTTTCTTCCACTTTTTCACTTTTTATTGTTTATTTGCAATCGTTTTTGCTTTTATTTCATTATAGATTTTTCTTTTATTTATTTTTGATTTGGTTTTGGTTTACTTTTCAATTGAAATTTATATATCTTTGATTGATTTTGGATCTTACTTTGTTGCTGTACAAAGAATCGCTATGAGAACAATGGGCCACCATACCCCTCCAGAAACTCATTAATTACTCTCGAACCAATAGGTAAATTCGGTAAGAAATATTGTGTTTAGATTAGAGGAGTGGAAAATAGAATTCTTCTAAGACCAGTGAAAATTTTCAAATGAGCCTTTTACAAAGCCATAGAAATAAACAATTCTATTTGATATATCTTTCGATTGCCGAGAATTTGAGTAATAGCACACTGGCATTTTACAAAATTTTGCAAAATCATTTAGTTCCAGTGCAATTAATTAATTTCTGGAAGGGTGGATTTCTGAAAACTGGCTCTCCGTGCTATCAGATGGGAAACCAGAGCCACCTTAAAACAGGCCTTAGAGAAACATTTGGTTAGAAATGTCACTCTATCGTCAATGCCATCAGTTTAATGACCCCTTAGCAGATTGCTGTGCAATTTTTTATGCTGAATCCGAAAATCAATGTGTCCGGGCAAAAGGAAACATCGATTTCCATTATGCATTGATACACCTTTGATGCCATGATAGTGTGAAAATCACAAAAAAATACTACTTTTACTAAGGGATGCAGCATTCAGAGCGAAAATACTATTTTTGAGTGATGAAACCGAAAAGCGGTGTTCCCAAGCCAAGAAATTGCAAGAAACGTCGATTCCCGGCAAGCATTAATGCGTTTGTTCCCATGATAGTATTAAGACAAAAAAATTTATACTTTTGTTGAAAGATTTAGCTTTCAGAGAGGAAATTAAGGCCCCGTTTACACGGTGCCGGACAAGTTTTTATCCGTACAAGTTTTTGTACGAATAATTTGCGTTTACATGGTACCGGACAAACATTTGTTCGCTTTGCCCTTCCGTTTACACGGTGCCTGATCTGAACGTATCCCTGTGCTCATGACATGTGCAATAAAGAGCAAATCATGTGTCGTTTGTTGTCTCTCGACATTCTGAAGTTTTATCTCCATTCTTCTCGTACAACAACGTCCATTACCAGACTCCTCCGCATTGCACTTGTCCTTCGATCCCGGTCTTTCCCCAAAATGAGATCTTTTCAAGCTTGTTCAAGCTTTCTTCAGTTCCAGCGTCTGCTGCAGTGGTAACATACAAATAAAAAAGCCAGTGCTGGGGATTGAACTTAACAGGGAAAACAATCGCGTTTGCAATCATTTATCTATTTCTTTTTCGTTTTTGATCAGGTTGATATAATAATCACCAAATTCACAACATATCAATTTTAGCGTCAGAAACACGCCACGGCACAAAAACACAAACTCTGCCATATTTGCTCTGCCTCATTTTGGGATAATTCTACCCTCCTAATGAATCCGAACAAAAAGAAGTTCTGGAATTTGCGGTTACACGGGGCCAGACAAGTTTTTATCCGTACAAGTTCACAACTTGTACGCTTTCGTAGCAGTACAAGTTTTTGTCCGGATAAACGAGCAAATATTTGTACGGATAGGGAGGTACCGTGTAAAGGCAAGCCCTATCCGTACAAAAACTTGTACGGATAAAAACTTGTCCGGCACCGTGTAAACGGGGCCTAAGCAAAAGTACAATTTTATCATCTCATGTGACCACAGCTACTACAAAAACATAAATGAAAGAATTATTGGTAGAATTCGAAAGCTAAAAGGCTGCTTTTCTTAGGGGTCGTGTTGTAATTACATCCAAGGTAGATGAATACATCTAGACTCCTATGCCTCACAAATTCCGAAAGTCGGCACACCAAAGGCTCCAAGCTACTCCAAAACTTATAGATCCTGAATCCTAAAATCATTATTTCCAAGTAAAATTTTGGAATAAAAACGGGCTGCATGCATCAGTGCCTTTCATGCCATAATATTACTAAAAATACTGAAATCAATTACTTTCAGTTTTAAAATGTAGCTTTTAGAGCACAAAGACTGTATTTGAATCTGAATTGCCAATGTGAAATACCTAGAAGAAAGAAGTCCAGAATTACTAGATTACTGTGGATTACTGGAAGCCCAATGCCTCAATTAGCCGTATTCCATTGAAAGCAAATTATTCAGGACACCGTCTCATAAAGGTCTATTAGTTGAAGGTCCTATGTGTGTTCTTCTAAGAAAAGATGAAGAAAGACTCTTCAGTTTCAATCCGGGACGCAATGAAAAAATTGAAATTGAAGGCTTTTCTGTAACGAAAAATTGGGTTGACAATTAGTAGAACTATGCTTTGTCATGTTCTCGTCTGTTAGACCAACAAAGACTTTTTCAGATTCAACACCTCAAGAATAGTATTGTTGCTCTAAAAAAACGGTTTCAAGTAATTGCAATGGATTTGTGATTTGATATTCAAGTATTATTGCACCAAACACATTGATTGCTGGAAATCGGTGTCTTCTGGATTCTTTGGCTTTGTGACAAAAATTTTTTCGGATTCAGCAACTCAAAATAATCCTTACGCACTGAAAGCGGCATTTATAGCAAACACAATACATACGGTTAAGCCCAGAATACTTCATACCCATGCCTCACTTGGGGTCTTTTAGATTTTGTATTTGTGGACCAATCAGAAAGATATTTCAATCCTTCAGACATCTCTTGTTGTGCTTATTTTGACCATTTTGTAATGTTCTTACGAAACGTCGGCGACGGTAAAACTGGTACTCAGTTCGAAAATGCAAAACACTCCGCGTTGGGTAAGGATGTGGCTAATTTCGGGTTAAAGTGCATCGTTATTTTTACACCTTTGTGGCATCGAAAGGCGCATCAACGCATGCCAAAAACTGATGTTTCCAGAAGTTTTTTGGCTTGGTAACATCATTTTTCGGATTCAGCACCTCAAAATTGGTAGTTGGCTCTAAAAAATACTTTTTTGGTAAGCGTAGTTGATTTTGTTATTTTTTAAATCATTATGGCATCAAAAGCATTGATAATTGCCGGAAATTGATGCTCCCAGGAATTTTTCTGGCTTGAAAACATCGATTTTGAGACTCACCAAGGCCGCATTTCTTCATAAACGTGGTAAATTTTTTGTGATTAATCGCAATACTTTGGTAGCAGCGGCGCATCAGTGCATGCCGGAAATCGATGTTTCCTGGAATTTTTGGCGTGGAAACGTTGATTTTAGAATTCAGCTTGCCAAAATTAGTATCTACGCTTTAAAAGTGGCATTTTTCAACAAAAGTAATAGACTTCGATATTCTTACATTTCCGTGGCATCAAAGGCATGATGATTACCGGAAATCGATGCTTCCAGGAATTTTCAGCTTGAGAACATCGTTTCAAATTTAGCACCTAAAAAATAGTATCTTTGCCCTGAAAGCTGCATCTCTTCGTAGATATGATAAATTTTTGTGACTTTTGCACTATTTTGGCATCAGAGGTGCATCAATGCATGCCGGAAGTCGATGTTTTCTGGAAGCGTTTGGCCTGCGAACATTGATTTTGGGAATCTGTGCCAAAAATTACCTACGAATTCGTTATAAAGTCTATTTTAACATTAAAATTGTACGGACTACTTTTCCGACATTTGGATACAGACTAACTATCCGATTTTTTGCTTTACACTAGACTGCCTACACAATCCCAGTATGATCCTTAGAACTAAATTGTAGCTAATACAGAGACTTGTTGCCAGTGTCTGACATCGGACTGATTTGGTTGCCTCGTTTTCATAAGCGCTGTGTGCCTAAAATTCTGACCATGGAATGAACGTTTTAGTTGTTGCTGCTGCGATCAGTAATCATCAAAGGCGTCAAACCATGCGCATTACCTATTGAATACTCCAGAAAACAACACACTGACACCAAATCTTATGCGAATTTAAAAGAATGGCAGACAATTTGTGACTCTGACAAAACTTATGATGGGTTGTGATTACGAATTGTAATTTCGAGAAACTGATGGAAAGATTTGAGAGAATACCAGGCTTTCCTTGCTACGAAATAACAATCATCACAAGTGTGAAGTGTATGCCTTTGGCTATATGTAATGTTACTTTTCTATGCAGTACCCAACTGACTTTCTACCATATTCATATGTAAATGCTTTGTGCCATTCATGGCATATTTTACATAAAAGAGCTCATAATTCAGAAATTTTACTTTGACAGGAAATCTTGACTGATCGAAGCCAAATGTCTTGACTAGTGACTAATTGGGAGCTTTTTTGCTTGACTAGTGACTAGCAGTACCCCCTTTCTACACCCTCAAAATGCCTGAAGATGGACCTTAAAAACAACGAAGGGAATAAAGGGACAACCTAGTGGGGAAAACTGTATCAGTTTCAGTTTCATATAATTGCAATTCATCTACATACAATTTATAATCCCAACTACTACTAACTATACAAACAAATAACTAAACTACAAAGATAAAGGATAAATTACGGAAAATTGATACAATAATACAGAAAATTAATACAATATACAAATACAAAGGAGAGCTAAATAAATTGTATGCAGGGAATTACTTAAAGGAGGAGCTCTCTCAATAGGTAAACTAATCGAGGAGAGAGCCCTCCTCCTATCCTAAGATATTATCAGGTGAATTTAGATGAATTCAAATAATTATGCATTTCTTTTCACAGGTTAATAGAAATTGCGGCAGTGCAGATTCATCTGTTGACCTTTTCCAATAAATGAATTTTCAGTCTTGTTTTGAACGATATTTTTGATGGAGCATTTCGAATTTCCACTGGTAATGTGTTCCAAAGTTTAGCACCAAGATAACGAATTGATTTTAGACCATACTGAAGACTATTTTTACGGGACATATATAGATCACCTTGACTGGCATGTCTTGTGTAATATTGATGAACAGATGAACTAAATAAGAAAAAGTCATGAAAGCAACTAGGTGAAGTTTTGTTAACAGAATCAAAAACAAAAGTTAAGAGTCGGAGTTCAAAGATCTCAGAAAGTTTCAGAAGTTTAAGATCATTGAAGATTGGCAGAGAGGGAGACATGCGAGGCTGAAATGAGATAGCTCTAACTGCTTTTTTCTGTAATTTGAAAACTGGATCAGTGTATGATGCATATGTTTGACCCCAAACAATAAGACCATATTGTAAGAAAGACAGAAACAAAGCATTATACAAGCAAACTAAAACATCTAATGGTAGTAAGTTCCTAATTTTGAAAAACATTCCACATGTTCTAGATAACTTTTTTGAGAGTTCACTAAGATGGTATCTCCAGCTTAGATGCTCATCCAGCATGAGACCTAAGAGCTTAACAAACTTAACTCTTTTGATATGTTTCTTCCCTATTTTGATATCAGAATCGGAAGGAACTTTGACAGATGAAGAATGAAAGATAATGTAGTTTGTCTTATCAATATTTAATGATAGCTTATTAGCATCAAGCCATTTTTTTTACTGATCTCAGTTCTTTGTTGACAATTTTAACCAAATTAGATCAATCTTTGGATTCATAATAGATATTTGTATCATCAGCAAACAGATAAAAAGTAAGTTTCTTAGAAGCAGTTGGTAGATCATTGATATAGATTAGAAAAAGTAATGGCCCCAGTACAGAACCTTGTGGCACACCACAAGTAATTGAAAGTAAGTCTGAATCACTTCCATTAACAGAAACATATTGCTTTCTATCAGACAGATAAGATCTAAACCATTCAAGGGCACATCCACGAACACCATAATGTTCCAATTTGGATAGCAAAATTCTGTGATTAACTGTATCAAAAGCCTTTTGTAAATCAATAAAAATACCAAAACCAAGTCTTTTGTTATCCAGTGTATTTCTTACAGTTTCTGTCAAACTCACAAGGGCATGATCAATTGAATGGTTTTCTTGGAATCCAAATTGTAAAGAATAAAGAACTTTATGAATTTCAAGGAATCTATGAAGTCGTCTGTACATTAGCTTCTCAAATATCTTGCTGAAAATGGGTAAAAGAGAAATTGGCCTATATTTTGAAGGTAACTCAGGATTTCCCTTTTTGAAAAGGGAAATCACCATGGCAATCTTAAGTTTATCAGGGAAAATACCAGACTGGAAAGACTGATTCACAAGAAGAGCAAGAAATGGGGAAACAGAGGATCCAATAATTTTAAGCAACTTTATTGGAATACTATTAGGACCTACAGATTTAGAAGGATTTAAAATATTGATTAGATCATTTATTTCTACCAGAGTAACTAGAGTGAGGAAAAGTGAATTACACATTCTGTTAGATAACTAATCAAGAGGAGATTTTGGTGTTAATGGGATTGTTTTTGTTATACCATCCGCAACATTAACATAAAAGTCATTAAAAATATTGGACATTTTAGAGGGGCCTGATGTTACGTTCCCATCTTTGCCTTTGATTTTGTTGATTGAAGAAGAAGTGGAAGACTTATGAGAGATTATTGTCTTGATACCTGCCCACAGTTTGTTCATATTTTGACTATTGGTAGAAAAATAATTATGAAAATACCTTGCTTTACTTTCTTTTAATTCATTTGACACACAGTTTCTAAATTTCTTATACAGCTTAAGGTTTTCCGGGGTCTGCTGCTTTTTCAATTTCTGTGAAATTTTGTCACGGATTCTCATCATCTTTTGGATTCTATTATTTATCCATGGTTTATCTTTGAGTTTTATTTCCTTTCTGCTGCGCCTTTTGATTGGAGCATGCTGCTTTGTCAAGGTATTAAGATCTTTCAAAGATCTATCAAATTTATTGTTCACGTCCAACTCACTGTTTTCTAAATAAGTAAAATCAATCTGATTGAAGTCCTCAAGAAATTTATCTTCTTTAAATGTGGAGTAGTCATGTTTAAATGATTCAGATTTATTATGACTAACTTGAGTATTTTTCAAAATCAAAAACTGGGGAAAATGATCACTAATTTGAATCACAATATTGCCACTTGTTATATTAGCATTAGTAGCGTTAGTGTATATGTTATCAATAACTGATGCTCTTTGCTCTGAGACTCTGTTGGATGATGAATGCAAGGAAGAAGGCTATGGGAGAAAAAGTTATTGACAAAGTCACTTGTTGGTGTATGAGAAGCATAATCTAGAAGTTAACATTGAAATCAGCCATTATAAACACCAGCTTGTTAGAAGATATTTTGGAGAGAAGATTCTGAAAATGAGATGTAAGGTTATCAATAGCTGATCTAGGATGCCTATAAACACAACAAATTAGGAAATTTTGTCACTTTTGTTTTCAATTTCAACCCATATGGTTTCAAAATCAATTGTGCAAGAATCTAAATCAGTCCTTGGGCTGGAAGTAAGAGAATCTTTAATGTACAAACCAACACCACCATTCTGAGTGAGTGACTGAGTCTTTAAAAAGTTATAGCCAGGAATATCAACGTTTGATGATAATGGGTTGTCCATAGAGTGCCATATTTCAGACACTCCAATCACATTGGGATTCAAATTAGTGTGAGCAGATAAAGAAGCTAATTCATCATGATGAGGGGAAAGGCTTCTAATATTAGTGTGAAGAATAGAACAGTCAGTACAGGATAATTGTAAAGAAGAGAGTTCAGGTAAGTTGAAGTAGCGAGAATCAATATTTTGAGGCATATGTTCATCAATATCATAATCACTAAGATTAGGCAAGTCCATAAGGTTAGAAGTAACTTCAAATGAGGGTGCAGAGTCAATGAATGAGGGTAGATCAAAATCACGGAGTCCTAAGAATTCATCATTTGCTAAGGAGCCAAATGGAAACATATCAGTGGTACATTTTTTGCAAAACCAAGAAACATCGTCAGGTTCATTTTCAAGTTCTGTATATTCTGAAGCATTGCATTTTGTGTGGACATAAAAATTGCAGTTATCACAAAAAATTGCCTTTTGGTTGGCTAGTATATTTTTGTGGCAGATACCACATGGATGTTTAGGTGGATTCATTCTGGCCTGAGCTGAAGCATATGCTTTTAACAATACGCAAATAACACAACATTGATATTTCAACACATTCAAGTTAAGTATCAAAAGGTACTTCATGATCACTGGTCTGGTTGTCATCTGGTGGTCTAGTTGGATTGAAAGGCTTCTTGTCTTTGATAATCAGCTTGTCAAGCACAAAGAATGCAACTTTACCTTGTCGTCTTGCCTCTTTTTTTTTTTTTTTTTTATACATTCCATTAAAAATTTACAATACATATTACTGACTACACTACTTACATGATACACTACCCTACTACTAAGACAATACCATTAGGAGCAAAAAACTATGTCTACCTAAATGGCAATCCACCTTTTCATGGCCCCCCGCGAAGCAGTCACGTGGCGACAAAATCCGCAAGTCTGGTTGGTTCAGTACCCTTGGTTACTAGAATAACCCGGCACGCGACACGTCGCGGGAGGCCCCGAAAAGGCGGATTAACATAAAACATAAAACAGAAGAACGAAAAGAACATAAAGCTACACAAAACTACTAGAAAAAGAAAAGAAGAGAAATAGGATCATGGTGGTTGTGTGACTTATAACTGAGTTAACGATTTCCTAATCAAACCGGCCAGTTCTGTGGATAAAACGTAGAGTTAAAAGTAGTATATTCTTATTTAGATCGTCTGGAAAATCTTTATCACCATATAGTAAAATCTGCAGTAGGGCATCATTTGAAAGATTGGTATATCCAAATGGTTGTAATAAAAAGGAAACATCAGCGAGAAGATCTCTTCGTGATTCTTCGAAAGAATGGCAGAGCAACAAAAAGTGCTCCGTATCCTCAATGCCATCGTTGGATGGGCACATTGGGTTTATGGTATCTCTGAAATTATGCTTGAATTTATGAAAGTTTAATTTACTGAGGCCTACCCTAAGTTGTGTAAGATAAGATAGACCTGTTGGATCGTGTATCCTAAAGACAGATTTTGGCACGGGGCGAATTTTGGATAGCAGCTTTTTCTTAAATGCAGCAACAGAAGGAGCAAGTCTAATTTCTGGATCCAGCTTGTTCCATTCTGACAGGCAGTGAGGATAAAAGCTAGATTGGAATTTTTCTGTCCTTGCCCTTATTCGCCCAATAACATCCTGATTGCGAAGAGAGTAACGAGACTGCCGTTGTGGTGGGATTGGATCCGCAGTGTATTCAGGAGTTAGACTGTTTATAAACTTGTAAAACAAAATTAGGCGTCTGCTCCACCTACGGGAACTTAGCGATTCCCAGCCAAGCTCTGCATAAAGCTTCTCTCTTGACGTACCCTTCCATGTGCCTGATACAGCTCGGGCAGCAGAATACTGAACGGACTCTAATTTCTCCATAAGATTTGGCAAGATTGTATTGCCACTAAATTCACATACCTTTGCAGGAATGTGGTAAATTACATCTCCATAGTCGAGATGGGGTCGCACATACAGCTTATATAATTCGTTTAGTGTATGTCTAGGGAGATATTTGGAGAGATATTTCAGCAGACCAATACCCTTACGCGTTTTAGAGATAGCTGCATTGATCTGAGCAGAAAAAGACAGCTTTGAATCAAGAAAAAGTCCCAAATGCTTATGTTCGTCTACGTTCTTCACGGGTGTGTTATTAAAAAGGATCACTGGATGATCAACTTTATTTCTTTTCCTTGAAAAAATTAGTTCCACAGCTTGCTTTAGTGGGTCAGGATTAAACGACATCCTCCAGTTATGAGCCCACTGCTTTATCAACTCCAAGTCATGGTTCATGTCATTGGCAGCTGCATTTGTGTTATGTACGACCGTGAACAAGGACGTATCGTCGGCGAAAAGTTTGACATTGCATTTCAGATTTTCAGTTAGGTCGTTTATGTACACAAGGAAAAACAAGGGCCCTAAAATGGAACCCTGAGGTACTCCGGCTGATATATCTCCCCAAATAGAACATTTACCGTTCAAAACAGTTCGCTGCTTTCGATCTTTAAGAAAACTCTGGATAAGAGCAAGGAGTTGACCTGAAACACCACATCGTTTTAGTTTATAAACAAGGCCGTCATGCCACACCCTGTCAAATGCTTTGGAAATGTCAAGATAGACAGAACGAACATCAAGAGGTGGATTACAATCAAAAGCTTTAAAAATCGTGTGCGTTATGGAAATTAGCTGATTAATTGTCGAATCACCTGGACGAAACCCAGACTGATTTGGGTTAAGTAACTCACATGAAACAAGATGTGTGTACAAAGAATCGTATATTAGCTTTTCAAGAATTTTCCCAAAAATGGGAAGAAGAGAAATTGGACGGTAGTTTCCTTTTAAATTTTTCTCATTCTTTTTGTGAACAGGTACAACATTTGCACATTTCCAAATTTGGGGAAAGATACCACACCTCAAACAGTTTGTGAAAATTATCTTTAGCGGAATAACTAATGCAGCATCACTCAATTTTATCATTCTCACAGATATTTCATCCCAGCCATGAGCCTTATGAGAATTTAGTGACTGGATAATATTCAGTATCTTTTCATCAGGAATAACAAAATCATTTATCAGAGTGGTAGCTACCGGAATATGCTGGGGGACTTCACTACCGGTGTCGATTGTCGTACACTGAAGTATGAAATAATCATTGAAAATTTGAGCCTTTTCAGTGAAATCAGTAACAAATAATCCATTCTCTAAAAGAGGTGGTATTATGGGGACTTTAGCCTTATTTAGGACGGTATTGATTAAAGACCAATAGGTCCTACTGGAAGTCCCTGGGTTTGCCAAGGTATTCCCAACCTTAAGAAAGTAATTGCGCTTAGCATCTTCAATCAGTTTCGAACCTTCAGTTATCATTTTTTGAATTCCTTCAAGCCTGTCGTCTGGCTGACCCCTCCTCACGAAGCTCTTATAAGCACGATTCTTTTTCCTCAAAAAGTTCTTAATAGTTTGTGTTATCCAGGGTGCTTGGCAAGGCCGGATCGTTTTAACCTTGTTCGGTATGAAATTGGAATAGATATTCAAGAGAACTTCATTGAGAAATTTGACTTGTTCATTGGGGCATGATATTTTGTCAAGGTGCTCGTGCCAACGGAACATTTCAATACTTCTCCTAATCGCCACAAAATCCGCCTTGTCATAATACCAAACCTTACGGGTGTAAGGAGGCAATGCTATGTTTGACACAGACAATTTTCCATAAACAATTTGATGATGACATTGCTCATGTAGTGACGGATGAACACCTGATTCGATAATGAGGTTGGGCTGATCAGTAAAAATTAAATCAATACAAGATTTAGAGTCGCCCATAAAGTGAGTTGGTTCTGAGATTAATTGATGTAGGCCAAGTTCAGAAACGAATGGCTCAAACACTCTTCCCTCGTTATTTTCAATATCATTTTCCCACCATTGTGTTGATCTGCAGTTAAAATCACCAGTAATAACAACGCAAAAAGGATTTTCAGCATGCAACTTTGAAAGCAACAGCTCAAAGTTAATGGTGAAATCATCAAACTCACTCTGGTCCTGACTTGGACTTCTATAAATTACTACAAAAAAGTACTTTTTCCTATTTAGTTGGATTTCACATACAACGCATTCAGGGAGAGTCACGAGGTCAGAACGATTTTGTGAAGGAAGGGATTCTTTGATATAAAGCCCAACACCACCCCTTTTGATATCGTGTGGATGGTTACTTTGGATGAAAGTATAGCCATCTAGTGCCAGTCTACTTTCCTCAATCGTGCTATCAAGGTGGGTCTCAACAACTCCAATCATGTCGTAGTTATAAACCGAGTTGTATGCCTCGATAAGGGACACTCGTAGAAAGTCATACGCAGTTATGCTATTCAGATTCCAAGTACAAAAATCAAGTGTTTCGGGGCCGGGGTTCATTTCTATATCACCGCTGAGCAGAATTGTCCTAAGAATCAACCATTTTATATGCAGTGCGTAAAATGCCAGGCATGCAATGTGAAAATAGGCATACTTGGAGTGAAAGTATTTGTAACGAATAATAACCAGGATACCAAGTGGGATTCGCTTGACAAGTTCTACAGTCACATAAAGTACAATCTTCACAAAGTGATGCACGCGGGCGAACAAGGGCAAGAAACATGATTGTGTTGGCACGGAGTGCACTGCAAGAAACTGTATTGTTAATGTGAAGGGTAATGCAATAACAGCAAGTGCAACGAAAAACAAACAAAACCAATATAACTTAAAGATTTGAACAACGAGGGATAATAGCCTAACACTTTTGCTCACAGGGGAGAACTTTTGCATGGATACACTGAAGCACCCTATTGTTACTCGCCATTGGCTGATGTCAACCGGCATCATCATGAGGAAATCTTCTCGCTGATCCTAAGGGGCAATAAGTCACAATGAACCCACCATTAAAGACTCCTAAAGAAAAATAACACGGATAATCTAAGCGTATAAACACACAACTACAAAGAAACATAAGATAAACAACAAGCATGGCGAGGGAAGTCGTCATCACGGGTTCTGCAATTGCAATAGGGCTGCTGCTGTTTGATAACAAGTGTCCAGAAATACACATGGGATGGTGAAATTTGAACAGGGAGTTGTTTTGCAGTAAAATTTGAAGTCAGATAAAACAAATTTGAAGGGCTATTTGGATAAGGTTTTAAGGCCTGATTCACACTAGGCCGCCCGGGCCACCAAGGCCGCGCAGAAAGACCCAAAAGACAAAGGACTCAAACTGTGAGTCTTTGCCCCTTGGCTCCCTCCGCACGACCCCAACGACCCAAAAGACCCAGCGCGAACCAGGCTTAACTTTGATAATTCACGCATTACGTGAGCACATTGACCTTGTCAAATGTTTCACATATTCATTGATTCCAAACAAATACAAATGAACGTAACAAACTTGAAAGGGACAATAATTTAGACAAAAGAAAGGGCTTGTTATTACTGGCAAAGACGTTGTTTGAAAACAAAAGCAGATTCAAGGAAAAACAAACCAGCAGCTTTTGAAACATGGGGGTTACCGAAAAAGTGTCCCAAAATAGGTTTCAATGCCTCTAAGAGCTTTGGTACTTGATCACTCCTCTTTTGGATTGTGCGACTTGACAAATCGGCCAAGAATCTCACTCTCACATGTCTTGCCTCTAAGAGCTTTGGTACTTGATCACTCCTCTTTTGGATTGTGCGACTTGACAAATCGGCCAAGAATCTCACTCCCTGTGGCTTGATTTCCCTGGCCTTCTTCAAAACAATCTCTTTTTCTTTCCACTTCAAAAATTTTGCCACTATTGGGCGAGGCTCTTCTGCTTGGCCTGACCTATAATTCCTCCTTCTTGTACGGCTGTTAACACGATGACACCATTTCAAAATCTTCACTGATGTTTAACTTGTCCTTAATTGACTGCTTTATGATCACTTCTGTGTCTTCCCAGCTCTGCTCATTGTCCTTGTACTCAGGAATACCAGTAATTCTTATATTATTCCTTCTGCTCTGATTTTCTAAGTATTCAAGTTGATTGTCAACTTGGTCAGCTTGCTGATTTATATCATTCAAGTTCTCAGAGTGCATGGACAAAGTTACACCGATCTGCTCCATCTTCTGGTTATTGTCCTCAAATTTAGCTTGTGTAAATTGAAGACTAGCTTGCAAGTCGGTGATGTCTTTACGGATGCTTTTAATGTCCTCTTTGACATCTTGAAGTAAAAGTTTAATTGACGAGTTAAAGACTTCTGCTTGGTTTTTAAGAAGTGCTTGTACGACTTCCAAAGTCACTGCCATCTCGTGTTTTTAATTTATTCCCAACTGCCTAGGCCAAGCCACGTGTGGCCTAGGCAACATGCAATTTCTAATAAACTTCAGGATGCAACTTCTCATAAACATCAATATCACAGCATTTGATGCGTAAACTTTAACCAACTGAACTTCATATTTTTTAAAAGCAAAGCCATCAACAAGTAAATCACAAACAAAGTCAAACCAGATAGATATCATAAGTTCCTTTCTCGCAGCACCACAAACGTCGACTGACCGCCATGTTGCCAGCGTCGAAAATTGAAAGGATGTTAATCAAAAGATGCCCCATACTCATTGGTTTATTACTTATGGTCACAACTGTGGACTGAAAGCCTTCGTTGATAGAGCAATTATATTCTGTGAGTTTCGGGTTGTCAATTGCGACTTGCGAGTTGTCAGTTGCGAGTTGTGAGTTACAAGCTGCAAGTTGCAAATTGCAAGTTGCAAGTTGGCTTTCCATCTATTCATTCTATTCCTTGTTCTAATTGTAGATCCCAGCGAAAGTTTCGTATGAGTTTCTTAAGTGGATTTCTACTTCTCTAAATCATGGGGCCTTTGAGGAACTTGTAAGATTCCTAAAAAAATTTTTCTCAAACGGTCTCAAAGCATTTTTCTACATCGGAAAAAGACCATAGGCTTTAGAGACACAGGGTCTTACAGGATTGCATCATACAAATAGTGGGTCATCAAATCAAGGGACCAACTCCAAAACCTCATTCCTTGAATGTGACTTTAGCAAATCCAAATGTCATTTTCCCCGTGCAGTGCCCCTGAGAGGGAAATCTGTCTACGCAAAACTTTAGAAACGGGCAATATCGTAGAAGAAACCATCAATTGAAAACTTAGACCCAAATTGCATCTCCTTTTTCTAGGTAAGTAGAAACTCGTCCAAGAAACTCGCAGGAAACTTTGGCTAGAATCTAACATTGGAACAAAATAATAAAGAAAAGAATGAACTGATATGATGGAAAGCCAACTCGCAACTCGCAACTCGCAACTCGCAAATTATCATATCTCTATATTTGAGCAAAGCTGTTTCTTTCATGGATTGTTGATCTTCTATTCCAATCCAAGAATGATCGTAGTTCTGACATTTCTGACTATCGAAACACTGACTATCGAATCCTTGCTGTAAGCTCGTCGGAAAGGAGCAGAAAACAAACAAAAATAAAATTCGATTTAGCTTGATACATCATTGGATAACTGACACTTTAAGGTCTACGTTATTTGGATTTCATTATACACTCATCAAATTCTTGAATTTTCCCTTTAACAAATATTTTTGTCCATTATTCTCACTTTGCTTGACTCATTTACCATCCCCTGACTTTTTCATCCTCTGGAAGAAAGAAAAAATAATAATCCCGCCTTTCAAGAAGGGTTGTCAATTATTTGGCCGCAAACATATCGATTTTTTCGCCAACAACTTTGTTTATCAAAGGGGCGAACTGCCTTTGAAAGTAACCGTTGCAATTCGTTGTGTTCCATTGTGCCTGACACACATATATTTCTTATAAGAAACTGCTTATGAGAAGCTCAACTCCCAGATCGCCAAAAATTTAAGAAACTCCCGTTTTTGGGGAAGCATAGCTTAATAAAATATTTATTTCGATAACAGAAATACTTGCTATTTTTTTACTTCGTTTTCACTAGCTTCCTATATCAAAATACTTTAGCTACTAGAATCAAAATCAAAATACTCTAGAAGTACTTTAGCGATGTCAAAACATTGGAAAGGCTTCAAAAAGAATGTTTTAAAATGCAGACATGTAGTGAACATTATGCCTACTATGTCACCTTTAAGAAAGTCGTTAGAAACTCCGAGTACTCAAAATCTTATCATTCTGAAAAACTTTCAGTACTGGCCTAAATTCTTGCATTCTTGTAAAAGAGATACGTGTAACAGAGAAATAATATCACAAGAAAAATGAACACTTGAAGGCATTGTTATGCAGATGCAGAGACTGAAGAATTCCCACAATCCTTTGACTTTTAGGCGAACCTCCCGCAGAGCCTAAGTTGAGGATTATGCCCTGAATATTATTGACGCCAAGTCTTTTCTACATGATTGCAAATATTCTAATTGTCGATCGTTCGAACGACCTTTGCCACCAGGATAATGATCCAGTTAATCTCGCACTGTCGTTGAATTCAGTATAATCCTATTTTACCCGGGAGGGGCCATTATGGCCCCCCCCCCCACTTGAAATATCATCTATAGCTCTCAGATGGAAGAAGCTAGAGTGCTGAACTAAGGTGACTATTTCTGAAATTTGATATCCTATAAAATTTTAAATGTTTCATTGTCACAAATTTGGCCCCGTGACAATAACAATACCTCATTTGGAAAGTGGTTTTAAAGAAAATAACAAAAACTGTAACAATTCTCTGGTTTTCAATTAAAATGTATCGAAATTGGTACCAATCGATTGGTCTTTGAAAGAGCTTTCATTTGATATATAATTTTTCTGTATGTGCTCACATCAGCAAAAAATAATTTACATGACGTTATCCATTTTGATGACGTCATATTTATAATGAATAATGTCGGATTTTCAAAACTTATATTCAATCGATAGAAAGTCACATTTTCTTCATATTTACTGTATTTTATGAACTTTTAGCATTAAAATCCAAAATTATTAGCAGTTTCTCCTTTTTCAGTACTGAACCTTATGTGTCACCACTTGACACCTTTGGTTGGCTAACAACAAACCACGTGATCAATTATGACCGGACTTGATTAATTGGCCAATTACTAGTTGTAGGTACCATTCTGAAAAGTTTCAGCGACGTAGGAGTTACAGAAACAGAAGTAAACAGGGGGGCCATAATGGCCCCCCGGGCAAAAACACCAAAAAGTATGCCCGGATATAACCTGGGTACCAGACTCTCTTTTCTGTTAAAGAGAGTCTGGTACCCAGGGTAGCCCTGGTAAAATAGGATGAACAGTTGATTTCAATTTCATTTATGAGTTGAATCAAAATATATTCTTATGTTATGGTTTGAGGGTCTCTTTTAGGCCAACCTAAGTCAGAGCTAGTGAACAAAGAAAACGCTCAGATTTTACAAGTTACGATTTAACTCTTACGATCTTACAATGCCACGTTTCGATGAATAACCTCAATCTGAAAAAGATGTTGAGCAGAACCCCCCCCCCCCCCGGAAAAAAGTCCAAACGACCTTGCTAGGGAAAGATTGATATGCTTGCGACCCCTAACAGCGTTGAAATGCAGACCTTCCTCCTTTCTCTCTGGTTACAGCTAAATCAAAGAAAAAGTTACGTATAAGCGTCTCCACACAGCCCTAAGAAAATACGGAACCATGTTTTTTCATTACAATTTGATTTCTTGCTACCTATTCCATAACTATGCTCATGCTATATAAATGAAAGCCGTCCAAAATTTGCTAGACAATAAAAAGATTTAGTTGTGGAATATTCAGTGATCTGCAAAAAGTATTAGATACAGTGTTTCGTAATATTCTTTAGTAAAGCCAGGACATTATGGAATTAGAGGTATTTCCTTAGATGGGTTTGGATTCTATCTTACAGGTTGAAAACAATAGGTCTCAATGAATGGACCTTACTCCAATTGCCTCAGTGTTACTCGTGGGACTCCACATGATTCCGTCCTTGGTCCCTTCCCCTTCTTGACTTAAATTAATGGCCAGGAACATGATATCTGGACGAAAGGCCGAGTGGCTTTGTTTGTTTGTCATCTTATTTTTATTCAATTTCACCCTAGCTTGTAGTATGAATTTACCAGAAACTAATCTAAATCGAATATTTAAACTACTAACAGTCTGTATCTATATGATATGCATGTTTCGGTGCTAGCTAATATTACAGTCGCAAGTTGGCCCATCCCATTGCTTTATCATTACCTTAAAAGTTTGAATGTTTTCGGCTAATTTAATCTCTTTGGGCAAAGCATTCCAAATTTGTGGTCCTAATGATAGGAGACCTTTTGACCAGAAAGTAAGTTGATTTCGTCTATGATGAGTTAATTCATTTGGGTTTCTTGCTGGCCTTGTTGTTTGTTTGTTTTTGTTTGAAAATATCCTGCATGAAAGGTGGATTTAGTTTTGATACAGTTTTATAAATTTCAATTCAAAGAGTTCTGAGACGGCTGATTTTCATCGTGTATTTCCCAGCTTTGGAAAGCAAATCATCGTTAGAGCTGTTAGAGTTATTGTAAAGAAATTTAAGAGCTCGCTCATGAATCTTCTCAATTTTCTTCATTGATTTTTCAGAGGAAAAATGCGATACCAAAGGGCAGTAATTAAACTTAGAAAAGACGAAACTTTGAACCAATATCCCTTTGGCTTTAAATTCCATGCAACCCTCAAGTCTTTTCAAAGCGTTTAACTAACGGGGTGAGTGGCCTAATGGTTTGAACAGTTTTTGTCAGGTAACAGAAGTAAAGCTCGGTCGAGTGAGGTCAAATTCCGGATGGGTGACCTTGGAGGCCTGACCTCAAAGCTCACCTCGTCGTCCCTCGGAAGGGACGTTAAACTACAGGTCCCATACCTAGATGTGGCATGCACAGATGGCCTAAATTAGCTTTCAGTAGCTAAAAATCCTGACAAACTAACTCAAAATAAATTGAAAAAAAACAAAGGAAGCTCACATGCTTGACAACGGTCCGGTTTCGCTCTTTACACTCTTTTGTCATTTGCCCTCTAAAATGTACCAATAACTGATACGTCAACATTGACGAAGGGCAATTTACAGCTACTCTCGGGTGCCTAATACAAAGGGGGTCTTGATAAACGGGGGATGGGAACCCCTCAAAGAAACTAATAAACGGGGGGTCTTAATAAATGGGGGGGTCAGAAATTCGCAAAAAACGGGTTATTACGTTATCTACTGGAGACAAGTGCATTTTACGAGTACACTGCAATGACTTCTTTCTCTAAAAGAAGACATTCGAATTAGCTTACGCAGTACACTGCAATGACTTCAAGAGAAAGACTTTGAATTAGTTTACGAGTACGTACACTGCAATGGTTTATCTTTCGAGCAAAATTTTGCATAAAAATCATATTGAGCTTTGGGCGTTGTTTTGCCAAAATTAATAAACGGGGGGATAAAATAAGGGCCGGGGGTGGATGGATAAGTGCCGGGGGTGGATAAAATTTTTGAAAATTAATAGGCGTCCCCCACCCCTTGTATTAGGCAACCGAGAGTAAGATCTTCATTGACCTTAAGAAGGCCTTTGATACCGTTGATCATAGTATTCTTGTTGGTAAGCTCAAATTCTATATTGTGAGTAGCTTGGAACATGATTACTTTAGGTCGTATTGGATAGCAGCAAGCAGTCTTGCAAAGTATATGGCGTCTCTTCCGACATAAAGAAATTGATGTCAGAATGCCGCAAGCGTCTTTTTTGAGACCACTTCTTTTTATGCTTATATAAATGATCTTCTCTTTGCACTAAAGATGGAAGAGGCAAACATGTATCTTGATGATACCATTATTTCATATTCCTCCAAAACCCTGGAAGAACTGCACATGATGTTAAGGTAACTTTTTTGTCCACTCCAGTGTGCATCGAGTTGCCAGTTTGCCACACCACTGTCTCCAGGAAACAGTTGATTTCTCTATTCCGTCTATCGAAAAGCAGTAAAAGAACGTTGTTCTGCATAGTCTTGGAAAGATAGAAGATGCATAAATCGCAATGTTTTCATTGAGGTTGGCTTTACAAATTATTTTTCAAAACTTTTTGTTGATTTCAGAAAAGTGGATTTATCTCCAAAGCTATTCAAAAAATTATTGGTTTTCTTTCGCTATATCTTTAGCCATGTTTTTGACCTACGACTTTACGAAGTTGCTTGAAAGAGCCAGGCTAGATTTCTCCCTGTCCAGCTTTTCAACATTTCTGCTTACTTTTTCGACAGCGAAGGGTAGAAACCTTGGTCAACGGATTGTTATCTTACGAATCACGCTTTCAAATACATAAAATTAGAATAACTTTCTGAAATGCTTCCGTTGGCAAAAGAATGAATATTATCTGTTGGGAGTGCTATTTCCAAATCTCAATAGAAATCCTAGGAGCGCTTGTGAGAGAATCATTTCTTGAATGGTACCAGCAGTTTAACAGCCCACTGTGATCCACGCATGGAATTAATTCCAAAAAAATAAAATTCGAACATAAGCTATTTTATGATTTCATCATATGGAAAAGAGCAAAAATGCTTCGAATTGCAGTTGTGAGTCCAGTGTTATGACCTTTTAAAGTTGGCCTGTGATGCCATGTTTTGTCTACATTACCATTTCTAGTGTAACGTTTTAGCATTCATAGAGACAATTTTGAAGATACTGTCCTCCACAAAGTTGAAAATTTCCAAGCATTTTTTGTATGCCGACATGATAGAATGAGAGAAGGAGAAATTTCGTAGAAGCTGTTGGTGGAGGCATGTACTTCAAAAAGCTGGGCCATGTTGGAATCCTCCAAAGCTTGCAAATTTGTTATATTCCTGTTAGTAGACTAAGAGCCCTTGTGTAAGTTTGAATGCACTCTCGGAGTCAGTATCAGTTTCCTTGCAACTTGTTGATAAGATATGGCGTGAATTCGTTCAGACTGAGGAATGAAATTGATTGTTACAGGACGTCCATGCACTCCTTGTCGATGTAGAATCAGAGGAGAGCAATTGTCCGTCTTGTTAGCTTGTTGCATTCTGGACACCACGCTGCATAGGTTGCTTTCGAATGAGATCTTGGAAGACAAACTTCATTTGTTAAATAGCGATGAATATTTACACTGTATATACTTACTAGGATATAAAAGTTTTTATCACAAGAAGCTCAGATACCATTAGAATATAGCTAAAAGAAGTTCAGATAAACATTTGTCGTACTGGGCACTGTCTTGTTATGCAGAGAAACAATCATTGCTGGAAAACCAACGGTAAACAGCGCTTAACCTGAATAGAGTCTAGTATCTTAAATGTGCCATGAAAATTTTTTCTGCACGAATCTGTACGAATCCTTTAGCAAAATTTCGGAGCACATCAAATTCGATATCAGTATTTTTCGTTTAGAGTTAGATTCAATTAGATTTTATGTTTTCACAATAGAAAATGGAATTCTGATGTTTTTCAAGTGCAAAATGATGCCGTACCTTACTGTTAAAAGGCGTCTATTTCATTTTGAATCCCTTTGAGAAACCTTGAAAAACGTGCTGAAATTACAAGCAAAAATCCCTAATGTGTTTACCTCACAGCGATGACTTTCAGCGGGCTTTAGTACATGCTTTCGTTTTGGCAGGTTGAAAAATCTTCCCACTTGTGTGAATAACTTAGTCAGGGGGATTCCATTCTTCCATGAGGACTAAATACATGAGCACATCAAAGAGCCATTATTGCTTGGAAGGAGAACAAAGGGAAATTTTGCTTGCTGTTTGCGCTCGCTTTTTCAGGTTTTCGAAAGGGGCTTTGTGCTGATATCTCCAATTTCGACAGGAAGGAATGACCGATTAAAGCCGGGTGAATTACTGAACCTAATTTGACATAACGTAGATGAAACAAGACAGTTTCTCAACATCATTGCTTTGATATTCAGGGAACAGGATTTTTTCAAACGTCTAGCGTTTTTATTGACTCACCTGGTAGGATAAAAATATCTTTAGCTTTCTTGATAATGTAACTATTCGTAATTCCTACATAAATTAAACTGGATAACAGAATTTATGGCTCTCTTCATTTGGGCTTCCCTTCAAGGGGGCCCATCCCAGTGGGCTAATCCGCGCCTGTTTGAAACATTGAATTACTTAGAGAGAGCTTCAGACTCCACCTTCGCCCTTGCATGTTTTTAATCACCCAAGTATTCATATAAACACTCGTCCAAACTAGATAAGAGTAAGAAAAAACTGCACCTCTTTTCTGTTGATCATTCCTTGTCCTCTTTAAGAAAATACATCCCAACATGCTTTACCCATTGACAAATGAGTGCCTTAAATTCAGAAAATTCTTACCTCGACAACACAATCTGCTATGTTCCTCAGCACCTTTGCAGCAACAGCGCTTTCTATGGTATCAATGCTAGGGCTACGGTGCTCCTTTGAACTGCTTTTTTTCATTTCTCTTCTTCCAAGTCTGAAGTAGCCATTTGTTGTATCCATAGCAATTAGGACCACCAACATTACAACGAATAAAGTTTTGAAAGATGCCATTTGTGCCTAGAAAACATGAAACCGCTTATCTTTTTGCAGTGAATCAGAAGGGGCATTGTGCTGCTTCCTAGACATATCGATTTGTAGGTGATAGAAAGTTGCTGTATCTTTCAATCGTGACAAAATGAATTTGGGATGCTAGCATGTACCCGTCATGAACATAATCAGAGCAGCTCATAATAAGCATAAGAAAGCAGTGGCTACTAGAGCTCAGTTGTAACGAGCAACTATTTCTTTGCTTGTTGTTTTTCTTCGTTGATAAGGTTTCACAGGAGACAGTTTTTGACAAGTGACGGTTTTTGGATGAAGTATTATAATTTCGTCTGCGTGGAATTTATCTTGCCTGTGAATGTCTATTGATCTTTGAATTTGCAATGCGTGGCAGTCACATATGTTTTTATCCACTTATATTATTACAATAACAATGTTACATTCTACTATGCAGATTCTAATTACTCTACTACACTACAGGAAGGATACACTGGGGAACGAAAAGATAATGACTTGACTACCCCATGGCCAATAAGAAAGAAAAACATGTAATCACATTATTGCCTTATTACATTATTATATTATTACATTATTACATTATTACATTATTACATCATTACATTATTACATTATTACATTATTACATTATTACATTATTACATTATTACATTATTACATTATTACATTATTACATTATTACATTATTACATTATTACATTATTACATTATACAAGACATTATGCTAATACATAATTACTCTACTACACTACAGGAAGGATACACTGGGAAACGAAAAGATAATGACTTGACTACCCCATGGCCAATAAGAAAGAAAAACATGTAATCACATTATTGCCTTATTACATTATTATATTATTACATTATTACATTATTACATTATTACATCATTACATTATTACATTATTACATTATTACATTATTACATTATTACATTATTACATCATTACATTATTACATTATTACATTATTACATTATTACATTATTACATTATTACATTATTACATTATACAAGACATTATGCTAATACATGACTACACGAGGCCTGGTTTTAACTTTATTTGGAATGACGTTAGAAAA
Organism: Aurelia sp. 4 Dawson et al 2005; assembly: GCA_964019985.1. Taxonomy (NCBI): domain Eukaryota; kingdom Metazoa; phylum Cnidaria; class Scyphozoa; order Semaeostomeae; family Ulmaridae; genus Aurelia; species Aurelia sp. 4 Dawson et al 2005. The sequence continues at coordinate 12,354,763 of OZ026506.1, forward strand.
AATATTCAAGAGGACTTCATTGAGTAGTTTTACTTGTTCATAAGGACAAGTCATGTTATCGAGATGTTCATGCCAAGCAAACATTTCAATGCCTTTCCTTACGGCTACAAAGTCTGCCTTGTCATAGTGCCAAATTTTACGGGTGTATGGAGGGAGTGCTATGCTTGAAAAAGATAACTCACCGTAAACTATTTGAAGGTGCACTGCTTATGCAGTGACGTATGAACACCACATTCAATAATAAGGTTAGGTTGATCAGTAAATAGTAAGTCAATGCAGGATTTAGAACCACCAATCACCACCAAGGGTTCGTTCTGATTTCAGCTGGTTAGGACCATTGTCAGAAGCTATTGGATCAAATACCTGGTGTCCCAAACACGTATTCAGAATTGATAAACCCTAGCGACTAGAATATAGCGTGAATCGATCCAAAATAATTTAAAACATACCTCGATAGCTAATTTGAAAATGGATACCTCGTTTGTTGATATCGGTGCATTGAGAGTGAAAATATTAGTCTTCAAAGGACAAATTTGCCTCTACCTCCAAACCACAGCTTTGACGTTTTGGCCTAAGCAAATTCTTGAAGCACAGTAAATAAAGTCAGCAAAATTTGAAAACAACACAACAGATGCGTTTTACAAAACACAGTTTGTGTAAGACTTATCGTCAAGGAAGCTCTGAAATCAGCTTCATTCATCTCTCAATACCGACAATTTTATACATATGTATATACACCGAAAAAGGAGAAATCCTGGTTGCTCGCTAGCTGCTGAAATTTATATATATATATATATATATGTATATATATGTATATATATATATATATATATACACATATATAAACTCATAAAAACCACATTCTTTAAACGTTTCGGCGAAAGCCTTCATCAGTAATGACTGTTCTTTTAATCAGACAGAGCATACATATCAATCTCGAAATTAAGAAACAATACAAAATAATAACCTAAAGCGGGATCTTACAAGATACAATGAATACACCTAAGGTGTTAAAGTAGCGGATGTTGACAGAGGCGGTAGGAGATAGATCAAAGAAAGTGCAGAATTAAGAACTGCTAAAGTCGGTGGCTATGTCTGTCTCGCAGGAGCGGAGAAAAACATGTGCTAAAATAAAACAAACAATATAGAGATCCAAGAGCGGATGGGCAGAAAGAGTTTCCTAAAAAATAGAGTGTGTCCCTAACGAAAAGCTGAGCGCTAAAATCAAAACAACGCAACAACCAAAATGCCAACAAAAAGTCAAATCTATGTGTCAACCTGCCTAGTGTTTAAACCCTTAGGGGCAAAGCAATCCAGCCGATATTGCCAGAAGCTTTCCCGCATCCTATTTCCCCCCGTTAGCCTATCAATTATCTTAACACTAATATCCTTCAGAAACCCGTGGTGGCCTTCTTCAGAGAAATGTCTGAAGAATTCCACCTGGGGTACTGAGGCCCCCGAATTAAACTGACGACTGCACGCCTTGTAATTATGAAACCTAAGCCTAAAAGGCGTGCAGGTGCTACTAACATATTGTACACCACAAACAGTACATTCCAACAAATACACAACGTTTGACGAGTCACAATTAAACGAATAGTTTATCCTATATTCCCGGCTATCTATATTCGAACGAAAATGCTCACTATTACTCATGACATTACACACTTGACAACGAGATTTACCACAACGAGAACATCCCTTCTTATCAGTCCCCCCATTTCCCTCATTACTCAGCCTAGCCCTAACAAGAATGTCCTTAAGGTTCTTACATCTCCTAAATGCTATCAAAGGTGGCTCAGGAATATATATATATATATATTAGGTTGATACATAGATTTCATAATTTTTTACATTTTGGTTGTTGTGTTGTTTTAATTTTGGCGCTGAGCTTTTCGTTAGGGACACATGCTGTTTTTTAGGGTTTTCTGTTCTGCCAATCCTCTCTCGGATCTTTCTATTGTTTGTTTTGTTGTAACGTGCGATCTTTTTCAGCTTCGGCGAGACAGACACAGCCACCGACTTCAGCAGCTCTCTACTCTGCGCTTTCTTTGATCTTTCTCCCGCTACCTTTGTAATTACCGGCTGCTTTAACACATCATAATTACGCTTTGTAATAGGTAGGACCCGCTTAGGCTATTGTTTTGTGTTCTTTGTAATTTCGATATCTTTATGTATGCTCCGTCTGATTTTGAACAGTTATTACTGATGAAGGCTTTGGCCGAAACGTTTAAACGAATGTGTTCTTTCTGAGTGTCTCTCTCTCTCTATATATATATATATATATATATATATATATATATATATGTATATATATATATATATATATATATATATATATATATATATATATATATATATATATATATATATATATATATATATATATATGTATATATATATATATATATATATATATATATATATATATATATATATATATATATATATGTATATATATATATATAAAGTGTACGATTGAAGAAGATGCAACGACATAAGATAGCAGGCGTCAAGTTGATCTTTTGCGCATTTATTTTTTCTGTCAGTGCTAACTAGTTTCGCCCACTAGGGCGTCTTCAGAGCAACTGATTAGATTCTAAAAAGTAACCTCTATTTATAGCGAAAGCTAAGTCCATATAAGGTTATGTAGTTAAACTATATCGTTATTGTCTTTATAAGTTTCAAGAAGGTTTGCTTCTTTCGTTGTTGTGTTGTGTTGTCTTCCTGTTCATTGTTGTTTGACGTTAGATACACCTCTGCGTTTTGTCGTTGTTGCTGTTGTTGTTGTCTGTTGTTTGTTTCTTTCGTTGTTGTGTTGTGTTGCCTTCCTGTTGATTGTCTTGACGTCGTACACTTTATATTATTATTGAGTCTGGACGCAGACTACAGAAGATACTTCAAGAAGTAGGAAGCGCTTTAACTATAAACAACGATAAGAACATAACAAACAACAACAACAACAACAACAACAACAGCAACAATTGCAACTCATCAACACCTGACCTTTTCACAAGGGAAAACATCGTACAAAGAATTAAACTCAATGAATTGATGTGATTCTAAACAACAACAGCAACAACAACAAAAACAACAACTGCAAAGACCACGAAGACACACAAGCGACGTCACACGACAAGAAACTGCTTAATAGCAATACTTCAAACGAGAACATCGAATTGCAAACAACGCTTACGAAAAGAACCGAACCGAACAGAACGAACAGGGTAAAGGTACGCCCGAGGTGGCTTAAGATTCAAGGAATCAGCCACCGGCAAAGAAGCACCGATACAAATTTGAAAAGCGAAGCTCGAACAACGATGAATGAAAAACGGAGAACAACTCTATGAATGAATGAAAAACAATTTGAGGTCAAAAGACAAAGAATAGAAATACGACAACAGGATACGACATCCGACCCCTAAAGCAACGATGACTCGAATGAAAACAACGAAAACGAGGCAAACAGCAACAACAATATACAACAAGAACATTTTAACCTTATAAGGACAAATTTACCCTTCTGAATTAATCAACCTTATATGGACAAATGGTTCCCTATAAATAGAGGTTGATACTTAAAATTAATCAGTTGCTCTGAAGATGCCCTAGTGGGCGAAACTAGTCAGCACTGAAATAAAAATAAAAAGCGCAAAAGACCGAATTGATGCCTGCTTTCTTATGTTGTCGACCCTCTTCTTTCATCGTACACTTTATATTATTATTGAGTCTGGACGCAGACTACAGAAGATACTTCAAGATGTAGGAAGCGCTTTAACTATAAACAACGATAAGAACATCACAAACAACAACAACAACAACAACAGCAACAATTGCAACTCATCAACACCTGACCTTTTCACAAGGGAAAACATCGTACAAAGAATTAAACTCAATGAATTGATGTGATTCTAAACAACAACAGCAACAACAACAAAGACAACAACTGCAAAGACCACGAAGACACACAAGCGACGTCACACGACAAGAAACTGCTTAATAGCAATACTTCAAACGAGAACATCGAATTGCAAACAACGCTTACGAAAAGAACCGAACCGAACAGAACGAACAGGGTAAAGGTACGCCCGAGGTGGCTTAAGATTCAAGGAATCAGCCACCGGCAAAGAAGCACCGATACAAATTTGAAAAGCGAAGCTCGAACAACGATGAATGAAAAACGGAGAACAACTCTATGAATGAATGAAAAACAATTTGACGTCAAAAGACAAAGAATAGAAATACGACAACAGGATACGACATCCGACCCCTAAAGCAACGATGACGCGAATGAAAACAACGAAAACGAGGCAAACAGCAACAACAATACACCACAAGAACATTTTAACCTTATAAGGACAAATTTACCCTTCTGAATTAATTAACCTTATATGGACAAATGGTTCCCTATAAATAGAGGTTGATACTTAAAATTAATCAGTTGCTCTGAAGATGCCCTAGTGGGCGAAACTAGTCAGCACTGAAATAAAAATAAAAAGCGCAAAAGACCGAATTGATGCCTGCTTTCTTATGTTGTCGACCCTCTTCTTTCATCGTACACTTTATATGTGTGTGTGTGTGTATGTATATATATATATATATATATATATATATATATATATATATATATATATATATATATATATATATATATATATATATATATATATATATATATATATATATATATATATATATATATATATATATATATATATATATATATATATATATATATATATATATATATATATATATGTATATATACATATATACATATATACATATATATATATATATATATATATATATATATGTATGTATGTATGTATGTATGTATGTATGTATGTATAGATTAAAACGAAAACATGCATGCACAAGTAAAGATATATGTTAAAACGAATACACAATGAGTTCAGGCATCACTGATTTATTGCAGACTTAAAATGTTTTGTTTTCTATTGACGTCAGTCTCAACAGGAAAGCCAATGGGCGCTGTGAGCGCTTTTATGACAGGGAACTACCTCTGTCAACCTGTTGCTTGAGACTGACTTTCTCGGCAGCATCTGAGGCTTTTAATACCGAGCTTAGTCTTATTTGACGTCTTATTCATAGAAATAGGCCTATTTCGGCCCACTGTTTTAGAGCTATCACCGGAATTTTCTCGGCGTGCTATGCCTTTTTGGCATTAGAAAATGCTGCAATCAGAGTTGCTTGGCCGGGAACAATCATTGTTGTCCATCTTTTGGCTCTACAACATTAATTTCTGCCTCATCTCAAAGTGTCTTATGTGCAAGAGGGTAAATATATATATATATCCATATAAAATTCTTACAATACATGTTTACTTACTCTACATATCAGTACTATACAACTGCACAACACTACAGGGACAATAACATGAGGAGAAAGAACTGCATGGCTACCCCATGTTCTTACAAATAACAAGAAAAAACGAACGGTACTAGGAAAATACACAAAAAAGAAACAAAGAATACGTGTAAACTAATCGCTATACGCTAACTACAACCTGAATCAGTCACAATGAACGTTCATTTTCATTTCATTTTCATATATTTAGAAACAGTGCACAGAATTATGCACAGAAAAATCCCTATCAGCTAAAAACAACTTATAAATCCTAATAGCAACAAAATTAAAATACCTAACACAATAGTGTAAAGAATTAAAAACACAAGTCCTAATCATGGCCTAATCTGCAGAATGCTGTTCTACCTAGGGATTGTGCTTTGGGAATCGTTGCCGATTGAGTAAAAAATTCTTCAACTTCTTTTCGAAAGTGCAAATCGTAGGACTTTGTCTACTGTTCAATGGAATTTCATTCCAAGGTTTGGCTCCAGAATAATAGAAACTTTGTTTCGAAAATTCCAAATTTTGCCTTGGCACGTCGATATCTAATGAGTTCCTTAGTCGATAGTTAGATAGCTGTGATCTTGTTGAAAATCGTCCCTTCAAGCTGTCAGGGCACAGGTCATTAGTTATTTTGTAAATCATGATAGCCCTGTCATATTCAATCAAGCTTGAAACAGACAGCTACGTGCATCCAATCTGGAACTCTCTATGAGTGTGCGAGCCCTATTCTGCAGATGGTTGAAGGTGGTCATGTTTGGTATTGGACAAACTGCCCCATATTTCATTACAGTATCGTAAATGACTCTTGAGCAGCGCCCTGTAAACCTGATCCAATTTTGTCTGCGGGGGGATATTCTTTAGTTTGCGGATAGAAGAAAGTCCCCTTTTGAGTTTACTTTTGAGTTTCTTGTACTTTGTAGTCCAAGATAGACTTTCATCCACAGAGACCCCAAGGTATTTCACTTCATGGACCCTCTTAAGTTCTTCTCCGCCTATATCCAGACGAATAGGATTTCGGATACGGTTTAGCTGCCGTTTATGGCCTATAATTATGAATTCAGATTTTTTGGTATTTAGACTCATCTTATTTTGCCGCATCCAGTCTGAAATATTTATCAATTCATTTTGCAAGTCATTGTAGAGTTCTTCCATATCTTCTGCAAAACAAGTTACACTTGTGTCGTCCGCATACATATTAGGAGTACAGTTGTCAAGACACCGTTCAAAGTCATTCACATACAGGATGAAAAGAAGGGGACCAAGGCACGAGCCCTGAGGAATGCCACACTGAACATGTTTTTGGCTAGATCTATGACCAGCAGGGGTAAATTTTGTAACAATAGAAATCTCAGTTTGTTTACATTTTGCACCATAGCTAATCAACGAGCTCCATTTTAATCACATGATCAACAACTTCGCGCGTCGAGAATGGTAGCTGTGGAGAAAACCATAAGACAACTACCCTCTCAACTTTTGGTCGCCGCGAAAATATACTTGCGAAGAAGCTTTAGAAATTTTAAATCTGTGTTGTCCGATTAATATCCTAGCCAGGGTTGCTTGCCCACTTGTCTGCCGTAACTTGTTTTTGTGAAATAATTTCTTGAAACTTCTTCGTTTCACAGACCTCTCGTTTCCTTTGATAGAGCTGAGTTCCGGCGCAATAAAACTAATCTTTGTGTTTAGGAACGACAAAATGGCACTTTAAACGGCTAAATTCAGTTCCAAAATAATAATACATTTAATTTTGATTTACCAGAACAATGTGTTGCAGCAGCTTATCCTAAACGGTCGTTAGTTAGCCGTGGCAACGAAATTTGCAGAACAAGAAAAATCAGCATGGAAGGGTTTCTCTTGTGGGTGTTTTAGCAGGTGTTTTTGCCAATTCGTCGACTGATCAGAGTGTAACATGAAGAATCATTTGCTGGTTTCTTCGGAAAATAAAAAACACTAAGACAACACTAAACAAGACTTTGGCCGGTCAACTGAAAGAGTAGAGTAAGAAATAGTTGCACAACAGAGTTGCACAACAAAGTTTTGTGTTTATTTGAATTTGGATGCTCCAAATTTAGTGATTACGATAAATGCTCCTTTCGATGAATGTTCAAAGAATACACATTTATTTGTAAGAAATTAACAATTTAGTCAAGTATTGAAGGTTTATTAATCAAAGGGTTTATAATCAAAATTATCAGATTTTCGGTCAAGAATCGAGTTTCTTACGCGTTCCATAAAAATCACTTGTACCCTCGTGAAAATTTCAAAACAGTACTCGTATGTTTAGACATTAACTCAAGTAGATACCCTCCGAGTAATATAAGACAGGAAACAGGTAAAATATATAAAGTAAACTATGCCGAGGCTTTCCTTGACTAAACTGGAAATTTCTAAATGCTTTTTGCCAGTTCTCGAGTTTCTTAGCCTTTAAGTGATCTTCTATTGAGTTTCTCCATATAAAACTTGAGTGTAAAACGTACAAGGAAATTTGATAAGGACCCTGTTCCAAGGTAAGAACATCTTGAATTTCAATTCTATGTCACATAAATCTTTGTAGCTGGAATGCTTCCGACCCAGGTGTGTAAATTCAAATTCATAAATTCGGAAGTATTTATAAAAGTTCGTCATTCTCCAATTTTATTTGAAGGTGAAGTTAAATCCAACGTTTAAGAAGACATGAGTTATGTAATTCATCCTTTTACAAATTAATCCACTTACCTTTCAAGACTGACTTCTTTTAACTTTTCTGCTCCCTTCTTTTATGTCACTCGTTGGGGAAACCTTCTTGGCCGTAGAGTTTGCAAAATCAAGATGTCAGAAACAACATTCTATTTCTCATCGACTGATTACTGGTACAAAATCTTCATGATCTTATCTCCTATTTTACCAGTTCTGCTGCCAAAAGGTGCCACAATCTTATTCAATTTTGTCCCAAGGTTTTCATCATTTATCGAAGCAACCAAATAATGTTTCAGTCCAGTTTTGAATAATAAGAGGATGAATTGCTGACAAAATTCCCGCCAAAACACTAACAAGAGAAACCCTTACATGCTAATTTTCCTTGTTATGCAAATTTTGTTGACAGGGCCACAGGGCCAACTGACGGCCACTTAGGATGGTTGCTGAAATACTTCTTTCCGGTAAATCAAAATAAAATGCCTTGTAACCTTAATTTCCAGTCTGGAACTGACTTTAGATGTTAAGAGTGCCATATTATCGCTCCTTTTCGCGCTGAACCTCGGCTACTTCAAAGGAAGTGAGAGGTTCCGTGAAATGACGGAGTTTCAAGGAATTATTTCGCAAAAACCAGGTATAGCAGACAAGTGGGCAAGCAACCCTGGTTAGGAAATTTATCTGACAACACAGATTTAAAATTTCTAAAGCTTCTTCGAAAGTATATTTTCGCGGCGGCCAAACGTTGAGAGGGTAGTTTTCCTATGGTTTTCTCCACAGCTACGACTCTCGACGCGCGAAGTAGTTTATCACGTGATCGAATTGGAGCTCGTTGATTGGCTATGGTGCAAAATGTAAACAAACTGAAATTTCTATTATTACAAAATTTACCCCTGCTTCTATGACCATTAATGTGACAGTACTGCTGCCTATCGGTCAAATATGAATGGAACCAGTGATAAGGTACTCCATCTACCCCATAAGCTGATAGCTTTGCCAATAGTATGTCATGGTCTACTGTGTCGAAAGCTTTTTTGAGATCTAAAAATACGCTTGTATTTACTTCATGCCTATTTACATTAGAAAAGCAGGAATCAGTTACATTAATGAGTGATGTTAATGTACTATGCAACTTTTGAAATGCATGCTGGCATTTGTAAAAAGACCATTCATCTTCATAAAGCTTATCACCTGATCATGTAAAATTCTCTCCAGCAACTTGGAGAAAACAGATAGTACTGATATAGGCCTATAATTGCATAAATCAGTCTTTTGGCCAGATTTAAAGATTGGGCTCACCTGAGCAATCTTCCATATATTTGGAAAGATTCCCTTTTCAAAGCAAGCATTGAAGATAAATGCTAATGGAGTGCATAAAACATCTGCAGCATCCTTTATTAGCCATACAGGTATTTTATCATGGCCTGCTGATTTGCTGATTTTAGCTTATAGACCTCACGCTTAATAGAGTCTGGCGTAACCTTCTGGAAGGCAAATCGTGGCTCATCAGCAGACGACCCTTTATTATCTTTGTATTTCAGCGGGTCGTCGGATTCTTCACACTCAATTTTTTCAGCCAGTTTCGGGCCAATTGTGACAAAATGGTTGTTAAAGGCATCCGCTATTTCACTGGATTTATCTATACTTTGACCTTCGTATGTGGCCGACAGGGGGCTGGGGATTCATGGTCCTTATTTAATACTTTGTCTACGACCTTCTACATACCCTTGGGGTAATTACAGTTTCATCTACCTTGTCACTAAAATATGCTTCTACCAACTTACGTAGTTCACTTGTCATTTTATTTCTTAATCTTTTATATTCAGACCACATAGTATGATCTCTTTCAACCTGCACTTTAAACCGATCTCTCTCTCTCTCTCTCTCTCTCTCTCATCAATTGCTTGACAGAGGGAGTGATCCAAGGGGTAGGTGAACGCACCCATACTCTTTTTCTTTCCTTTATGGGGGCATACACATCTAATACAGAGCAAAAAAGATCATAGAAATTACTAGCCATCTTATTGGGGTCACGCCGGGAGGTCGACGTAGCTCTTTCCCAATCAATGGTCCTCAGATAGGAAGGCCTCCTTATCATAATTTTTGAAACTGCGGTATTCAGCTTTGTTTTGCAGCTTTCGAATCTTGGATTTGGCATTTAACTTTCGGATGCAAGAGACCATATAGTGGTCCGTAATACCGACCTTGATAACACCAGCAAGAGATATGTAGCTAGGCCTATTGGTTGCGACATGATCAATAATAGTTTTAGTCGTTCTAGTTTCTCCTGAGGAACTGGTGGTAGAAAACACTCTTGTGTGATCTGTGATTAATTGCTCAAATTGAAATCCGGAGTAAATCAACTTAAGTTTTCTGGTGTTGCCATCTTTTGGCTTTTTATAATCACAGTTGATGTCTCCAATAAGGATTACTTCTTTGCCCTCTGAGTCTATTCTTTTTATCAGTCTCGTTAGAGCTTCGAAGGAGCAAGTATCCACACCTGGAGTTGGAGGGCGATACCAGCTAAGTATCACAAAACTTTTTGCATGTTTTGGAGTGATCACAACCCCTAAAATCTCCAATTGAGGGTCAGTGATATCATCCCTTCGATGGTTGGGCAGGGAGCTATTGACATATAGAGCTACGCCACCCCCAGAGGCATCCCTATCATGTCTATAGATATCATAACCTTCAACTCTCACATCTCGATCATCGATCTGTTTATTTTATCTGGTTTCATTAAGACCAAGGATATCAAGTTGATGGCAGGGGCGGACTGGCCAGTCGGGCTACCGGGCTGGGGCCCGAGGGGCCCCCCTCAGCAAGGGCCCCTGATAATTCAGGAGTTAATTTTGGACAAACGTTTCGACAGCAAAGCAACTAGTTGAAATCAACGAAAAATTGGTTAAAGGCCCATAATCAATCTTTCAACTGTTATTTTTGTTTGTCAAACAACGGAGGATGTCAAGAAAATGTACGTGGGCCCCAACTCGTAAGACAAGGGTACTGTCAAATTCCAATTGGCGTTGTCTCGTTTTCAACTGGTAGGTGAATTGCGGAATCTGCAAATGTAGAACTTGACGAAATTGGAGTAGGTCTGGCCCTAGGGCCCAATAAAGACCTGGTCAAGGAAGATGTCTTATGAGCAGGGGTCCCTTCTTACTGTGCCTCTTGCCCTTGCCACTCTGTTAATTCCAAACAGCACTTTTGCCTTTATCTACAACCAATTTACAGCGATCTAGGAGACCCTGTTAGGGGTATTTGAAATATGAATAAGGTTTTAGAGAAAAGATAGAGGTATTTAACATGTTAGGATTCTGAAATGTGAAATAATGATAATTTTGAGGTATGAACTGAAAACTTCAAAAGAACGATGATACAACAGCATGAATACTAACTAGCTGACAAAAGACCATTTGTAGGCGATTTTGATGCTCTTCTTACAAGAATCTTCCCAGGGAGGTATTTTGTCAAAGGCATTCCCATTCGTAGGTAGTTGGATTTTGAAGTTTGAGGACAAGAGAAAGCATTTCTCAACATTTTGCAAAGGCTTCGCCTCGAGACCCCAATTTAGGCGAGTCCTCCAGAGTTCTTCATGACAGGCACTGACACTGGACCGGTGGCGCCAGCTCCACAAAGTCGAAAGATGGAGACGCGGATCCAGTGGGGGCCCTCCAAAGTGTAAGAGTTCTGGTAAAAACCGTTGTCTTTTCTAGACAAACGAATAAGTTTCAAACCTTTACTTCTTAAAATAGCCCCAAAATAGCCATAGCACAGATGCACGATAGCTCGGTTAACGACAAGCCCGTCCAATTCACGAAGTAACTTACTATTGATCAAAAGATTTGAAAAATAGACGAATCTGAAATCTGAATGAAATTTCATTGCTTGAGGTCGAGGTTGAAAATCATTTATTTCATTCAGTTGGAAGACAGGAGTGATCCATGATCTTTCAATGAACTTTGTCGTTAAAGTTTCTTTCATCAAACATTTTGTTCCGTTAATGATTATAAAGATTCATGTTTTCTGTTGTCATAGCTATGAAATGTTGATCAAATCACTTTAATATCACTGCAGGGAGAGCACACTTGTGAATCCAAGTGAAGCTTCTAGACTTATTTAAGCGAAGAGAATTTTGATAATTTACTGGTGACTCCAATGTGGGAACTTACCATGGAAAATTTGACGGAATTTCACGTAACTTTGAAATGCCTTTGAATGGAGGATTTAAGATCTACTTCATTTTAATGACAAATTTTTATTTCCATGGTGGTGGAGCTTATTTCCGTGATAGACATACACATTAAATGGTCCCTTACTTTCCCAACTGATAGTCCGTTAGGTTTTGCTCTAAAACGCCAGTTAGCATTTCATGAGGAATGAAGATTAAGTGAAAAGCTAAGTGATCTAAGATGAAGCAAAAGGGGCGTTTCCCACGTTTTCCGGGAGCTTGAAGAGCGTGGCTGCAAAAAATTTCCTGGGGCCTACGCCCCCAGACCCCCATCCTTCTTTCATAGTGCCCTCTTCGAGCTCCAGGGCTGGATCCAATCCTGGAACATGTAAAGACCTTCTGACATAATTTTCAAACGAAAGGTAGGCTGCGAAAGCCATGCTCATAGCAAAGGAAATTTAAACTTTAAACTTTAAATTTTTATTCCAGGAAGCAGCCGGGACCTATCAAACTATCCTTTCATATTGTGCAATTCAAAAATGATGTATCCACTCGTGCAATTGCAGTAATCTTCTTAAATTTTCTCGAAGGGCACCTATCGCTCGTGATGCGCTTCTTCTTTAAGTGACAAATTCTCCAAAATGGGGCGCTTTCCAACAATCTAAAGGGCGCAGTCATGAGAATTTTTCCGGGGGCAAGCCTCCGGACCCCCAATTTCTCTTGCTGGGCTCGCACTACCTGTTAGCCCCCTCATATATGCATTTCGTGCTTGTGATCCTGTCAAACATCACTTGAAAAATAGATAACAAAATTCAACTCGTACGGAAAACCATTCAAATTGCGAAAAGTGAGTCCAATATCATTTAAAGCCAATCTAGGCAGTGGTTCGCAAAAATTCTTCCAAAGGCGTGCTCTGTAAAACTTTCGCTCGGGTAGTTTCGGGCCCCTTCATTGCCGAATCGCCCGGGCCCCAATTCTACTGCCAGTCCGCCCCTGGTTGATGGTCATGCATAAGTGCTTCTAGTTCCACTTTATGCTTTCTAAGAGATGTAATATTCAAATGGGCAATCTTTAGCCCTTTCCTACAATTTCTCTCGTTATTTACATTAGATTTTTTTACACAACTAGTAGGCTTTCCCAATAGTGCCTAGTAATATCGGATGTATTTACTGAAATTTGAAGCTAGCATTCGCACACCACCATCATTCACGTGATTCCCATCGGTGGAAATCATCCCATACTTTATGTTATCGTTGTTGACATAATCAAGTCCACTGAAAAGAAGCTTTTCTTCCAGAATCTGATTTGTTTTTATCACCTTTGCATTCCATTCCAGATAATCATTTCTTTTAATAATACTTGAAAAAGCAACCTGTGCTCTTGGGCAGCTAGATTTGATATCACGAAGCGTTGAAACTATCTAATCCGCTAATTTTTCGATGTTTGCGGCATAAAGACTGCCGTTCCCACGTTTGCGGCATAAAGACTGGGAACAATGTCCCTGTGAACAATCATAATTGTTCTGAACAATCAGAGCAATGTCCCTGTTTTCTACCGAATTATGCTTTATGTCGACAATTTATTCTGCTTTCTATCGGCAATCTATTCTACACATACTGTTCATCGGTGAAAATACTCCCTTGAGCATCAACACACCGTTGGAACCGTCGAAGCATTCCTTGGAGAAAAATTCGTTATCAGATCTCTTGGGAGTCAAGAAGGTTTTGGAGATCTTTTGGGGGCCAAAAGATGTCTCCTCCTCTCTTGTTGATGACCAACATGCCGGGAATTTGAAGATGTATCATGATTAACCTGACCTTTAGAGATCTGATAAAATATTCTTTTCAAGGAATGATTTGACGATGTCGAAAGGGCGTTGATCCTCAAGGGAGTACTTTCACCTCTGGATAGCATTTTTTGAATTAAACTGTCGATATTCAGATGAATGAAGCTGATTTCGGAGCTCCCTTGACGATAGGTCTTACATAAACCGTAGTTTGTAAACTAATCTGTTGTGCGATTTTCAACTTCTGTTGATTTTATTAACTGTGCATCAAGAATTTGCTTAGACCAAAATGTCAAAGCTCTGGTTTGAAGGTGGAGGCAAATTTGTCCTTTGAAGACTAATATCTTCACTCTAAATGCACCGATCCCAACAAAAAAGGTATCTATGTTCAAGTTAGCTATCGAGGTATGTTTTGAAAATCATTTCAGGTTGATTTGCGTTATATTCTTATCGCTATGGTCGACGAAATCCGTATACATTTTTTGGGACACCCGGTAGTTTTCCTTCGTTATTTTCGATATCATTTTTCCACCACTGAGTTGATCTACAGTTGAAATCACCAGTAATGATAACGCAGAATGGGTTTTCGGCATGCATTTTGCATAACATCAACTCAAGGTTTATAATCACTTATTTTGATTGTATCTAATAAAATCTATGCTGTTCTGCTAACAGAAGTACCACTACATTGCAGAACACTGCAAGTCATGTATCATTTATTACAGATTAGAGAGCGAAACTGGCATTAAGTTTCAAATGCTGAAAATTTTTGTTGATTATCCCTTGGGAATTATTCGAAGTTTCTTTTCTAACAAGATTGCAAAACAAAATTGAGATGTTACAAAACTGATATTCCTTAGTGAGTAACTTACTGGGGATTTGCAAGCAGAATGACGAAAGAGTCCTTCGCTCTGAAATAGTTAGCTACGGACAGACTCTTGTCAACTTCATTTTTGTAAAAATTTACCAACAAACCATAGTAGCCGAAAAGTGACCGTTACCATCGGCAAAATCAAGCTTCATAACACGTAATTGTGTGAGTATAGACTTATGACGATGAGTCTCTAGTTTCCCTGTGCTCTTTGACTTGATGATGGAGCTTCAATCAAAAGAGACTCATATGTTACGACTCGAACTTGTGACCATAACTCGATATTATTTGTGCTGTTTGCTTGTTGATTATTCCGTAGCTAACTATTACATCAGGAGTCTCCACGCATAGGGATTCTTCTCCACTTTTCCCACGATTTTCTAAAGGGCCACGCCAAATAAGTCGCTCAACGGCTTCTGTTATTTCTCCTACATTATACATGCTACTTTTCTGTCCAAGTCTCTAGGTGATGGAATCAATGGCCGGCTTCTTATGTCCCATCTCCCTTGTTTAAGGGATGGCCTTGATGACCTTTTCTTCTAATTTACAGCTTTCAGCTCTCTACTACGAGTTTCTTGAGAAACTCGCGATTCAAATTTAGGCCCACGTGTCTCGAAACTTGCTGAAACTTGTCTTGCTTGATTAAAGGAAGGACGAGAAGAGTCTCGACAAGAGTTTATGTTTCTAGAAGACTCTGGAAACACTAATTTACGGCAAGACAAGTTTCAGCAAGTTTCGAGACACGTAGGCCTAAATTTGAATCGCGAGTTTCTCAAGAAACTCGTAGGAGAGAGCTGAAAGCTGTAAATTAGAAGAAGAGGTCATCAAGGCCATACCTGAAGCAAGGGAGATGGGGCATAAGAAGCCGGCTATTGATTCCATCACCTAGAGACTTGGACAGAAAAGTAGCATGTATAATGTAGGAGAAATAACAGAAGCCGTTGAGCGACTCATTTGGCGTGGCCCTTTAGAAAATCGTGGGAAAAGTGGAGAAGAATCCTTATACGTGGAGACTCCTGATGTAATACCAAAGTCCAATCCTTGTCCAAGTGCCAATGCTAAATGTACCCCGCACAAAGAATATATTTTGCCACGGACACAAGTTAGAAACAACGTAGGCAAACAATCTGAAAAGGAAAAAGAATTGAAAGAAGATTGACAGCATTACAGACCAAATCAGGTCATATGGAATGGATTGCAAAATGAAATGAAATCTGCCTGAAATCTGAATAGTTTTAAACACATGATAAAAAGTGGGATGGCCAAAACTGCAAATGCAATGCTCGTCAGCATGTGCCAGAAACTTATTCTTTCCTTAGATAAAGTAAACATATAAACATAAAGTTCTATTTATCTATTAATCTATCGATTTAAATTAGTTCACTGTATATATTGTATATAGAGAGCTAGATTGAAAAAACTGGTATCAAATAAGAAGACAAACAATAGTTATTGTTGTTGAAGAAAGAAAATGGATAACTAAAAAATGAAATTAAGGGAAAGATCTTTTGATTAATAGCACGGTGTAGAGTTGTGACGTATGTATTAGCGTATATTTAGGTGTGTCACGTGACACAGGGCGCATGCGCTAGAAACCAAGATGGCTACCAGCTAGGCACGAACTTAGGGGGTCATATACTTCGGCTACAAAGACGCTATTTCTGGCGACGAGGATACTTAAAAACTCATAATTTCCAGGTTATAAATCAGTTGTGCAACGATGGCACATGCTTTGCCTGCTTTTCCTGCTTTGATGTGGAAGGAGATCAACATGGGTTGAACTTAAGATGGCAAGAATACATTGAACGGTTTCAGAACTTTTTACTGGCGTTAAATATCAAAGACGACACAAGAAAATGAGCCATGCTATTACATTTTGCAAGTAAAGGAGTTTACAGAATTTTCAAAACACTTCCCGATACTGGAGAACCTAAAGATTTTGAAAAAGCAGTCGAGAAACTCACTGGTTATTTGCACCAAAATAGAACAAAGAGTATGAACATTACATGTTCAGGCAGGCCCAGCAAGATTCTGCTGAAAGCTTAGATGCCTTCCACACACGTTTAAGGAATTTATCACTGACATGCCAGTTTACAGAGGTAGATTCAGAAATTATAACCCAAATAATTCAAGGTTGTTCATCTGGAGCCCTAAGAAGAAGAATTCTCAGAGAGCCTATAATGAAATTATCTGATATCCTGGATCTTGGAAGGGCCATGGAATCATCAAATAGACAGGCATCTGAAATTGAGAGTAATACTGCAGAATCGGTAAATCGACTTAGGAAAAGAGCCCCATATCCAAAGAAAATAGGTCATGAAAAGCCCTTCAAGTCATGCTAGAACTGTGGAGGGTTATACCCCCATTCAGACGGCAAAGTGTGCCCTGCCAAAGGAAAGAAATGTCATAATTGTGAGAAATATAATCATTTTAGTAAAGTTTGCAGAGAGCAAAGAAAGAGTGAGTATGATGAATCTAAAGTGCACCATATAGAAAGTTACAAGGAGAATACAGTTAACTCCAGCTCCGATGATGAATTTGTTTACACAGTTACTAGACATAACCAAGCCACTGTACGAAGACCACAACCTGAAGCAACCATCAGTATTGGAAAATCCAAGATTAGTATGCTCATCGATTCCGGTGCAAGTGTAAATATCATGGACATGGGCACCTTCAGCAAACTATATCCAGCAATTAATCTTCAAAGAACTTCTACAAAAATTCATGCTTATGGAAATGTCCACAGTCTCTTAGTGGAAGGAAAATTTACAACGATGATTGAAAGAAAAAAGAGCTATGCTACCGCATCATTTTATGTTGTACAAAGGTCCAGTGGATGTCTACTCAGCTATGATACACCCAGTGACTTAGGGCTTATTATCTTGAAAGTTGATGCAATCAAAGAGCAGAAGTCTCTCAGTCATGAGCAAAGTCAAAGGAAAGTGAAGTCAAGAGAGTTTCCACAAGTTGTCAATGATTATCAAGATGTATTTAAAGGCATTGGGAAGCTAAGAGGAGTAAATGTCAAGATTACAGTTGACAACACTGTTCCACCAATAGCACAATCAGCAAGGAGAGTTCCATTCCATATTCGGAAATCATTGACAAAAAAGCTCAGAGAACTTGAGGAGCAGCAAATCATTGAAAGAGTACCAGAGAATGTCAGTACCCCATGGGTTAGCCCCCTGGTTGTTTTTCCAAAGCCCCAGAATCCACAAGAATTGCGGCTTTGTGTTGACATGCGAAAAGTAAACACAGCTGTGGAGAGGGTACGACACCCTTCTCCAACTGTTGAAGAAATAATCGAGAAGCTCAATGGAGCATCAGTGTTTTCAAAATTGGATCTTACATCAGGATATCATCAGCTTGAACTTGATGAAGACAGTCGACATCTGACCACATTTGCCACTCACAAAGGGCTTTTCCGGTATACCAGATTAAATTTTGGGTTATCTTCCAGTGCAGAAATTTTGAAGCATGAAATACATCAGTGTCTTGAGGAAATACCAGGGGCACTGAACATAAGCGATGATACTCTCATTTTTGGAAAAGATCAAGAACGTCATGATGCAACTCTCCAAAATGTTTTGGAAATGTTCAGGCAGAAAAATCTGAGAGCAAATTAGAGCAAGTGTGCATTTAACCTTGATTTCTTTGGATACCATTTTAGTCATCATGGTATTGCACCAAGTCATCATGGTATTGCACCAAGTCAGCAAAAGATCAAAGCAATTCAGAATACACCTCAACCAGAAAATGTTCAGGCAGTCCGAAGCTTTCTAGGTATGACAAATTACCTATCACTTTTCATTCCAAATTATCCCACCCTAACAGAGCCTCTTAGGAAACTGACAAAGAAAGATGTCAAATGGACATGGACAGATGATCAACAGAGCTCTTTTCTCAAGATTAAAGAAGCTATTATGAGCATTCATGTCATGGCATATTTTGACCCTTCCCAAGATACAGAGATCATTGCAGATGCATGTCCTGTTTGACTTGGCGCTTTATTGTGTCAAAAGAAACAGTTTAGAGATGGAACAGAGAAAATTTCAGCAATTGCGTATGCAAGCAAAGCCTTGACAGATGTTGAGCAGCGGTATAGCCAGATTGAAAAAGAAGCCCTTGCCTTGGTATGGGCCTGTGAAAAGTTTCATGTATACATCTATGGAAAAAGTTTCACTTTAGTCACTGATCATAAGCCACTAGAGTTTTTGTTTAACAAACCGGGCAGTCGATCACAAGCTAGAATAGAAAGATGGACAATGAGACTCCAAGAGTATGACTTCACTGTATGTTACAAGCCAGGATCTAATAATCCAGCAGACTATCTTTCCAGACACCCAGTGCAGCTTGCAAAATCTAAACCCATTGCTGAGGAGTATGTAAATTTCATTACCTCTAATGCAGTTCCAAAAGCAATGACAAGAGATGAAATTAGAGATGAAACAAACAAAGATTTAACAATGCAGAAGCTGAAAGAGTGCTTGCACAGTGGAAAGTGGTCCATACTAAATCAAGAAAAAGAGAAATTTCAAAGATATTACTGTTTCAGTGATCTGCAAGCATTTAAACAAGTAGAGAAAGAACTCTCTGTTACAGAAGATGGTATAGTTCTCAGGGGAACAAGAATTGTGAACAAAAGCTCTTAGAGAGAAGGCTGTAGAGATAGCACATGAAGGACATTTGGGTATAGTGAAGACAAAAGGTCTAATAAGAGAAAGGTTTGGTTCCCTAGAATAGATAAGTTAGTTGAAAACAAGACAAAATCATGCATTGCATGCCAAGCCACTATTAAAGAAAACAAGCTAGAGCCACTAAAGATGCAAGATCTGCCAGATGGGCCATGGGAAGTGATAGCAGTAGATTTCAAGGGGCCCGTAGGAGAGAACCACAAATATATCTTAGTTTGCATGGATGAATTTTCTAGATATCCAGAAATTGAAATTGTGCCTTCTACTAGTGAGAAATGTGTTATGCCAAAGTTAGAAAAGATTTTTAGCACACATGGAATACCTGTCATAAGGAAGTCTGACAATGGGCCTCCTTTCAATGGCTCAAAATGAAAGAGTTTGCTAAACAAAGTGGATACACTCACAGGAGAGTTACACCAGTATGGCCAAGAGCAAATGGAGAGTGTGAAAGGTTCATGAGAACTTTTAATAAAGTTATTCAGGCAGCTCACATTGAGGGAAAAAGTTGGCAACAAGAAGTGTTCAATTTTGTGAGAAATTACAGAGCCTCTCCACATGTCAATTCCCCCTGCTAAGCTCTTAATGGGTAGAAATATTAGAACAAAATTACCAGAGCACACAGACAATCAAGTCAACAAGGATTTAAGAGATAGAGATGAAATGAAGAAGAGAAAGATGAAAGAATATGCAGATGAAAAGAATCATGCTTCAGAATCAGATTTAAAGGAGGGAGATAGAGTCATTGTAAAAGAAAGACAAAGAGACAAGGCTATGTCTCCGTTTGACCCAAAACCGTACACTATCACACAAAGAAAGGGAACAATGATTACTGCAAGTAGAGATGGAAAGAGTATTCCAAGGAATGCATCGTTCTTTAAAAGAGTCAGAATAAAAGACAGTTTGATTCAATCGAAGAATACAAATGATGACAGTGATAACAGTGTCAGTGGTGATAGAGTCCATCAGGAGCAAAGAGAAGGGGAAGATGACGAGGCGAATGATCAAGGAAGAAGATGTCCCAGAAGGATCACTGCTCGACCAAACTACTATCATGAAACAAGTGTGTGACATTTCAAACTGGACAGTAAGTCATCATGAAAACGTAAGTGACAACTTTATTTCTTTTATTCTTTATCAGTCGTTATGTTGAGCCAGAAGACTCTTACTCCAAAAAAATTTCAAATTCAGTTTTTATACTTCATAGTTTTAGCAAATTGTTATGTTGAGACAAGACTCTTGCTCGTTCAAAAAAAATTGTTTCAAGTTTAGTTTGATTAACAGAACTTTGTTTAAGGGGGATGATGTAGACTTGTGACGTATGTATTAGCATATATTTAGGTGTGTCACGTGACACAGGCCGCATGCGTTATAAACCAAGATGGCTACCAGCTAGGCAAGTACTTAGGGGCTCATATACTTCGGCTACAAAGACGCTATACATGGAGAAAGCAGAGAAACCAGACATCAGCGAATACCAGTTTCCAAGGAGAAGGAATGTTGCAAAGGTTGATTCGTCAATAGACCTTTTCGACCATACAAAAAAGGGATTTGGGATAGCGGCCAATGCTGGTAGTAGGCCTAAGAGATTCTTTAAGGTCACCAAGATAGAGTTATTACAATCTTCGAACTCATCTTTTTTGAAATTTTAGCATAAGTAACGTTTCAGTAAGCGATACCTGAAACTCATTGTAGTAAGTCGGAACCATCCATGGATATTTCTAAGAACATGCAGAAGTCTCTTAAGTCTTCTGAAAGCGGTAGACTTCGCAGAGAAAAATGTAAGTTACTAGAAGAACGGGAATTATGAAAAGGGTAGAGATGGCAGAATTTGCCGAGAAAAATGCAAAAAGAACGAGCTACCAACAGACTTCGCAGCGAATTGAGGCTATTACGATGCATTTGAAATGGACGCATTATAATTTTGTTTATGCAAATCCCAAGAGAGAAGAATTTTCAATATTTCATTCTGTTTTCGAATGTTTTTGAAACTTTTTCATTCGCAAAATGTCTCTTTGCGACATCTCCTGATCTCTCGGAAGTGCTGCCGAAGTCTACTGAAAACAAAATGATCGGAAGAATGGGTTTTCGTAAGAAAAGGCCTGCAGTATGCAAAGTCAACCGTTTTCAGGAAATTGGTACCAACGGAATGGGATTTCACCCTCTACCACATCTACCGTTTTTAGAAGATGCCCAGAAGAATACGCCCGAAGTTCTGTAGAAAGGACTAGAGGGGATGGCTCATTCATAAAACCTTTGGAAATGAAAATCTTTGATAATCACTGGCGTCACTTACATTGGATATGAAATATTTAGTTAGAAAGAGAAGCCAACAACCCTTACAAAAATTAACTTTGTTTATTGCCTTCCCCCTTCATTTCCTCCTGTTCCTAGCTGCAAACGGTCAACAGTTTCCATAGATAAGGTCTGTATTAATCACAAATAACACTTGTATTTCTTTCCATGAACTCATAGTATTTATAAGTGCAATGGTTTCCTTGCGAGAGAAGATGTTGGGCTCAATAAGTAAGCATATAAGAATCAAATATGAAAATCACTTTTTGAAAAATTAAGAAACTGCAAGGAGCTTCTACTGAAAGATTCAGGCCAAATAAGAAATCATTTTCAGCCTACTACCTATTGGAAATTCCCGAGCCAAGTTACTTGCAAGAGATAGGATGTTGCCAGCTTTCCTAAGGCTTTTTTCAGTTCGTGAGGATGATGGCTGACATTGCAAAGGATGAATTCTGTAGGAAGCTCAGAACGAAATAGTGATAGCATTAGTAAAAACTAATGCCATATCTCATGTCCTGTCTACAGTCGGGGTGGGTGATGTCTAGCCTCGTCGGTTAGGAGATAACGGTCTTGATGATGGGCTATGCTCGAAATATCGTGCTTATTTCAGTTTGCATCAAAATGCCTTTTTTTCTTTATTTACTTGTTTATCTTTGTACAGTTGCACTCGCTACACAAAGCAAGAAGGTTATTTGATCGGATCTAGCATTTCCATGAAATTGTTGTTGTCTCTGTTCTTAAAACCACTTTCCCTAAACACGGACCAACTGTAAGTAACTATAGAAATTACAAAAAACTTCAACGAAATTGTTTCAGAAATGAAATGATTGGGGAAAATAGAACAATCCAATTTGAATTACACTTCTTTCGAAACTACCCTTAATAGGGTGCAAGACAAAAACTTGCTCCAATAAAAAAGAAATATGTGCGTGCAAATAGCCAGCAATTTAAGATGCGAGCTCTGCGTAAAGTGGTCATGTTCTGTTCTAGACTTTGTAATAAATGCAAGGAAGATCAAACTATTAGAAACTGGAACAAAATTCGCAAGCATCGCAACTCCTGTGTTAATTTATTTCGAAGGGGAAGAAGAAGTTATCATAATAAACTAGGCATTTCACTTGTCACTGACAATAGGTTTTCCCAGAAAACTGTGAAACCTTTTTTCTCGGAGAAACTACAATCTAAGAATGAAATAGCTTTGATTGAAGATAAACTGTCATTTCCAAAGATGTTGATGTAGCAGAAACCATGAAAAATTTTTCGTCTCTGTAACGGATTCCATTGGTATAGATGAAAAAACTCTGGTTACAAATACGCAACAAAAGGAGTTACAGATCCTATTGATAAGGCTGCAGACAAATTCTCCAATCATCCTAACATTCTAAAAATCAAAGATCATTATCAAAATGCTGGTTCCTCTCACTTTCAGAAATCTACCCCCGATGCTGTAGACAAAGAGGTCAGGAATCTAAGCAGCAATGCATCAAAATATTCCTACTAAAATTCTCAAGTTAAAAGCTGAGGTATGTGTAGAGCCTTTGACGCAAATATTTAATGATTGCATAGAAATTTCGTCCTTTCCTGCGAAACTAAAGTGCGCAGATATCACATCTCTTCCCAAGAATGGACCATCCAATTCTAGTACTAACGTTAGAGCAATCAGTGTTCTGCCTACGGTCTCAAACCTATTTGAAGAATAATGGATAAACAAATTGTTGTGTATATCATACCCTTTTTATCGTCACTTCTCTGTGGTTTTCAAACAGGTTATAGTGTCCAGCATGCGCTTGTAAGGCTCTTAGAAAAATTCAAAATTAGTCTTGATGAAGGTGGTAAGGTAGGGGCTGTATTGATGGATCTCTCCAAGGCATTTAAATGTATCAGATATGATCCATTGATTGCAAAATTGCACGCCAATGGCTTCTCTTGCGAATCATTAACACTAACACCGCATTCACACTGACGCAGTTAAACCAGCTTTACTTAAACTAGTTTCGATTTCAGCTAATCAAATGCATTGCATTCGTTGGATTGCCCAATTAGAAGGCTCCATTCGATAACCTGATTTAGTTTAAACTGGTTTAACTTGCAGTGTGAATAGGGTACAATTACCAATTACCACACAAATAGACTATTACAGGCCAATCTCACTATTGCCGCAAATTTCTAAAGTGATTGAAAAAATTGTCCATGAACAGATACAAGAATACCTAGACACAAACAAAATTTATTATCGACTGGCTTTCGTCCCTACCATTCAACAGACACATGCTTATCATATCTAAGTGATAGAATTATACAAGGGTTTGAAAACAGGATGTTTACTGGCATGATATTGATTGATCTACAGAAGGCATTTGATACGATCGACCACGAAATTTTCCTGGAAAAAATGAAACATCTTGGCTTTGCTGATTCTATCATATTTTGGCTTAGATCATACCTAACAAACCGAACTTTCTTTGTAAACATAAGGAAAGAGACCTCATCACCTGGGGAATTATCATGTGGAGTTCCACAAGGCTCCATTCTTGGCCTACTCATTTTCCTCTTGTATGTTAATGATATGCCTCAGGCAGTTGGCTGTGACCTACTTTTATATGCAGACGACTCCTGTCTTGCGTTCAGAGACAATAATATCAATGAAATAGAAGAGCAACTGAATAAAAATTTTTTAACTCTCTTTTGATTGGTTTCTTGATAACAAACTAAGCATTCACTTTGGAGAAGACAAAACAAAGTCTATACTTTTTGGCAGAAAAAATAAAGAACCGGCAGTAAGAAACTGGACATCAGAAGAGGTGACATCAAGATTAAGGCCCCGTTCACACGGGAACGCAATCGTGCCGTTCCATCATCATCATCATAAACATTATTTAGAGTTGGCTTTAACCTAGTACAGAGTACTAATTCATTCCAATTAAATAATAAACTACCTAGCAATATAACAAATGTACTGATATATTTCTACACAAAAAATACATTATAAGCATAGCCTACAGGTACACTTTTCACCAATTCATGATTTTATTTGATTTTTAAATGCTGCAAGAGTTGGACTTTGCTTGATGTTGTCACTAAGAGTGTTCCAGAGGAGACTTCCTCTGAAGGAAAGTGACTCCGAGCCATAACGTTTTTTGATCTTTGGAAGTTTACAAAGATCTTTAGTCCTTAGGTCGTACGTTACTTCTTTCCTCTCATGAAATTCCCATAGATATGAGGGGTTCAGTTTTTTGACTGACTTGTAGATTTCAGTCATTAATTTCTGGAGATTTTTAACATGTATAGTTTGGCTGTTATCTCTGCTTAATAGTAGCTGGAAAGAGGATTCAAAGTCTTGGTAGAGTACCCGCAGACAACGTTTATGTGCTCTGTTTATTTCATCGTTTGCAGCATCACTACAGAAAAGCCACACCAGGAGGCAGTAATTGAAATTCGAAAGGATTATGGTGTCACAGATTTTTGTTGCTTGATCCGGAGAGAGATATGTATTTAACCTTGCAAAAGCGCTGACTTTCTGATTAACCTTTGAACAAAGTTCGTGTATGTGTTTATTTAACTTTAGCTTGTTATCAGTCTGTATCCCTAGGAGTTTCACCGTGTCTGTAGCAGGTAATTTTTTTCCTTCTATGTTGAGGCGCAGGCACCTTTGATCACTTAGACCAAGGAACATAATCTGGAATTTTTCAGGATTTGCTATCATTCCATTTTTTGAGAACCAGTCTAATAGAAGACCTAGGTCATTTTCCAATTTGATCACAATTTCTTGTATAGTATTACCACATGCAAATATGGTATTGTCATCAGCAAAATTGCATATCTCAGATTCTAGGCTCATGAGAAATAAGTCGTTTATAAAGATGTTGAAAAATAATGGACCCAAGACAGAACCTTGTGGGACACCAATCTTTATTTTTCGACGTGTACTCTTACATGAACCAATCTTTACCCTCTGACATCGGCTTTCTAGGTAACTACATATGAGCTGAAGGCTGTCATTATCAAATCCATATGCCTCTAATTTTGCTATAAGGAGGTCATGAGGCAGACAGTCATAGGCTTTAGATAGGTCCATTAGTATCGTTCCTACGATTCCTGATGAGTCTAAGCACCTTCTCCATGATTCCAATACCCTAATCAGTGCATGTTGCGTACTATAAGACTCTCGAAAGTCAGACAATATCACTGAGAGTTTGTCTTGGAAAAATGGTGTTATTTGATTCTTGAGGACTCTCTCGTAGATTTTCGAGACAGATGGTAGTATACTGATTGGCCTGAAATTTGGTTTCGCAGTAGCATCTTTGCTTTTAAATTTAGGGGATACATTTGCTTCTTTTAATTCATCTGGGAACCTACAGTTATATATTGCACAATTGATGCAATCAGTGAGGAAGGGGCAAACAGCCTCTTTTGTTGCCTTTAATACGCTTGTTGGAATTTTCCCACTGTTCGATCTACTCTTATCTAATGCCTCAATCTGTCTCATGACCTCGTTTGGGTTTACGTGAGAAAATCTAAATTTTTCAGTATCTTGATTTATAGCCTTAATTCGTTTGATACTTGGATGGTGTTCGTATTTTTTTACTGCTCTCACTACCATTTCATCTACGGTCATATTTTCGTATACTTCTTTGAGAGATGGATCAATACCCATCCCATCAATAATGTTAATGAAATACTCGTTAAAACATTCTGCAACTTCCTCGTCATTTGATAGGATCTTACCATTGTCGATCAGCGTTATTTTTTCACTCGTTGGGTTCGTGTTAGAGAAAAGGGGTTTCACCGTTTTCCAAAACTGTTTATCGTTTTCTATCGACTTAGCTAGGATGGATTTATAATATGCACGTTTTGCATTGGTGTTTCCTTTCACAACAAGGTTCCTCTGTTCTCGGTATCTTTTCATATCCTCTTCTCTCTTAGTTTTGTTGGCAATATTTCTTAGCCTGGTTCTTTTCATTATAGCCTGGTTCTTTTCTTTTCATTCTTTTCCTGGTTCTTTCCATATCGTTCCGTTCCGAAAAGTGGAACGCTCAGGGGTTGCGTTCACACGGGAACACTTGAAATAACACCGTTCCGTTCCTAAAGTGGAACGATGAAAAAAGTGATACGAAAAGTGGAACGATACGCAATCGTTCCGTTCCGTTCCCGTGTGAACAGGCAATGAGGTCAAAACTGGTCCAAAAAACGGAGCGATAAGATTTGTTTCCCTAAGCGCATGCGTGGATGTAGTTGTTACTGAGGAAAATGGCAAGGACTGAAGAAAAAACTGTGGAACGGAGCGATTGAGTTCCCGTGTGAACAGAAAAAAACCGATATGCAATCGTTCCTTTCTCATGTGAACAGTCTATTTTTGCGTTCCAGAAACTGGAACGAAGATGGAACGGAACAATAGCGTTCCCGTGTCAACGGGGCCTAAGCAATACACATCCGTGACATACCTGGGCTGTATTCTTAATGAAAACCTGTCTGGTGAATGAATGGCTACAAGGACCCTGGGTAAAATCAATGTCAGGCTAAGATTCCTTTACAGAAAGCAAAACTTCCTCGATCTTTCTCTTCGTAGATTACCAGCAAATGCACTGATCCAGCCCCATTTTAACTATGCATGCAGTGCTTGGTTTCCTTTGCTAGATAAAAGGTTAACCAAAAAGATTCAAACAGCTCAAAGTAAATGTATCAGCTTCTGCCTGAATTTGAATAATAGAGCGCATATAGGAATCAAAGAATTTAAAGTTATAAATTGGCTCCCCACGAAAGAGAAATTTGAACAATGCACTGCTACAAAGGTCTTCAAATTTTTTGATAATTCAGCCCCATCCTATGTGTCGGAGATGTTCTCACCAGCTGGCCAGATCCGGGTCACTCGAAGATCTAAAAACAAACTTGATAAACCTTTTCGAAAGAGTAACAAAGGACAAAATGGTCTCTCCTACCTAGGACCTAAAATCTGGAACTCTCTAAACTCAGACCTAAAATTTGCCAAGAATGTCAACGGCTTCAAGCATAAGATCAAGGACAAATTCCTTAAAGACCTCCATACTCAGGAAATTAGTCCCTATATATTTTATTAGGATCCTAAAAAACTGTAACAAAAGAGTCTATCAACAATCTTGAAAATGCACCATTTCTCTTACCTTTCGAGACAATATATATATATACATATATATATATATATATATATATATATGTATATATATATATATATATATATATATATATATATATATATATATATATATATATATATATATATACATATATATATATATATATATATATATATATATATATATATATATATATATATATATATATATATATATATATATATATATATATATACATATATATATATATATATATCTACTTTTTTTTCTTTTCGTCGAACATTCTTTTCTTTCAAAGACACCTCTGGAGGGACCATTATGGAAACAAAGTCGCACTGACCTTTTAATGCTATCCCTGCCATTTTAAACTGGGGGTGTTTGAAATAGATTTTTAGCTCTTGCATTCTAATTTCTGCAAACCCTGTAATTAGACGCTTTCTTTTATTTTATTAGATAATTATTTTTAAACTTTAATTTAGTGATGGCAAAATTTTACATACATACATACATACATACATACATACATACATACATACATACATACATACATACATACATACATACATACATACATACATACATACATACATACATACAACAGGTTTAACCCTATCAAGCCTAGGGGGCTGAATCAGCCCCCCTTA
The DNA here is from genome assembly GCA_964019985.1 of Aurelia sp. 4 Dawson et al 2005. NCBI lineage: Eukaryota > Metazoa > Cnidaria > Scyphozoa > Semaeostomeae > Ulmaridae > Aurelia > Aurelia sp. 4 Dawson et al 2005. Next base: position 12,383,374 of record OZ026506.1, read on the forward strand.
GCGGTTTTTGTCTGTAGATTTTTACCAAGTACACTTAAAAAGCCGAAACTTTCTGACTTTTGGTCTTTATCTTTGTCACAATCAAAAATAAATTTTATGAAAAAATCAATCAAAAAAATCAAAAAGCAATGAAACATTTCATTGATCGTAAGAGGGAAAAAGTAGTTGCAAAAGTGTGTGTACTGACAATGTTTCAATATATTTCAATCCTTGCTCTCTTTGATGCTAATTCAAGATACGAAGTTTGCATGAAATATGTTACTTCAAGTCCAGAAAATTCCAAGCTCCAAATTCTGTTGAATAACATTTCACGTAATACTCCCACCAACAAGGATTTTGACAAAGATGCTCTACGCGCGTTTAATAGAGTTACAAAGAGAAGACCTGCTTCACGTAGTTGATAGCGCATCACTGAGCTAAAAATGAGATCATACTATAATTTCTCATATTGATTAACCTACCTTCTTTCCACGAGCTTCGATATTAAGAATTGATTTTGTTACCTTCTACATTCAATGCAGATAGCCGTGATAAGGATGTGTGGGTTTTCTTGGTTTACCCTAAGAGAATGAGAGATTGATGAGAGCTGAAGATGGCTTACCTTCCTATCTTCTCTTGTAAATTTTACTGACCGCGTCTTTTCTTGCTTGGCTGACCTCGTCTTTTTCTTGTTTGGCCCTAGAACTGACTGTGGTCTTCTTGTAAATCACTGATATTTATACTACTAGTGTACTTTTTTAATTGGCATCACTAATACTTTATCAAGCAGGTGTTCTTAATTCAACCTTGATATCCTATTTCTTCAGTTGATTTTTAAAATTTCAGACTTCCTTGCGCTGAGATTCAATTTTCAGTGCAACCGGGGGTCAATGCTAAGTGGTGTATTGCTTTATGCCTGGAGAAACACAGATTGGAAATTTAAATTGCGCCGTTGTATAAGCAGAAAGAGTGCCCAGTATTCCCTATCCTTCTTCTATCCGGCAAACGTTAGTGATGCATTCTTCAAATAGAATTAAAACTCGAGAGAGGAGGTCTTTTTCTCCTTTGAAGCCTACATGTTAGCTTTCAGCAGGCCTGTAGCAGCTACTTTGGCCGGTCGGGCTCGGCCCCCAAAATAATTTCCAAAAGTTACATTTTTCATTTATCATGGTTGTGAAAACTGACTGCATCAACTATGAATCTCAAAATATGTGTGTCGTTGTGCCCTCCCACTATCAGTACTATTAACCAGTGGCGGCTGGTAAGGAAAACATTTGGTGGGGCTATTTTGGAAAAATTGTAGGAGCCTGAGGGGAAAGACCTCAGAAATAGATGGCATTAACCGCGCCCTTCAAACTCTCGGAGAACGTTGGTAACGCCCTTTTTGATATATGTATTTCTCGAAGCTTTCTGTATAATTTTTTGCATATGGCTTTGCTTTCAAATTTCAGTGAAAACTTTGTTTATTTCTCTTTGAAGAATGCAATAAACATATCAAAACAAAGCAAAATAGCCATCAAATGGTTCTCGGCTTTTCTGACAAACGTTTCTAGTCGCTTAACACCGGACTGTGTCCAAGCTTTTTCTCGTTGAGTCTCCCTAAACAAGGAAACAGGTGTTCTCATCAGACTTGCTGCAACATGTACTGTAAGCCACATACCTTGAATACAAGCTCCTTGCAAATCTACACGATGGTGACTTCAGCCGCCATTCTTGGCGATCTGGCCACAAACGTTTTACTTCTGATCTCCCTTCATTCATGACTTAGGCTATCATATTTCGTTCGATCGTTTATTGACAACGACACTAGGCCCTTGAATGTCTGAAGCACCAAGTGGTGTTGCTGTTGTTGACGGGGAAGGGCAAGTTGAAGTTTGCCCGAATTTTACGAAAATTGGCCAATCAGCTAACTTCATTGCATGAAGAAAACGACGAAAACGCCTTAGTCCGCATGACAATTCCAACCTGAGAGGGGCAGAAAACTCTTTGCCCTGAAACCACAGAAACAATGAGAAGGAAGTTCATAAGGTCATAGAAATCTGATAGCCTCAAAAGAGGCCGATTCTATCAATGTCAATAAGCTCCAGACGTCACTTATTAACGGAAGAAGGAGGCCCACAATTTTGATATGGCTCATACAACAATCCCATTACAAGCCCGCTGTTTTATTCAAATCACACACAAAATATTTGATGGATTTTGTGAGAATTTTTCCATAGAAATATGATTTTTTTAAACTTTTCTTGAGATTTTCAGGTGGGGCACTGCCCCAAGTGCCCCATAGCACCAGCCGCCACTGCTATTAACATGCCCTTAGCGAGAGAAGGAGATTATTTACTACCCCCATTTGGAAACCAACCCCATTGGGAAGCTAGAATCGGGAGCTTTTTGCACTTATTTGCATATCTAAGCTACGAGAAGAAATACCTTTGCATATCTGATATCAAATAAAACAAACGATGCACTTGAAAGAGTATTTTGTCTTGTCGTAGCTTAGTTTTAACTAGCCTTTTTGACAGGTATTTGGATTTCGTAAATTTCCTACTTTGCCTTCAGGACCTCTCAGCGCACGAAGACTTTTTCAGGGATTCGCGAAAAGAAACCCCGAGAACTCCTTGCCTCCTGCACGAATTTTTGCCACCAATGTGACAAGCGATCCTACGGGCCTGGCTGTTGGTAATGCGAAATCAGACTGAATGCTTTTTTATCCAAATAAAATCCTTACAATACATGTTTACCTACTCTACATATTGATACTATACAACTGCAAAAGACTACAGGTACAATAACGTGGAAGGAAAATGGCATGGCTACACCATGTTCTTACACATAACAAAACAATTAACACTACCGGGTGAGTCAAAAAAAACCCGACGTTTGAAGGGCTACTCCTCCCTGAATATATAAGTAATGATAGTTTGCAAATATTTGATTAAAAGCTGACGTGTTCAATTATTTTTAGAAATTATCCTTGCTAAAATTGGTCATTCTGTTCAGATTCTGTGGCAATTTCCCAAAATGAATCCTTTGAGAAGCCTTAAAAACGTACGAAAATTACAAGCAAGAGTCCCTAATGTGTTTACCTCATAGCGATGACTTTCAGCACGCTTTAGCAGGTGCTTTCATTTTGGTGGGTTGAAAAGTCTTCCCCCTAGTGTGAGTAACTTATTCAAGAGGATTCCATTCTCCCATGAGGAAATAATACATGAGCACATCCAAGGACCATTATTGCTGGGAAGGAGAACAAAGGGAAATTTTGCTTGCTGTTTGCACTATTTTTGCAGGTTTTCGAAAGGGGCTTTCTGCAGAAAATCTCCGATTTCGACGGAAAGGAATGACCGATTAAAGCCGGTAAATTACTGAGCCTAATTTGACATATCGGTAATAAAACAAGACAGTTTTCATCATCACTGCTTTGACATTGAGGGATCAGGATTTTTTTAAACGCCGGGCGTTTTTGTTGACTCATCCGGTATTAGGACAATACACAAAAAGAAAGCAAAGAATACTTGTAAACTAATCACTGTACGCTAATTAAAACCTAAATCAATTACAATGAACGTTTGCAGCATAAAGACTGTGGGAAAGGAATTGCAGAGCAATTTCCCTGCTTCCTGCCAAATTATGTCAAATTGATGAATTGACTAAATGCAGAAAGTCAAGGTTTTCATTGAGATAATACCACCGTCTGTTCCCCAATCGTTCAGTTCCATTATGTAAAACAATGCAATGTAGCTACTCTAAATGACAGAAGAATCAGACGACGAAGAACAGGAAACAAGTAAAAATGTAAAGGGACTTGATGGTTACTTGGCGTACAACAAAGATCAAAGTGACCTCAATCAAGCCGACAGATGTTTTGGGTAAGAGCTAAATTCAACTCGAGAATCTTTCTGTTAAGATCAATAGATAGGTTATTACTACCATAAAATGAATATTGCGTCGGGACCTTATTTGAAAGGCTGTAATGCTCGGATGGCCGTAACATTGCCAAAACTTTAGCGAGAAGATCTCGTCGTTGAAAAATTAAACGAAGGGCAGAGCAACAAGAGGTGCTCAGTATCCTCAATACCATCATTTTCATACCTTCTAGTTAAAAGGGGACCGTGAAATCCCAGATGTACTCTAAAAGCCAATCCACTGAGCTTATGAGGCTTGGGTTTTCTAAGAATAGCGTCAGTAGTATGAAGTCAGAAAATTTTGTGATAGTATGCAAGCTGATAAACTTTATAGGCCTTTGTGATCTTGGTCGTATCCACCATTTCCGTACTGTACTGGCTGCACCAAACTAAGCCATGCACTTTCAACAGGCCAAAGCAAATGGCATACTTTGAAGATTTATGAGTTTACCCTATCTGACCTGGCAGGGGCGGATTCCGTCCCCACCCCCCTCGTATATTTTCATTTGTACATTTTTCCGTGTTTTCTGAATGCCTCTGAGATTTAGCAAGGTTAACTTTCTATCATACAGCAATGAAACTCTAACAATTTTGGTGCTCTAATTTTAGCCTTGTCTCCATGGTAACCAAGTTGTCGTGCCCCACTCTGTGAAAAAATACATTGGATCTCCCTTAATTCTTCTTGATTGGTCCAATTAAGTTTAAGCTATGAATTTACAGCTATTTTGATCTATACATTTCATTTCTTTACGAAAAGTAGAGTTTTAAGACTTTCCAACACACTTTCATTTTTATGATGTCATATGACATCATAATGTTAACCCTATTACTACCGGGGGGGGGCACAAAGTGCCCGCAGCGCAGATTATTTGATGCAGTGCTGTCAGTTCGAAAGATACAGAACTGAAACTTGGTGACTTTTTGCTGACTTGGTGGATTTTTTACTCAATGGGCAACGATTCCCAAAGCACGATCCCTAGGTAGAACAGCATTCTGCAGATTAGGCCATGATTAGGACTTGTGTTTTTAATTCTTTACACCATAGTATTAGGTATTTTAAGTTTGTTGTTATTAGGATTTATAAGTTGTTTTAGCTGATAGGGATTTTTCTGTGCATAAATATATGAAAATGAAAAAAAATGAAAAAAATTTCCTCAAATTTAATATTCTAATTAAAAATCTAAAAATTTTTCAAAATGGTAGACACTGATCACGTGACCAACATCTTTTCAACACGTGGTCAACAGTAATAGAAAAAAGGGGACTCTTATTTTTGCCAGAATGATCACAGATCATTGACAATACTACCATTCAATAGATCTTGACAAGAGCTTTCAGATGATACATAGTTTTATTCATTTTAGATGACGTCAGCAATTTTAAACTTAATGACGTCATCAATGATTATGACGTCATATAAATAATAACAAATGTATTAGAGAAATTTTTATGACCTAAAAGGACTCTCGTAATTATTATACATCGTCTTGAGGAATTTCAGAGTATTTACATTGACAATTAGGGGTTTAAATTAAACAATGAAAAACTGGTGCATATAAATAATGAATATATGATATATATAATGAACTTAAATGGATATTGTACTATGGATTTTTACTTATGAATGCTTCGTGATATATTTTAGTCCATCTAAAAAGGGAATAGTTAAATAAAATCTTAAATATTGTCAATTTTGCCAACAGAAAGCAAATACTGCAATTTTCCTCAATTATAAAATCATTATGACGTCATGGATGTAATTGAAAATAAAAAAGGAGCCTATTGTGTAGATTTTGTTACTGTACACCATTTTACCAAGTTTCGTTCTCATATCTGCAATATTGGCGACTTCCCCCCCCCCTGGTAGTACAAGGGTCCAAAAAGTCCGGTATTAATAGGAGTAATCATGCTCTAGCAACAATAGCAACACCGCTAATTCATCCATTGTTTCAAAAATTCATTATTCATATAATGAATAACCTTTGTGGCAAATTTGGCTGCCAAATCTCAAATCTCAAGAGATAAACAGGGGGCGGAATCCGCCCCACCCCCAGGCATGGAGTATTTTAAATAACGCAGCTCAGATAGGATTAATCTTTTGCTAACATCCTCAATAGACGACAACGCTAAAGATGGCGGCAAGGAACTTTTTACCAAGATGCACTGCGTTTTTTTATCGAATTCCTATAGAATCGTTAAGGATTCTTAATTCGAACGCAATGCATCTTGGTAAAAAGTTCCTCGCCGCCATCTTTAGCGTAATCGTCTATTAGATCCTGGCATTTTTGTGCATATTTTGGTCCTCTATTTATGGAGCTATAAGCGAATTTTCGACTTCGACAGCACTGATAATGGCCAAATCAATCAACGTTGATTAACTTTTCTAAAGACTCGACATGAATGGAAAAGGAGAAAACGTTTTCCTGATGATTCAGGGATTTAGAAATTTTCAAGCATTTGCTTGAAAAAGCCCCTCCCAGGAATCTCAAAAAACAGATTTTCCACTACCAGATTTTCTTGCGTACTTAAGCCTTAAAGCAATCAACACTAAATTCTCTAGCACGATTATCCATTCGCTGTAAAGCAGAAATGTCAAGAAATGTTGCTGGTGGGTTTATTCCTGTCTTGAAGATTTCTCAAGGAGGATTTTTGGAGAATACCCCCTATAATTTCAAAACAGAATGGCCAATTCCAATCAGATGAATTTTGAGTTCTATTTGAACAAGTCAGCTGTTGAGCAATATATTCTTTGATATTATCGTCTTGACATTCATGGAGGAGTAACTTTTTTAAAGTGAGAATCCTTTTGATTAGCTAACGCGGTCAACTCAAATCAACATGCACCAAGGTTCATCCAATCATAATACGCATAAAATACATTATAATGCTCATGTGAAATGAGGCTGATCACACGAAATGCTTTGTGCTACAGCAAGTCCTTTTTGTTTGTTGGGAGGATACTTGGTCTTTGTCATAATACATGGCAGAGCAAGTCTATAGACCTTTTCAAAGAGGTCTGGGAGGGCGCGCTACTTTTCTGGAAGATGGCGGATACACGGGAATCTTCTCCGCGATGCAGAACTGGAGTTGCAGTGGGAAAAGTTGTGAACAAAATATTTAACTCTAGTTATATGGTTCATGAAAGACCGACCAGAGGAGCTTCAGCATGAAAACAAATACTTGCTTATTACATGAACGCAATGTTTAGCACATTTTACGAGGAGGAGACGTTTATACCTTCGAGTGTTTCAGCGAAGTTTGGATTTCGTGATGCCCTCAGACTCGGTCAGATAAATTTAGATAAATTTAGATTTCTGTTTGCGAGTTGGGCTTATCCCCCGATAACTGCAGGAATACGAGCAGTCGTATGTATCGAGAACCGTTAAGAAACAAACAATGATTCACATTTCTTCTTTCCAGTACTAATGTTACCGACCATGCCTTTCCAAATCAATTCAGCTAATGAAAAGTTTCTTCGATCTTTTAATTTGTTCACATGCGCATTACAAAGTTTGCAGAGGTTTGAAATAAATCATTTCAGTATGCACTCGTAAAATAAGGCCACTTACCTGCTCCAGACAGCTTAACTTGCACAAGATTCCCATTTACTTATTACTTGTAAAAACTCTTGCTCCGATCGAAAATTCAACACAACAAACTGCATAACTGCTCGCAACCAACATGTCACTAAGACTTTGCCTCCAAACAAAACAATATATTTATTACTTTAGAAAACCTTTGACTTGGAATCTCTTCCATATTGTACAATCAAGAAACGACTACATTTTTTCTGTTTTCGTTCTGAAATCCACAAGACAAGTGCTTTTCTGCAAACCATTTTCTTTTTGTTTGATCCAAGAAGCAGAGAACGAAATGTCGAATACAAAATTGATGAGGAATGTTTTCCCGCCAAAGTCTCTCTTTTACTACGAGGCTCAGAGGATCTAGGAGAGGAAGTAGATGTTTGCCCCTTATACGTTTGTACCAAAAGTGCCTTCGTATATCTTTAGTTAGGGTAATAGATAAGCTCCGTTTATTCATAAATAAAAATCTAAAATTGGCAACTAATTATCATGCAATCCAAATTTAACGAACTCGAAGAATTAAACTTTTCCTCGTAAAATATCACTTTAGTTTCATAACTCACTCTTTTGTTGATGTTGTAACATTTTGTGGGCAATTCTGGTCCTTTGAGTACACATTAGCCGGAGTTAATTTCGGTTTTTGTTGCATTACGCCGCCTACTGCAACAGCATTTTAGCGTTTGCAATGCGAAGGGGATTCCCCTTCGCAGCTTATCCGCCATCTTCCAGAAAAGTAGCGCGTCGTCTCAGACCTCTTTGAAAAGGTCTATTACTTAAAGTCCTTAAGAATAGGGCTACAACAGGATAAATGGCGGGAAAACCAATTACAAGGCAAGAAAATAAATACACCAGTGAAGAACTGAGGTAAAAAAAGAGAATGACGAGAAGATTGGCTGAATGTTTGGCTACTTACTTAGTAGGAACGATCTGGAATGACCATTATTTAAGAGATCGGAATTTGCAGCACAACATTGTTCTTTGGTAGTGCTATGTGCTATACCTAAACTCATCTCCTACTCTTTGAGCCAGGAATTGTTTGAAAATGAATAAGCCAAAGCCGTGCACTATGTGTTTTGGTCATACACTAAAATGATGTTTGCTTTTTTACCTTGGAAAATTGTCTTTGATACTGAATATCAAGCAAAGATTTAAAAACCTTAGAAGAATATTTCCTTATTCAATATTTCAATATTTCGTGTCACGAAAAGTGGTGCCATAAGCACCAAAAGTTGGATAATGCTAAACTTTCCCAGGAGTTTGGTCACATGACTCGAGGTGGGTGAAGGAAGCCTTGGCCGATTAGGTCAATCAATTCCCCTCTTAGTAAACGTTCTTTCTTTTTTGTAGTAGTTAAGTGAAGTTACGTGTAGTTTATGTGTTATCTTTGTCTTTCAATGTCGTCACGCGTAGTGTTATGTTTGTGTTTCCTGTTTTATGTTGCCATTAGGTAGACGTTTTTTTCGCTCCAAATGGTATTGTTTTAGTAGTAGGGTATAGTATTTTGTAAGTAGTGTTATTAGGTAATATGTATCGTAAGTTTTTAGCTGGTTATAAAAAAAATAATATTTCCTCGTCACATGAAGAGTTCATAATCACTTGCTCATAGAGTCGATCTCTGCAGAGACCACATAGAGTTCTTAACGCCTTGAGGCAAGTCGTTCAAACAAATGATGCTTTGCTGAATGTTAGGTAGCAATGGAATGAATAGCGTTGTTGTCACCATTTCAGTGATAAAGTATGATAACAAGAAGTCATTGTTGTATACTTTATCAATCCTTTTAATCTCATGAAGAAGTTTTTGTACTTTCAAACGGCTGCTCAGCAAAGAAGATCGTTTGATCTTCAATGAAATCTATTACCTCATGCTGAAGGAGGTGTCTTCTTGCAAGTAAATGCATGCTTTGTGGGAAACCTATGTCACAATTTTACTCAATGAAATAACCCATACATTGTTTTCACTGTAAAGAACGATGCCAAACCAGTTTTCTCCATTGAAACTGATTTGGAGCAAAGACGTGCACATGAAGGACAAATTTTCAATCTTTTGTGGTTAGTCAGTCTTTCAAATAAGCGTTTCCGACTGAAAATGAAAGAAGCAACTTAAAGTTACTAAAATATGAATGAAACGTGTGTTAACAGAATGCATCGATCAGGGCCTGCATAGTTCAGGATTAAATGGGGACAAATGCCATCTAATGGTATTTGGGGACAAGAGTAATGATGTGCCATTAAATATCGGAAGTATAACGATAAAAGAGAGTACAGAAGAAAAGTTGCTTGGAGTGATTCTTGACGACAAAAACTTATGCTTTAAACAGCAAGCAAAGTCAATTTGCAAAAAGGCTGGTCAAAAGCTACATGCACTCTCAAGAATTTCTTGCTTTCTTGATACTGATCAACTGAAACGGATAATGAAGGCATTTATTTTGTTCCAGTTCAACTACTGTCCTCTTGTTTGGATGTTCTACGATAGAACACTGAACAATAAAGTTAACCGTATTCACGAACGGGCATTGCGGATAAGCTACAAAGATATGACATCAGATTTTGATACAGTGTTAGTTAGAGACAATGCGCTCCCAATCCACATAAGGAATTTACAATTGCTGATGACGGAGATCTATAAAAGAAAATGGGAGCTTAATCCTACAATCAGTTACAAAATTGTTGAGCCACACTTGAAACAATGACGTGTTCGTCGCCCCTTTCCCCCATGTCAATGTTGTTTTGAAAAAAGTACCTGATCGAGATGACACGCGTGATTCTGCAACTTTTTGTGGTACTGCAACATTGACTGGGGGAGGAGGGAATGCAGGGGCAAAAAACTGAAAATCTGGGGGCGGCTCAACAATTTTGTAACTGATTGTAGCTTCATGAAGGAGATCTTTGTTGAAAAGCACAGTCCATATGGGTTAAGACGCTGCGATAATCAACAACTACCACAAGCTCGCACTACATGCAATGGCTTGGATACGATATCATTTCGTGGGTGTATATTATGGCAGGCACTTTCCAATCACTTAAAGCAGTCAAATACTCTCTCAAGCTTTAAAAGCAGAATCAAACGCTGGAAAGGAGAGGAATGCAACTGTAGATTATGTAGACCATTTGTGGCTCAGGTTGGGTTCTTGAGCTGATTATTTTAAACAACATTTTCTGCTCTGTAAATACTGGAAAACAAAACGAAGAAGAAAACGTTGTAAATACCGGAAACTATCGGAAATATTATAAAAATCTGTAAAGTTATGTATTTGTAGCTAATTATTCTGTATTTCATCACGTTTCTTTCTTCTTACTTTCTTAGATAGTAGGCTTGAATTAGCTCTTATTTATAGCTATTGTATATGCATGTATCATACTATATCATATTAAATATATGTATATATGTATATGTAGGCCTACTTTAACTAAATTGATGATGATAATAATGGAAACTTCATATATTTTCAACAAAACTTAAAACTACTAATACAATACCAGTCGACCTCCTCTCTAATCAGGCAGAGATACGACTGCTGGATACCAAGGAAAAGAAAGATGCCTAAAAGTTCAAATTACATGATTAAAAGTTCAAATCGTTCTCTAAAAGAAAAAGAATTGTTCACTAGCAATTAAATTGTCTAAAGCTGGAGTAATGACTGTTCTGTCCACTGCTTATTCCTGCGGCAAAAGATATAGTAACTACACCTTAAGGCTATATTAGCAGCGGTTTTCATTATATATGTTGAGCTCTTTTCTCCTATACCAATGCTTGACATCATGGATAATAATAATAATCATAATAATAATAATAATAATAATAATGATAATAATAGTAATAATAATAATAATGATAGTAATAAGGATTAAACGTGAACTTGTCCTTAAGGGTCAAAACTTAGAAAACCCACGCGAAAATCTCAGAGGCATTCAACAATCACTTTGTGATCACTTTTATAAAGATTTCGAGCAGATTCTTGCAAAGGGTGTAGCAGATATTTTTGAGTGAAATCTGTCAATTTTTTAGCCACTTTAGAAATCTGCGGCAAAAGTGAGATAGGTCGATTTTCATTTTTCATTTTCACCTCATTTTCAGTTTTATTAGGGAAGGAGACCCTTCGACCAACTGGCTTATTTACAAGGAGCCTTCCATATAAGAACTTACAAATTTATAGAAGTTTGAAATAGCAGCTAAAAACTAATTACAATGAATATATACAGCCAACTAAAAATCCTACCTATAAAGATAAAAGAAAGGTACCTTAAAGCTAATTGACTTGGAATTTCTCCAACGACCGAGCAACCAACCCGACCCCCGCCACCACGCCTGATCCCCGCAGGGCAGACAACGAAAACTCAAAAACAATTCTCCATTCCAAGCCAGCCGACACCAAGCACAGGAACAACGAGCTCGCCAGCCACTCGGCAGCCGGGAAACCCCCATTCCATCATAAAATACGTTTAATAATATTAATAGAGGATGCCAGTTTGGTCTCAGCTGTGTGGTTATTCCAAAGTTTAGCACCGCGAAAAGAAACACATTTCTGCTCACTTGCAGATGCTTTCTTTCGTAGCCTTAAGTCATTCACCGTATTTTGAAGGCTTCGAGAGTTACAAGCAGAGTTTCTAGTGAAAAGATTGCACATATACTGTGGAGCAAGCCCATAAAGATACTTTTAGACCACTGATCTGGACTCTTCATCAGTAAGCTCACGAATCTTCTTCCATCTAAAGCTCCCAATCAGTGGTCTACTCGGGGAATCAAATTGGCCATTCATTACAATTTTAGCAGCCCTATTTTGAAGCTTTTAGAGCTGATTGATATCAGTGGTGTCACAATGACCCCATAAAGAACAGCAGTATCGAAAATGTGGCTCTGAAATACCTGAGTACAAGGTTTTCAAAGAAGCCATTGGGAGAATATTCCTTGCGTGTTTTGAAAACCTAGTGGCTCTGGATACTTTGCAAGATACAGCTTTAGTATGTTCTTTTCAATCTAGACTGTTGTCAACGTGAGTACCAAGGTAATTGGCCTTCATGACAACGTCCAATTCTCTGCCACGAATTTCTAGATTCAGTTTTTTTCTGCTGCATTGCTGAGCGTTCGGTCCTTCGGTTTGGTTGCAATTAACATCCATCAATTGTGTTTTAGCAGCATTTAGCGAGGCTTGCTGCTCTTCAACCATGAGTTTGAGTGCTCAAGATCGACACTAATAGCCTCGTGCTGCTGAGAAATGTCTTTTGACTTAAAGCAAAGACTAGTGTCATCAGCATACATAGACACAGTTGAACTCTGGACAGCAATTGGGAGACCATTGACGTAGATCAAGAAGAGAGGCGCTCCAAGACATGATCCTTCGGGTACCCCTAATTCTTTCCACTTCCCCAGTTTCAGAATTTAGCCCCACCCACTCTTCAGAACTGTTTTATGTCAGAAAGATAAGATTGAAGCCAAGAAAGCTCCCTTTGTCGAGCACCATCGTGCTCCTACTTTTTGCAAAGAAGATCGTGATCTTCAGTGTCAAACGCCTTTTTAAGATCAATGAATACTGTAGCCACCATCGACAATTGTTACTGTTTGGTACATCTTTGCTTCCCTTTTAAAGAGAGGTTTCAATTTTGCTTGTTTGCAATCATCAGGAAAGCATGCTAGGAAAATTGAAAGATTGCATAGCTCCGTCTTTGGTGTTGCTAATATTGATGCACCACCCTTGAGGAATTTCCTTGCAAGATTAACAGGTACTGCTGCTTTGAAGGATTCATTTCTTCCAGGAGTTTCAAAACATCATTATTGTTGGTGTGGTGAAGTTTGAATTTTTCATTGTTAAGACTGAGCTTCTTGTAGTATACACTTTCTATACCGAATCTACGAAAGATGCGTTTCGTAGCTTCTTGATAAGCTCTTTAGCCAAAGTTATTTTGTTGAGAAGAAATTCTTAAAAACGTTATAGTTGATCAAAACAGCGTTTGCCATCACTTTTTAGGCAAATCTTTAAGAGGGTTTATCTAGTATGGAAGCCAGACCAAGTGATTTTAGGCTTACAGTTCTTTTCGCTTGTAAATATTTTCATTTAGTTTGCCAACGACACAATTTTTTTCTTCTTTTTTACAAGTGACAAAACATTATTTCGATCCATTCTGAAATTAACATGGTCCGTATGAGATTTTGTCTTTTTAAATTTGGAAACAAGCTTGTCTCGAATCCTGATCCCTTCAAGAATTTCCTCATCCATTTACTCCTGAGTGTTGTTTTTCACGAGAATCTCTTTCATGGGAGATATCTCATCAATGACGGAAATAATTATACATATAAACATACATACATACATTTTTATTTGTTTAGGCAGGCCAGAAATGGGCAGCTAAACGCTGATGTGGGCCTGCCATCTAACTAAACTTAATACAATTGATACACAATAGTTAAAATCCAAAAGTTTTTAAAAGGTTCGCAAAAGAAATATCCCACTAATAATATATATAGTCCTCCTTCTTGTTTGTATTAAAAACTGTCCCCTTACTAAACGATATACGATTTATTGTCCTTCCATTCTTCATATTGTTCTTAAATATCTCCTTACTTGCTGACAACTTAACACCATCGGGCAGTGCGTTCCACAACGCTGGCCCTTTAAATGCTAGAGTGTCTCTGTCTATCTCTTTTAACGGTCCTATAACTTCAAAATTAATTGTTGATCGTCTATTCCTACGCTGTTTAAATAAATTCAGCAACCTAGGGTCAGTGTTGTTCTTGTAAATATCAAACATAAAAGATGCGAGTCTTCGATTATACAAATACTTAAGGGGCTTCCAGTTTGCCTTGTTCAATGAATCTTGTGTATTTGTCCCTCTTGCAATACGGTGAATAATTCTGGCTGCTCTAGCATGAAGCTCTTCGAGACGATTAATCCTGTTCTCAGGGCATGTTGCCCATATCAACATCCCATATGTTACTGCTGGTATAACGGTCTTGAAGTAAATTTCCTCTAAAACATCAGCTGGTAGAAATGATATCCTTCGAATCAGTGACAGTTTGCTGCAGAACGATTTTTGGACTGACTTTATTTGCTTAGTCCAACTGAGTCGATTATCAATAGTTATACCAAGGCTTTTTGGCTCAGTCGCTGATTTTACATTGACTCCGTTGATGCTGATGCTGTTGATGCGTCCGTGAAACGGTCTAGGTGTCATGATTAGAAATTCTGTTTTTTCACTATGAATAGTAAGCTTATTTGCTTTACACCATTCTTGAATATCATTTGCGAGAATTTTGAGGCAATTTGTAGCTCATTAAGAGCTGATTAAAGTGACCATAGAAGACCATTGATTGTAAGAAGTGAGAATAACCTTTACCTGTAAAAATCTGTCATTTGATGCATTTGTTAAAAAACATTTCCTTTGAAAGGCCTTGTATGGCATTTCCGATCCTGTGAGCAAAATGTTAGCCTATTATCCCTCGTTGTTCAAATTGCTGGGTCATATTGGTCTTGTTTGTTTTTCTTTGCACTTGCTTTTATTGCGTTTCCCTTCACATTAAAAGTACAGTTTCTTGCAGCGCACTCCGTCACAACACAATCATGTTCTTTGCCTTTGTTCGCCGAGCGTGCATCGTTTTGTGAAGATACTACTTTACATTACCGTAGAACTTGTCAAGCAGTGGCGTAGCCAGGTCTCTGCTTTTGGGGGGCAAAGCACGAGCGTAGTGAGCATATATGGGGGTTCGGGGCCCGCCGAAAAAATTTTTGGGGACCACGCCCTTGAGATGCTCGGAAAATGAAGGAAACGCCCTTTTCAGTTATATTTGCATCATAAACATGGCTACATTGAACACAAAATAGTTAGGATGTTTTGTTCAATGTGGATCAAGAATTCATGCTCATTATAGCAAGTTACTAAGAAAGCAAAAGAATTCTTATGCAATTACAAGCGATCCAGCATATCAAGTACGAAATACGAAATGGATCTTCTCAGCTCTACTGCAAAATGATTTGGCATTGGTGCTGGTCGCTCGATCTTGATTTTCGAGAAGCTCTCTCTTTTCACTTATTATTGTCTTGTCAGTATGCAGCATCTTTTGCAAGAAACTTTTGCAAAAGATATTTTTCTTCAGCTTACAGATTCATCATTTGATGAGATTTTTCCAGAGTGGTAGCAAATAAGGATCCCTTACAGCCAACGGCAGGCATGTACAGGCTAAGAGTCACAGGGGATGTTGAAATTGATGGGTCCTGGGTCGAGTCACCAGGAAAATTTTTGATCATTCTACTTTGGCTTAGAATGCCTCTGCCAACATTGTTCAAGAACTTCTTAGCACGCCGCATTCCTTCTTAGGCCACTGGAAAGCCAAGAATGCACCCGAACTAAAATAGCAGAGAAAATTTTCTGTGCCGCTTTTGAAATGGAAGCGACGATAGCTTTTCTTTTTTCTTCCAGTCATATTTTAATTCTCGCCAAGATTTCGCAATTTAGTGCCATGGATACCTGAGACATAAGAAGTAAAAAAATAGCAATTCAGAAAGACCATTGTAACAGGAAACAGGAGAATATTCATGTCACGCTGGGCAGATCGATAAGAAACATTTTTATGAGGAAGAGCTGAGCCATAAAGGACCATTGTAGAATGATGGGATTTATGGTACAGTTCACAAATTTCAACTTTTAATTGTTTTGAAATACTGATAAAAACTGTAAAAGGAGCAACGAAGATTATGGGTTATACGTAACATGAAGAGAATTCGAGTGAGGCGAGCTGAAAATTTCACTGGATGTTTGAAATGTGAGATCACTGTAGAAGAGATGCACTTTCGATTAACGTTCAGGTTTAAGTTGGATTCATAAATGCAGAAATCGTTCAAGGATACAAGTGGCTATATAAGAACACCTGGAAGGAAGTCTTGAAAGAAGTGCGAGCGAAGCGAGAAAAATTCGTCAGATGTGATTAACTTGATTTTATGTTCTGTTCGAAATAGACTCATACAAAAATCAAATTAAAGGGGTGTCTAAGCCGGATTCAAAGAGACTAATGAAGCTGGTTGCCTTGCTTGGACATGATGGCAAGCTAGGCAGTACAAAGATCATACAGTGACTCACGTATGGAAGTGCGAGCGAAGCGAGCAGAAAATTTTTGATACCTTTGTTGACTAAATCGTGCCAAGATGTCATATATTAGCTCAAGAATTTCATTCCTGTTTCTTTAATAACATTGACAACCATGCTGCCACAAGTGATGGAGAAAAATGCAGTTTCTCAACGGATTTGGAAGAATCACAAAACTCATCTTTGGCGATGATTGGGGGGGGCGGCCGCCTCCTTTGCCCCCTGGCTATGCCACTGTCGTCAAGCGAATCCAGGGCATTAATTCAAGGATTTTTCATCACTGCACAAAACAGCGTACACTGCAGTTTTTAAGTTAAAAGAGTGTGGCAAAAGACTAGGGCAAATGGTTTGCAAAAAATCTCTTATGGATCGTAAAACTTTCTATGTATTGGAAAAGATAATTATTCATTGATAGCTTGGACACCATTATTGAACTGTGCAGAGGTCGTGCAAGTTGGGGTAGAAGGTTGTGCTTGAAAATTTTGAAAACATGAACTCTAAAATGGCTGAAATGCACAAAATCCTCTTTGCAAGGTATTTCATCATGCAACTGATTTCCCAAAATAGAGTTGTACTATTTGATTCATATTTCTGGCCACTTAATTATTTTAAATCCAATTTTCGTCCATGCTGGTTTTGACCTCACTTTTCTACTAAATAATGCATTAAATCGTATATTTTTCCTCATGAAGAGGTGAATTAGTGACGGAAAAGATTCCAGTTAAAAGGTCTTGTTGTTGTTCTTCTCATCTTAGTTTACATCCAATAAATTTAAAGTTGTCTTAATATACTTACTATATATAAATGTACAAAGTAGAGTAATCTAAGTCGAAGAATATATTAGCACAAACAAGTCCCTTTACGCCTGTTTGCCGCGAGAGAGACTTGTAGCAAGTCAAGCGTAAAGGGACGTTAACGTCAAGGCGGAGATTGATTAGGACCCAGTCCTCCTTGTCCATATTTCTGACCACTTAACTACTTTAAATCCAATTTTCGTCCTTGCTGGTCTTGACCTTACTTTTCTACTAAATAACCCATCAAATCGTATCTTTTTCCTTTTGAAGAGGTGAATTAGTAACGGAAAAGATTCCAGTTAAAAGGACTTCCTTCATCCAAGCACATAAAATGCGCTCTCCCACACAGGAAGTCTTCTACTCATAAGACAAATTTTTTTGCAACTTTATTCTAGTTCAGCAATTTTCCCCTCTCCCTCCCACCCATCAGGTCTTTGCTATTGCCAGAAGCCACCCAGGGTCTTATCTGAGTGTTTTTAGGGCGAACACATCTGCTCGCTCCTTGTAGTGCGGCGAGTCTGTTTATTGTTGTTCCTTATTTACTTAGTTTGCCCCGAGGAAAACCCATCCTTGGGAAAGAATTTATGAAAGATGATATCTGTTACAGTATTTTACATTTAACAAATTGTGGTGTTTTAATAAGATACGACCCCGAAAAGCTGCCACAATTCCGGTTGCATTTCTTTTTGTTTTTCTGTGAGAGCACAACACCTCGTTTGGCAACAAGGACAGATTTTGTAAGACAATAGCAGCAGCTGCGTTTGTTGACACCTAAATTCAAAGACATTTGCGATTGTAGACAAAGGAAATTCCCTCAAGCAGAAATTCAAAACAAACGAAGGCGCAAAGTTTCTCTGAAACTCAGATAGTTATCTCGCTTTTTGTGCATTCCACAAATGGTTTTTAAGAGCTAACATGAGCGTATATTGAAAGAAGGAGGATATATGTAAAAATCTACAGCGAGTATTTTATTTTTGCTGTTCAGCAGTTGGTAAGTAAGTGCTTTGATTACACCCAAAATATACGAAAATTGAGTCGCCTCAAAATCGGTTCCTATACCAAACAAGTAAACTGCCAGCGGTAGATGTTTAGATATGTGTTCCTTCTTTCAATATGCGCTCATGTTAGCTCTTAAAAATCATATGTGGAATGCCTAAAAAGCGAGATAGCTACCTGGGTTTCAGAGAAACTTTGCACCTTCGTTTGTTTTGAATTTCTGCTTGACAGAATTTTTTGTCTGCAATCGCAAATCTCTTGAATTTAGGTGTCAATAAAAGCAACTGCTGCTATTGTCTTACAAAATATGTCCTTCTTTCGTTTGGCATGAGATCCACACATCTATTGTGAGTTCTGTTGGCTTCCGCTGCAAGGCGTTAAGAAATATCCTTACAATCTTTTAACAAACTAACTAAATAAAATAAAACTAATGTGGACACATATTTACAAGCCCCACATTTACAGTTTTGGCCATCCCATTTTTTTATCATGTTTTTAAAACTATTTAGATTTTCTGCCGATTTCCTTTCATTTGACAGTCCATTCCAGATTTGAGGTCCCAAAGGTCGAAGGCCATTTGAGCCAAAGGTGACTTGATTTGGTCTGTAATGCTGTAAGTCATTGGACTTTCGCAGTGAGTCGCTAGACGACTTCGTTTTGAAAGTATCATGCATGAAAGAAGGTTTAAATCTTTCAGAGTCTTAAATTTCTATGAAGAGGACTCTTAGACGGGAAACATGCATAGCACACCTTTTTGGCGTGAAAGTTAGTCACCATATGAGCAAATGTGATCATTATGTGCAATCCAAGGGCACGTTCTTGAATTTTTTCAATTTTTGCAAAGATTTAGCTATAAAGAAATACATTACTAAGGGGCCATAATCAAAATTAGAATAGACAGACCTCTAAACAAGAATCTTCTTTTCATCAAACTCAATACATTTTTTGAGTCGTTTTAAAACATTGGGTTGTGATATGATGCACTTTTTCTGCAAAATTCAAAGATGTGCTGTTCAAAGTTTAGTTTATAGTCTAGGTGAGTTCCTAGTAACTTGACTGTTTCTTCCGATTTGAACATTTTCCCTTGGAATTTGAAATTTTCTTCACTTGCGTTTGTTTGATCCTTTTTGATAAGGATTGCATTGAACTTTACTGGATCAGCTATCATTTGGTTTTGTTTCAGCCAAGTCAAAGCAACCCCAGCTTCTTCTTCCAGTACCTCAATCAATTTTGATAAAGTCTTGAGAAAAAAGAAGCGACGGTGTTTTCGTAGGCATAATTCCGCAATGTCGCTTCTTTGATGAATAAAAAGAGATTGTTAATGTAAAAATTGATAAGAATTGAACCCACAGCAGAGCACTCTGGTACCCCTGATAGAATACCTTGGAAAGAGAAATACATATTATTGATTCTAACAGACTGTTTCTGCCTTTTCAGGTAGGAGTATATCAGGACTAGAGCATTTTCATCAAAGCTATAGCCATGTAGTTTGGCTATGAGCAAATCATGTGGAATACAATCAAACGCTTTCGACAACTCCATGAGGATAGCCCCTACGATATAATCATTATCGAGCTTAACCCAACATTCTTCTGATCAAAACACGTTGTGTACCATATGATTTTCAACAGGCAGCGATGAACAGCGAAAGGGTTTCATCTAGGTATGGGATAAGTTAGACTAACTATTTCAGTCCCAGTTTTCGCTTTGTCTATTTAATTGGATGATGACACTCCGCTGCAAGTGGGACTGATGATCATACTATCTGAAAAGCCTGCCAAAATCGCTGCGAAACTGCCGCGACCAATGAGATTACAGAGTTCCAAACAATAGTTGACTATATTCAAACTGACCAATACGATATCGACGACATTGCAACCTATTTCCAAGAATTAGCCTCCCTTTAGTCCCAAGGCTTCAAAAGTGATGACACGTGCAAGGATTGCAATCGAATGCTGTGGTGAGACCCTAAGAATAATTTGGCCTTTGAAAGCAGGTTTCCCACTTTAAAATGAAGAACCTTCAAGCAGTGCACAGAAGAAGTACTCATCTCGACTCAGGTTGGTTTGGTTTTCCTTTAAAATCTCCATGAAATGCGAATTGCATGCGTTTTAGAGCTGGTGAGCTGTGATCGTTTAGAACGGGCCTAAGCTCTTGACTTCTGGCATCAAAGCGAGGTTCATCAATTTCTGGCCGAAATTTTGATTAGTTTCTTAGCTTAGATTATCAGCCTGTCAAGGAGCGAAACTACGACGATCCTCATCAGTCTAAGGATAATTTGGCTTTTCAAAATCTTTTGATAAATTTTGGGGAAACATTGAGCATACTAACAGGACGAAAATTTGGTTCAACTATACGATTTGCCTCTCCTTCATCTAAAGAACACATAACGGCGCACTTTCCATTATTTGGAAACCTATAGCTTCGTATTCTGTTATTGATAGCGTTTATTAAAGGAAGTGCAAGTTCATCTGCAGCTAACAGTACCAATTTTGATACAATTTTATCTTCACCCGCTGATTTTTTAGTTATTATTAGGTTTTTTGCATGGCTCTCTGTAAAACAGTGTAACTGAGTGGATTACCATCGATAAAAAGTTAAAATGAAAATGAAATGAAATGATTTTCCGCCATTCAATGACTTTAATTGTTTCCGAACTTGACAAACCTCTACGTCATGAAAAGAAAATGAATGGAAATTGATTCCAGGATTTTGAATAATAGCTAAAATACATGGATGATTTTTGTATTTTTCGAGAATCAAACCAATGATTTGCCGGTGTAGTATGCGTAACGGTCCACTATGCAAAAGTGTCCTGTCTGAGACGCTTATGCGCTTCCTTGTGAAACGCTATGCGTGGGGCCATGTCATAAATCTGCGTGAAAGGGTGCTCAAGGTGGGTAGTCACAACGATGCATTGATACGTGATAATAAATGTTAATACTGTTCTGAAAAGGGCTTCAAGGCCATTTTCAATGGGAGGGTGGATGGTAAGAGACAAGGAGTCAGTGGCGGAGGCAGACAAAAATAGTGAAGGGGTAAAAGCCGACTGGAGGGTAAAGGTGAACCCTTTTGCATGACCTAAAAGTACCATGTCCGTTTGAATTGGACCCTTTTGCATGGCTTAAAATCACTATCAATATGTGTCCGTTTCAAGTGGACCCTTTTGCATGGCCTAAAACTGCTATGCATGTGTGTCCATTTAGGGTAAAACTGTTATGCTATGTGTCGGGACCAAAATGCATAGCACACTTTGCCATGCAATTCGGTCCGGACAAAAATCCGTGGCGCCTTTCTGCTATGCGTTTTGGTCCCGGATCGAAAAAGTTCTACTGTAGGCTAAAACGTATTGGAAGATGAGACTTCATAACCGTTATGAAAAGACCATTATAGTCACTTATGCCCGTCTGAAAAACCGAAGTTTTTTAAATCATCATCATCATCATCATCATCATCATCATCATCATCATCATCATCATTTACGCTTTCCGTCTACAACGACATTGCACGGTCCACAATAAGTCTCCAAATATGTCTATTTAGTGCCATCTTTTCATGCTCTTTTACTTGTATTGTGTTGAAACTACTATTGTTTTTACTAATGTTTTAAGTTCAACCTTTTCCGAATCTTTTCCTCAGAAGCGTCATGGCCGGGGAGGCAGGGGGCAGTTGCCCCCCCCCCACCTAGCGTCGGAACTTCGGAAAATTTCGGAAATTCGGAAATTTTCGGAAATTCTTTATCTGTTTGACTTTTAGCACAAACTAGGTGTTTGTCCTTCTACTCGTTCAAACTTCATTCATACATCGTAGAAGTGAATCATTCCACCTGGGATATTGACTGGACGGTGTTACTTATTTGAAATGGTATTTTGAAATGGACGGTTGTGGTTTGTTTCAAGTCGCCTGCGGCAGTTTCGTACGTTGGTGGTGTATGGCTTTTTCCAGGCAAGGACGAGATTGCGTACTGTTGTAGAATTTCGTGATGAAATTTTGTACCACTCATTTGATTCAAATAATTGCAATGTGATCCAACCTAGAAGACATTTCTTCAAAAATTTTCCTCGCACTCTTGTTCATTGAATAAGTATCACAAAACCATTAAATTATCATTGTCGCCAATGGCAAGCATGATGTTGGGAGATGCATTTTAAGGCAAAGTAAATGACGTTCCTTCAAAAATTTTCCTCGCACTCTTGTTCATTGAATAAGTATCACAAAACCATTAAATTATCATTGTCGCCAATGGCAAGCATGATGTTGGGAGATGCATTTTAAGGCAAAGTAAATGACATTCCTTCAGAAAGTTTCCTCGCACTCTCATTTACCAAATAACTGTCACAAAATTATCAAAATTTCTTTGTCACTAATGGCAAGCATAATGTTCGGAGATGTCTTCTGCGTCAAATGGCAAGCATGATATTGGTACATGCACTGAAAGCCAAAGCAAGGGATGTTTCTTAAAAATTTTCCTCGCACTCTGAATTACCGAAGAACTGTCACAAAATTATCCAAATTTCCTCATCCCCATTCAATTTCAATTTCAATTTATTTACTATTAAGGAGGGAGGCCCTTCACCCTTGTGGCTGATTTTCAAGGGGCCCTCCGCATAAAAACTTACAATAAACTGAATAAAAACATCTAACATCTACTTACAATAAATATACAAATCTAAAAAGAGAAGAATAAATTTACAAAAGTGAAAGAAATATATGTTAAAAGCCAATAGACTGGGAAACTTCTCCAACGACGAAGCAACCGGAGCAGCCCCCGTCCCCGCGCCCGACCCCGCCAATACCACAACGGAGATCCTAAAACGAATCTCCAACGCGGTTCAGTAGCAATCAAGCACAGAGACTGCGGGCCGCGGCCAGCCACCCGACCGCAAGAAAAGCCCCCCAACACATGAAATATTCTTTTTGAACACAGCAACGGAGGTTGCCTGTTTAGTCTCAGCTGGGAGGCTGTTGCACAGTTTTGCACCTCGATACAAGAAACATTTCTGCCCATTTGCGGATGTTTTCTTTGCTAGCCTCAAGTCTGTTTTCGTATCTCGAAGGCTGCGAGAGCTACATGCGGATTTTCTTGTGAAAAGATCGCTCATGTACTGCGGAGCAAACCCATTGATAGACTTGTAGACTACCAGTCTAGACTCCTAGTCGACAAGCTCGTGAACGTTTTTTATTACTATTATTATCAATTTCTTTAAAAGTTGGCTAAAACTACAATAGCTATGATTAAAAGCTAATTTAGGCCAACTAAAAAAATTACAATATACAAGAGCAAATAGTAGTTAAAAAAAGGTAAATTAGAACGATATACAATGAATTGCTCAGCATAAAAAATCAAAGAAGTTGAAGTCAAATGAAGCCTAAGTTTGGGACAAAAAGCTTGGCATAATCGGCAGTGGCAGCTTTCTCCAGACCAAGATTTGATTTTGTTTTTAAACTCAGTAAGAGATGCAGAATATTTGATAAATTGTGGAACGGTAGCTTAGACTTGCGGGCCTCTAAAGCGAGTGGTTTCTGAGCATAATGTAACAGTTTTAATTCTAGGAAGAGAAAAGTTGTTAGAGTTCCTCAGATTATATTGACTTTCTTGTTGACAAAAAATTTCTCTCATAAAAGCTGGATTCAAGCCATTTTTGGTCACATACAATTCCGTCATGAGATACTGCAAGTTTCTCTGGTGCACAGTTATCCTTTTCCATTAAAACCTCAATGCTGGATTCATAGTCCTGGTAAGTAATTCTTAGCGCTCTCTCTTGAATTTTATCAATTTTGTGACGAAGTTGTCGGCTGTGGAACATCCACGCCAAGGGATGCCTGATCCACGCCACGCCAATTTTCCAACCAAGACTCTCGATGAGTGGCCTACTTGGGGTATCAAAGCTGCTGTTCGTTAAAATTCTGGCAGCTCTGTTTTGAAGCTTTTGGAGCTGATCAATATCGGTTTTGCCACAACAACCCCAGACAGAGCAGCAGCATCGAAAATGGGGCTCCAAGATACTCGAGTAAAATGTTTTCAAAGAGGCAATTAGGAGGATGTTCTTCGCATGTTTTAAAAATCCGATGGCTCTCGATAGTTTGGTGAAGACCACTTTAATATGTTCTTTCCAATCTAGACTATTGTCAACGTGAACACCAAGGTATTTGGTTTTATTGACAACCAAGCCCTCTTTCAATACTTCCACATTTGTTATCCAACTGATATCATCTGCATATTGTTGATTGATTATGACTTTGTGGTCAGCACCATTTCTCTGTTCCTCTGTGCTGTTGTTTTGGAGAATTTGTTTCCCTGCTTCTGCCAGATAGACTATGAAAAATATGGGACTCATACAATCCCCTTGGGGAATGCCAATATTTGTGCAGATGCCATTCCCTAATTCATTTCGAATTTTTACTTTCAGTTTAACACTTTCTACTGGTATTTTCATCACATGTAATTCGTCATGATCTAATATTTCTCTCTATATCTTGAATAGTTCATGTCTTCTAACCGTATCAAAGGCTTTTGACATGTCAAAAAGTAGTAACATAGTTTCGTAATTTTCTGATATGATTGCTCTCTCTGCTAGGATCTTCATGCTAAATACCAGCTCTGTCGTACTTTGTCCCTCTTGGTAAGCAGCTTGTGTGTTTGGAATTGTCACTAGTATCTTATCAAGACATCTTCTTAATATTCAGATTGCCAACACTTTCCTTAGCATCGATAATAGGATGATTGGCCTTAGATTTTGTGGTGGCCCTGCCTTTTGCCTGGCGTTTGAAGTGGTATCAGTATTCCTTCTTTTATTTCACTTGGATATTTACCACTCTGATATTTCATTGAAAATTTCAGCGATTTCACTTGATATTGCATCTGTGCCATACTTCAACAGTTCTCAATACACAACATCTATTCCTTCACTTTTCCCATTTTTTAGGGATTTTATAGCATCTTTTATTTCCTTTGTTGTGAAAGGTTTTGCCATCTTTTTTCGCAGTAAACTTTCTATTTCTTGCCGTAATTTCTTGGTCAACATCTCTTCAAAGAACTTCGTTACTATTTCTACTTGCCTCTTTTCATTGGTTGTTTTTCCATCAACGCTATCTACAACTATCTTTTTCTTTTCTTTCCTTCTCTGAAGCTGCTTTATTGCTTGGAACATTTTTCTACTGTCATCTTAGTATTTTTCCATCTCCTCAACCATTTCTCTGATCTCCTTTCCTCCTCTTCTTTACGTTTACTGTATATTTCTTTTAGAACTTTGTTTCTTTGCTTGTGGAGCTTTTCTTTTTCTTCCTTAGTATTTGCAGCATTCATATCATTCCTAATTGATTTTTGTTTTTCTGAGAGCTCTTTTATTTCTTTATTTCCACTTTTCTTTTCACTCTGTTTCCTTCCTACTACTTCTTCAGCTGCCTTGACACATGTTTCTGCTACATTTGTCCATCTCTCTTGCACATTTCTTGCTTTCCCTTTTTCTAATTTTACTTCTACACTTTTTTGATATTTTGCCTGTATTCTGTATCTCTCAATTTATCTAGATTCAGCTTTAGGGCTTTCTTTGTATTTTGCTTTTGATATCATTTTATATTTATTTTGGCCTTTACTAATCTGTGATCTGTAAAAGTTTCAATACCGCTGAATGATCTTGTATCTTCCGCAAATTTTCTGTGCTTGCTTTCAGTCACCACATAGTCAATTGATTTATGTATGGATTTTTCCTTGCAGTATTATTTTTTAGTTCTGTTTTCTTGATTGATGTTTCCCATGTTGTGTGATGGGCCATTTTATGTGGAAACATTGTGTTACATAATATCATTTCATTTCTGAGAAGCATTTCACACAGCTCTCTACCATTTTCATTCATTTCCCTTTTACCATATCTTCCTACAATATCTGGAAATTCTTTCCTGCCTAGCCCTGTTTTTGCATTTTGATCCCCTCCTATTATGCAAAGGAACAAAGTTATTTTAAAGCATCTCGGCCGATTTGTAAGGATGACATATATCGAAGAACTCATATTTTTGGTGAAACATGTTTTGGCAGTCACTAAATTGGAAAGCCCAAAGACATCACAAAGGAAACTATTCTGGTATATCCTGTATCCTGCTAGTTTAGGGTATCAATGTTAATATCTCCCATTACAATTATATTTTCATATTTATCTAAAGAAAAAAGAAAGCATCAATGTTGCTGGATTCAGGGGAGCCGTAAATACTGTAGACAATCCATTTCTTTTTGTTTACGATCAGTTCAGAGCACAAAAGAAACTAGAGAATGAGTTTCTAATATCGGAACTCTATTTCAAACAACACTTTTCCTAGCATATAGCATAAAACCCCCGCCAAATTCGTTTCTTTCGCGACGCATATGTTTTTGGTAATTACTCACTAAGAAAGATTCGGTTTTGGAATCAGAATTTATTTTAGTTTCCTCTATGACCAGAACATCCGTTAAGCATCTTTCCATTAATACTGTCAAATCAATAATTTTATTTCTAAGACTACTGATATTTAAGAAACCGATGAGTGGGTGGTTATGATACTCTGTCCTAAGGCTGAAAAGTTTGCCAATGTCAGATGAATCATTAGAGTCTACGGAAATATCTGTTGAAGTATAAGATGGGGACGATGGTTCTATGGGAGGTATACTGTTATTTACTGAAGACAAAGAGCGAACAGATTGCAAGTTAATGCTAGATGAACGGCTCTTCGCTAAGGGAAAAGGAACGTAGACGTGTTTGGGAAACGATTTGAAAAGATTTGCATGACCTATTCGATTTCCTCTTAAGAAATATATGAAATTACCTGTTAATATGTTCCAGCCGTTTGTATTCAATTGTACAATCCAATTCTCTAAATGTCCATTTTGAATATTGTCGTGTTTGATACAGCTGATTTCTGATGTTTTCAATCCTTTTTCGACCAATTGATTCACTTTGCTCGTTTTTTGGTCCAGTTTTGCAGAGTCAGCCCTTCTAAAGATTGCTGAAACTGCCACATTCTCCACTCGTGGCTTGGTTTTGACTGCCAATTTGATCATCTTTTTTGCTGTCTCATGTTGTTTTTCTCTCCTTAGGTTGTTTGCGCCACACAAAATGATAATAGCATAGTTAATATGATAATAGCGTTAGGCTGCATGGAAATAGTAGGCTCTAAGTATGATTTCATATGCTCTACCATTGCTTCTGGAAATGTCTTAACGTATGAGAAGAACTGCCTAATCTCACAGTTGAACACTTGTTTCCGACTATGGAGATGGTATTAGAGATGGTAGACTTCTTTGTTCTTTGCGCCGTTTGATCTTGCTTATATGATAATGTTGATCTTCCTTACGTATAACAGATTTCGTTGATTTCATTTTTACGCCTTTTTACAGCTTCTGAATAAGAAATTTTGCCGGGAACTGTGTTTCTTTCACTTCTCATTGTTCCCCAAACCGTGTTTTCAACAAAGGGATCACATACGCTGGCTGTTTTTTTGTTCCAGAGACTTTTTGCAATTGGTTTAGGCATTTGCCAGATTCCCTCAGGATTGGACTCTTTCCCTCCTTGAGACAGTACTTCATCATTTGTGTGCAAAGCAGATGCATGCGAGAATTCATAAGGGACAACTCTCTCTGCTATCCCCCGCTGCATTTTCTTCAAAAGGATTGAACCTATTTGTTGTTTCTATGGGCATCTCTTTAAAAAATGCCCGGGGGGGTAACTCCTATATGTAGGTGAACGGGGTCCTACCGCCCATAAGGATGGGTTCGAGAGCTTCAAAATCCCTAAACATGGGTCTTAAAAAACCGTGATTCCAATAGAAATGGGTAGGTTTTACTGTTCTGAAACCTTAATAATGGGTTTCGACGAAATCTTTCTACAAGAAAAACAGGTAGTTCAGTTACGTTTTCTCGTGTACGAAAGACTTTGCAGATATTTCCGTCGTCTCTTTTCCGCGAACTTTTTCTTCCATTTCAAGCGCCTCCCTGTCGACAGCTGGTTAACAAGCTACAAGGGATTTAACAGGATAACAGATGATTTCCATTTCAATGATGATTTCACACATTGCTGTTGTTGTTGGTCATGGGAAAGCGCGCGCAAGAAATACTTGAATGGACGGTTGATGATCTTTAGTATGCATGAAAAGCTCTTTCCTAATGAACCTGGAACCAGAGAACCCAGTCTTTGGGGTTGACGGTATTGCAGTTTTTGTCTATTTTGATGTCGGTTATTCGGTAATCTCCTTAAGATGGAGCGGTATTTCGGTTTTGGAGAATTTAGCGGTGAACGGGTTTTAGTACATCAAATTTTCGAATGAATCTGATGTGATTCATATAAAAGAAATGAAGTGACGATGAAGTAACCATTGAAAGTGGCAGCGAGGATCGGCTAGCTTTCTGTTTGGCTCATGCTCTAGGTATAGTAGTTAGAGCCATGAGATTCAATAAGCGGCCAGCCTGAAGCGAATACTCTTCTAGGTACATTACATTGATATTTCTAAGATAGCCCATAGGTGTCTGATTTCACAGGAGGCGTGATCACGGGGCATATGGGGGCAATTGCCCCCCATCTTATTGAAAGATAGTCCTCAAGATTTCTTTGAATTCGAAGAGAAAAATGGCAGGGTATAGGATGAGTAAGAACATTTTCGAGAAATGCTTGAAAAGGTGCTTGAGACAGTCATTGAGGTGAAGAGAAATGATAAATGGCAAGAGGCTCATGTTAGCTCATATATATGTTGCCAAATTTCCAAAGCTTCCATTTTAGTACTGGTAAATCTGGAATCAGGGGATGCCTTATAAGCCAAAGTAAAGGCTGTTTCTTCAAAAAATTTCTTCTTGCTCTGATTTATGCATTTATAGAATAACGGTGACAAGACCATCAAAGTTCCTTGTCGCTAATGGCAAGCATGGCATTGGGAAATGCATTCTAAGACAAAGTAAGGGGTGTGGTCCAAAAAATTTTCCTGGAGCTTCGCTCCAGAGCCCCATCTAGCCATTTTTCCATACCCCTCACTTAATGTCACATGGCCGCGCCGCGGGGCGGATTCTACCGATAACAGATGAGCAATGTCTAGGTTAGTAGTGCAAATTATAGCAAGAGGTTTCCACGATGACTAAGCCAACATGCTTGCTGTCAAGATTTTTTGGAAGTGTTTTGCACAATTGCAAAACTAATGTACTGGCAAGACAATACCTTTCATATGGAGTTAACTCCCTCCCCGTTGAGCTGCAAAGAAACGGCACAGAACTTTTTGACTGTCTCCATAATTTTCTAACATGGATGGGTTCATGGGACGAAAAATTTGTACAAACTAAGTAAGAATATATATGGACTGTTCATTCACCTTCAATAGGCAATAATGGTTATAGCGAGTTTTTGTTCATCTTCGGTAATCGTCAGTTTTAAAGTGTGGTATTGCGGTAAAAGGGAAATTTTCTTGTGGTTTCGCGGTATCACATACCCCCAAAGACCCCCCCCCCCCACATACACGGAGAAGCATGTCAGAAGCGCGAAAAGACAACGGCCGAAGAGATAGGAGAGATTCAGATCCCGATTAAGATGTTCAACCATTCCTCTGAAGAAGAATGGAGTTCGATGAAGTGCCTGCAGTTATCCAGTCAGGGCCGAGGAGGGGATCAAAAGCCTGGGACCCATGGTCCAAGGAGCCCATAAATAATAATATAGGTTGCCAAATATAGCTAAAATTCAGGTCTCTGCCAGGTTTATGATCAAAAAGGGCCCCTATAACTTCTCAAATTGCTATAATGTATTAGAATCAAGAAGAGGCAACTTGTTATTAGATGGTGATTCTTATGCATTATGACTGGCTAGTTCGATGTCATGATAATTGTATCTGAGCCATTTAGAGGCGCAAAATAGCTACCAGAGCGATTCTAGCCAGCTTGATTTTAAAAATTTTCCCGGGGGAGCATGCCCCCGGACCCCTCCTAGATGAGTGCACCTCCTGTGTACCTTTCACAACTGCCTTTGCCAGGAACCCATGTTTAGTTTTGACCGGGGGGAGTAGGGTCGTAAGGTCGTAGGATCGTAGGCTCGTAGAGTTACCATTCATATTCAATCTTTTTGGCCTTTTGAGACGTTTCGTTCCCATAGACTCTGGCGACTACTCAAGTGACTGCAACGACCTGGTGTGAACCAAACTTGAAGTGCATACCTTGAAAACAATCTCTTTGATTCATAAATATATTTTTTGAATAACCTTGACGCAGCATTTTTTAAGATAATCAGTTTTAAAAGAGGCATTTTCCTCATTTTCCGGGAGTCTAGAGGGCGTGGTCACCAAGGTTTTTCTTGGGGGCTGTGCCTCCAAACCCCCCATTAGGGCCCGTTCCCATGGATCACTCGAGGGCCCGAGCTGGCACGACGGCCCCTGCACGGTAATGTTCACGCTTTTTCTTGCAAGAAACTACTTTTCAAGAAACTGATAGCAAGATGGCCGCAATGTTAAGAAACTGTAGCACGATGTCTGAGAGTTAGACCTTTTAAGTTAAATGCAACGGATATCAACTTTCAAATGCAAGCTTGGCAACTATATTGTTGAGCCTCCGACAGCTTTTGTTTTGAACATAAAAGAACACTGTTTTATTCCTACATGATGTTTTAAACCTCGAGGAAAATATCTGCAGCAATGCTGAGACCAAAGTGACAAGTCATTCGTTTGAAAAGTAAAAAGAAATCAAGAATCTTTCAGTACTAAGATGCAAAAATTGTTGAATCATTTTGAATCATGAAACGTTTAGTACTGTTACCAGATCCAAATTACTCACGAAGAAAAAGCGTACAAAATATTAGTAGTAGTACGTTATTATTCAATCTCTTGCATGTTACATACAGTTGAGTTTGGAAACCATAAAACTGGGTATTTTTTTTATCCAAATCCTTAAAAGTGGGTATGCAAAATGGATGTTAATTAATAAGGGTGGGTATGACGCTACGATTTGGGTGGCACGCCCCCGTCATCCTTTGGTCCAAGTTACCCCCCCCCCCGGGAAAAAAATGTAACTGATCTTGCCCTTGTTTTGGGGATTTCCCAAATTCCTTTTGACTGGAGGCTTGGCCCCTTGTGATGTTTCCTCACCAGACGCATCAGGGAGTTTTAGCAAGAATACGCGAGTCGAGAAGACGCCAGCATAACTCTTTTGTTCGAGGATGGAAATTATAAGGAGAAATCAACATCAAAACTTTTTGTTCGTCTAAACGAGGCTCGAGAGATTTATTTTATGTTCTATTCTGAAACTGACAGCCTGAAAAGTATACTTCTGAAGGCCGCACTGCAAAAAGTAGAACGCCTAGAATGGAAGCGAAATGTTTATATGAGCACATTCACTAATGATGGAAATGTGAGAATGCAAACAGTTGTTAGGGCATTTGTCTGTCTATGAGCAGCTACCTGGGAGGGAAATGGCTGGAACATTAGAATGCTCTAAGACATAAAAAAGTTGGTAAGTTTTCAAAGACGTCCGCGTCTTGCTGCCAAAAGAGCCTATCAATTCATTTGCAGTTGAGGTCACGTTTCCCCCGTTCCGTTGTTGATGCATAGTCTGGATGTTTTGTGATAATCTTTTACAATCCGTCGGAAAATCTTTTTTGTTCGCAGTTGTACTAGATTTTTGTTGTTCTCTGGCAAAATCCCAAGGATTATGGCTGTTAGGTACCTGCAGAGGTTTCACAATGGAAGCTTGTGAAAAAGTTCCAATACCAGGTTTTTCTTCACCTTTTTAAATCCCTTTTTCCAAATCTAAAATTTTAATTTTTAGCCCCAATTTTCATCTTCTAATGTTCTATTTTCTGTTTCTAATCTTTCTGCCTTAACCGTCTGCTCAACATACTCTTTGTCTATCACCCTCATCCTATCGACTTTTCCCTTCTCATTATCCTGCTATTTATGCTTCTCTTTTGAACTAGCTTCAATTTCTTCCAACTTTCTCTCTATCACATCTAAACGATTAGCAGTGTTGTCTGTCTCTACTGCTTTTGACTCCTCCTTATCCGGCAGGATACCTCCATATCCGACGAGGATATCTCCTCGTCGCTGTCCGTAACTTCTGATTCGTCACTGTCGCCACAATTTGACAGACTTTCATCACAAACTGTTTTACCTTCGTCAGACATTGCCAGAAACTTTTCCTCGTGTTCTGCC
Source organism: Aurelia sp. 4 Dawson et al 2005 (assembly GCA_964019985.1). NCBI lineage: Eukaryota > Metazoa > Cnidaria > Scyphozoa > Semaeostomeae > Ulmaridae > Aurelia > Aurelia sp. 4 Dawson et al 2005. The sequence continues at coordinate 12,415,837 of OZ026506.1, forward strand.
CTATTTGCTCTTTCTGTCAATTCACTTCTTAATTCTATTATTCTTTCCTCGTCATTCGACACCTTCCTTTCTTTCTCTTTGGCCTCATCTCTATCCTCTGCTGACCTGCCGCCATTACGTGAAACGTTTCTTGAATTTAGATCTTCGTCCATGTCCTGCATTTCATGTTCAGAGGTTATTTCCATTTCATCCATAACACTTGTTTCTTTTACTTTTTAATGACTCAGGACTAGCTTGCATGGTATCATTTATTTTTTCCTGTTTTGAGCATATAATTCAAAGACATTCGAACCACTCTTTCGTTTAGGCCTTTGCAGATCTTCGTCGACTTGGCACGCTGTCCGTTACCTTGCAGCTTACTCATCTCCACAAAGATCAACCCTTCCATTCCAGCTTCTCCCAATACTATTCCCGAGTCAGTCTCAGTTACTTCATTTTCAAGTGCAGAAGCCATTTCAAGATTTTTCAGATAACAGAACTCAAAACGCGACCGACCTCGACGAATACGTGCTGCATCCCGGACTGCTAAGCTGAAGTTCATTGGGAAGAAGTATTTATCCTGAAAATATCTAAAACAGTAGTGTTTCAATTATTTCAAACTGAAATGTGAAAAAATTCATTTACCCAATCCCACTTGGTATTATGATTATTGTACGTTACAAGTACTTTCACTCTAAGTACGCCTTTTTTCATATTGCATTCCTGGCATTTTACGCACTGCACTTGAAATTGATGGTTCTCATTAGACGATTATGCTCAACGATGATATAGAAATGAACCTTGGCCCCGAATTACTTGACTTTTGTACTTGGAATCTGAATAGCATAACTGCGTACGATTTTTTACGAGTGTCCCTGATCGAGGCATGCAATTCGGTTTATAACAACGATATGATTCGAGTTGTAGACACCCACCTTGATAGCACGATTGAGGACAGCATACTGGCACTAGATAGACTTTCATCCAAAGTATCTCCATGATATCAAAAAGGGGTGGTGTTGCCCTTTATATCAAAGAATATCCCTTCTTTCACGAAATCGTTCTGACCTCGTGACTCTCCCTGAATGTGTTGTATGTGAAATCCAACTAAATAGGAAAATTACTTCTTTGTTGCAATTCATCGAAGTCCAAGTCAGGACCAGAGTGAGCTTGATGATTTCACCATTAACTTTGAGTTGTTGATTTCAAATTTGCGTGCCTGCTGAAAATTCTTTTTGCATTGTTATTACTAGTGATCTGATCAACACAATGGTGGGAAAATGATACTGAAAATAACGAGGGAAGATGATTTGAGCCATTCGTTTCTGAACTTAGCCTTCATAAATTGATCTCAAAACTAACTCACTTTATTTGTGACTCTAAATCTTGTATTGATTTCATTTTTACTGGTCAGCCTAACCCAATTGTCGAATCAGGTGTTCATCCGTCACTACATGAGCAATGTTATCGCCAAATTGTTTATGGAGATTGTCTGTGTCAAGCATAACAGGACGGAAAAATGTTTTTGACCAATATGGCCGCCAGTCTTCGGCGCGTTGCTGTGAGGGCGGCTGCGATAGAATTCGCAACAAGTTGGCAACATGGTCCAAGATATTCAAACCGGCATCCAAATCTGGATACCCAAACATCTGGCGAATAGATTTCTTCAAAAAATCCGAGAAACTTCCAGCAGTTCTTTGTCCTGGTTGCATTTTATGAAGGTAGGTAAAGCTGAGAAAAATTTTCACATATTTCTTCTGTCTTCCTCGCTTATTCGCCGTCTGATTGGTCCGTGAAAATGAGGCTTTGAAGGTTTCCGGTCATGGGCCACGAGCAAAAATCGGCTCCTATTAGATTCTTATCTTGGCCAGGAGTCTCGAGCAAAAATCGGCCAAAAAAGTTGATTCCTATCTTAACCTGAGGTTTACTTCAGCATTCCTAAGAGAACGAGCAGTGAAATTGTTGACTCTCGTGAACAAGTCCTTCATGAGAGGACATATTGGTCTTTAATCAATACCGATCTAAATCAGGCTAAAGTCCCCATAATGCCACCTCTTTTGGAAAATGGGTCATTTGTAGCTGATTTCACTGAAAAGGGTCAAATTTTCAATGACCATTTTGTACTTCAATGTACGACGATCAACACCGGCAGTGACGTCCCCCAGAACATTCCGGTAGGTGAAATATCCCTCCAAATGTCTCCCTAGACATACCCTAAATGAATCACATACGCTGTATGCGTGACCCTATCTGGACTAAAGAGGTGTAATTTATCAAATTCCAAGGTGGAGCAGACGCATTACTTTGTTCTAACAAGTTTTAAACAGTCAAACTCCTGAATACACTTCGGATCCAATCCCACCACAACGGCAGTCTCGTTACTCTCTTTTCAATCAGGATGTTATTGGGTGAATAACGACAATGACTAAAAATGCCAATCTGCCTTCTATCCTCACTACTGCCTGTCAGAATGGAACAAGCTGGATCCAGAAATTAGACTTGCTCCTTCTTATGCTGCATTTAAGAAAAACCTGTTATCCAAGATTCACCCCGTACTAAAATCTGTCTTTAGGATACACGATCCAAAAGGTCTGCCTTATCCCACACAACTTAGGGTCGGCCTCAGTAAATCAAACTTTCATAAATTCAAGCATGATGGTGATAAACCCCATGTACCTATCTAAAGATGGCATCGAGGATACGGAGCATTTTTGTTGCACTGCCTTTTCTTTCGAAGAATCACGAAGAGATCTTCTCGCTGATTTTTCCTCTTTATTACAGCCACTTGGATTTACCAATCTTTCAAATGATGCCCTGCTGCAGATTTTATTGTATGGTGATAAAGATTTTTCAGACGATGTTAATAAGAATATACTGCTTTTAACTCTACGTTTTATCCACAAAACTGGCCGCTTTTATGTTAATTGCCAAATAGGCAGACATAGTTTTTTGCGCCTAATGGTATTGTCTTAAAAGGAGGGTATTGCAAGTAGTGTAGTCAGTAATGTGTCTTGTAACTTTTTAATTGAATGTAAAAAGGTATGGGACTCTTGCTAAATGGTGGAATCTTTCGCCAAGCCCCTTCCACATTTTCTCTTGGCAAAAGGTACAGGTAGGCATGGCATTATCAGGGGAGAAAGAAAAAGCTAAGCCTGATTCACACTAGGTCCTTTGGGTCGTTAAGATCATGCAGAATGGCCAAAATGACAAGACTCAGAGTTTGAATTCTTTGTTTGCTGGGTCTTTCTGTACGACTCTAAAGGCTGATTTCCACTTGGTAGCATTTTCTGATTGGACAGTAAATCCTTTGTTTACGTGTGAAAATGTTGCCATGATTTTGAATAGAATGTCACGCGTGACTAACATCTTATTATCTAAAAATTCAGTCCCCTACAAAATACAACTGAGTGGAAATCAGCCTTAACTAATCAACAGACCTAGTGTGAACAAGTTTTTAGGAAAAAGTGTTGTCTGCAGGAAGTCCCACCTATGTGGCAAGATATACAGAGCGTTGACCTGCTTGAAAGAGACTTCTTTCACAAGGCAAAGAAGCACGCATCATTAATGTTTCTCAAGCATATCCATGCAGGGCAAATTGTGATAAGACATCCCAGGGGAGAAACTACTATCTCCTAACTATTTCATTCTTCCCTAATAATGCCACGTGTACCTGTAACCCTTGCCAAGATAACAAGCAGAAGGACAAAAGAGGCTTGACAAGGGATTTCACCATCATACAAGACTCCTATACAAGGTCTTACGAAGAAAATGCTTTTTAACAAATGCATCAAATAACCGATTTCGACGGGGAATGGTTTATGATCTAAGTTAGACTCTTGGTTTCATGGAAAAAATTAGTTCACGCCAATTGAGTGGCTAAATTCGATTTCACAGTCCGCCAAACGCCCTCACCCAGTAAGTGTTTCTTGAAATTTCTCCATTTTTAAAAGAAAAGCTAAGCCAACCCCCTGTATACCGCAGTCATTTCTTCGTTCTAGTAAATGAGTAAGTGTGCCGGATGCAGCTGCCCCCGTTGCCATAGTGGCTCGGGCCTTTTCAAAATGACTTTTCTTACATATCTTCTTCATTTTCTGCATCTGGAGCTCTTCACTTACAATTTTTTAGAAGTATTCGTGGCTGAATATTGTCACTCTGTTCAGATTTTGCAACAGACTGTCTAAAATTGTTCCCTTAGAGAAACCTTAAAATACGTGACAAAAACACAAAAAAGTTTCCCTGATATTCTTACCTCAAAGCGATGACTTTGAGCACGCTTCAGCACGTGCTATCCTCAGGGAGAATGACAAGTCTTCCCTCTAGTATGAATAACTTATTCAGGGGGACTTCATTCTCCTAAGAGAAGAAAGGAATAGAACACATTTAGTGTCACCATTGCTAGACAGGAGAACAAAGGGAGATTTTGCATGTTGTTTTCACCAGACTTTGCTGTTTTTCGAAGGGCCTTTCAACAAAAATCTCCCTTTTGAACAGGCAGGAATAACCGATCAAAGCCAGGTAAATTGCTAAATCTAATTGGACATATTAGAAACAAAACAGGACGGTTCTCATTATCATTGCTGTGATACCTTGGCAGCAGTATTTTTCAAAGTTGGATCTTTTCAATGACTCGCCCGTGACTGAGAGAGTCGTTTCGAGGTACAGTAGAGGCTGCCATTTTCAAAATTGTGTAGTCAAACTCGTTGAGGCATTCCATTTTGGAAGTAGCATTACATGGTCAGAAGCAGTCTAAAAGATGGTGTAAATGGTATTTGCACCAATAGAAAGCCAGATAGCTACTGTAGAAGTATCAAATTATGCAATTCTTCTTTCGGTGAAAATGGAATGGAGTTTGGCCTTTTACGCCAAAGAAAACGATTTTCACACTAAAGATTTCCTGGGTACGCTAATTCATAACGAGAATCCATTGATGGTCAAAAATTCTATCTTAGTGCACGGGTAAACTTTGAATCGGAAAGCAATGTTCGAAGACAGATTTAAGGGCGTGTCCTAAAAATTTCCCTTGGGGCTTGCCCCAAGAACCCATCTTTTTAACACTCCATCAATCCATTACCATGTCCACGCCACTGCTTTCATTGTCGATTTGTATTCTTGTACACCAAAACCATAGGTTCACCAACAAAGTACTCACTAATCTTCACTCTTTCATTGCTACTTGTAGCCTGTAACAAGTAAGAGTTCTAAGAACAGTGTGTTGCTTGGCCACTTCTATTTTGAAGTGGTCTTTTTGATGGGCTGCCCCCAAACCCCCCCCCCCCCCTCCGCCGCGCCGTTTTCCTTTCGGAGCCTCTCTCAATGAGTGGTTGCTAGAAATTTAAGATTGATTCATTCGTTGGATTGACTTATCTAACTCGTTTTCACTCAATATCATCCTGTTTACAGTCTTGCAAATTACAAGTACCAACACAGGGCAGAGTTATTTGCAATATGATAACAACCGTTAACAGGCCATCGCAATTTTCTGATTCTGCAAACAATGTTTGTCTTTTATATTTACAGCTGTATTGCAAGTGGAAATAGATAGTATCAACAAATTGAAAAGCTATCCCCATCACAATGTAAATTTGCGGATATTTTCTCTTGTCGGTATCAATTGCTGTAATTGATATGATCAAAGCAGCAGCTCATTTACCCATGCCTGTCAGAAATTTGAAAATCACTAGCGATATTAATTGCATAGTTTTTTGACTGATGTTTCTACCACGCGATAAAGTTACAGGTAATAGCAAAGGTGGCAAAAAGAGAAAGATCAACGAACATTCAGAGATAAGAGCTACTGAAGTCGGTGGCTGTGTCTGTCCTGCAGGAGCAAGAGAAAAAATCCGTTCAATTCATTTTATTTTACTTCATTTTGTCATATTTAAACAAAAGTCCTATCAGCTAAGAAAGATGCAAAAAACTATACAAATATCTATTTACATATATATAAAACCTTGGAAACTTGCAGGTCTTTCTAGGGATCGTGCTTTGGGAAGGATGAGAGTTGGCAGGAATTTGTTCAGTTTCCTTTTGAACATGGAAATCGTTGAACTCATTCTGATTTCTAACAGAATTTCATTCCTCGTCTTTGAACCAGAGTAGAAAAAACTGATTTTGGAGAATTCTAGGTTCTGCCTTGGAGTGTCAAGATCTAACTGATTTCTAGTTGGATAGTTAGACATTGGAGATCTGGTAACAAGTCTCCCTCTTATGTTGTCCAAGGCAGGGACCATTCATTACTTCATAGATCATCACGACCCTGTCAAAAATTATTAAGTTTGAGACTGAAAGCCAATTGCAACTCCACCCATCCTTTAATCTAGAGTCCTATTAGTTTTCGTGCTCTAGTTTGCAGACGCTGAAGATGATCAAGCATGGTGTTTGACAAACTGCCTCAGATTTCATCACTGTATCTCAAACGAACCTCGACCAGTGCCTTGTACACCTGATCAAATTTTGCTTGCGGTAGTATTTTCTTTAATTTCCGCAAGGACGACAGGGCATTTTTAATTTCACCTTTGAGGCTCTCGTATTGCTTATTCTATGTAAAGCTTTCAAGCTAACAATTAACAGAAAGATCCAAGAGAGGATGGGCGGAAGGAGATGCCGTGTCTCTTACGAAAAGCTAAGCGTAAAAATCAAAACAACACAACAACCAAAATGTAAACAAAAGTTAAGTCTATATATCAACCTGCATAACTTCTAAATCCTTAGGGGCAAGGCATTCAGCCGATATTGCCTCGTATATTGCCACAAGCTTTCACGGATCTTATTGCCTCCTGTATCGATCGTCTTATCATCCTTCAGAACCAGCGGTGGCCGTTTTTAGTAGGATGCCCGAAGAATTCCACCTAAGGGACTGCGAGTGGTACGGAGGCCCCACTGCTACACGCTTCGTAATCGTTAAACCTAATCGTAAACGGTGTACAAGTTTCTACCAACATATTGTGCACCACAAACCACGTGCATTCAGCCTCCCAACTAACTCGGCTTTTTAATCTCCTGAAATCGCTGATTTTCCAAACATATCCCACCAAACCTAAGAGGCTGACCGTAAGGAATCACCTTCTTCGTATGCCAGGGTGACAAGACCTTTCATGAAATTACTGGTGGGTATCAACTAACTTGCGAAACAAGTCTATCGAAAGAATTCTCCCTTCCCCCACGCTATCCAATGTCCATTCTTTAATTTCATCTTCTCATCGCCCAATGATAGGACACAACCTCTTCCCCTGGGCCTTTTGTCATATTTGACTCCGTCCCCATATGACAAAAGGCCGTGGGGACGAAAGTTTCTTGAAATTATACTAATTTGGGCTTAAAACGCTCAAATTCAAATATATCCCATAAAATATTGCTATGTGCCATTGTAAAAGAAACTGAACTTGAACCAGCCTGCATATTTTCTCCTAGAGGTATTTTTTTAGCGAGATCAGACCTGAGTTTCTTATGTTAATGTAGTTTCTTAAAGGTGGGACTTTACTGTAATACTTGCTTGTTACTAGATTTGCGTCACTAGACCTTTCGCGCGCTTTGTGACTTACACGTAATGGTTCAATTAGAAAACCACGTCGCTTTTAGAGCTTATGCCACTTGGAGTTCAGGCAGTCACTCCATACCTGCCAACCCTACCACTAATAGGTTAGATACCCCACTCACATTTAGGTATCTGCCGAAACCAACGCAAAGAATTATTTTTTTTAATAGGTATTACAACTAGGCAAACTCGTAGCATAAACAGTGCATTGTAGCAGTAACTTGAGTTCATTGAGTACACGTGGTGCTTGAGAAAGACCTCGGGGTACGTCAGAGCATTATTTGAGACCCATATTTGAGAAAAGTATATATGTGTGTCTATTTATTCGTGAAGACTCTGCTCGGACCTTGCCTGAGTTTGAGGCCGATTACAATGGCGACGTTGTCGTAGGATATTTGAATACATAGAAGTTTCAGATCGCCACCGAAAACCGGAAGTGAAGCTGAGAGATTGCAGTAGGCCGTCGTATTTCCTTTTTCATTTTAGCTTTTTTATACATGGTAATCTACTCAGCACCATAAGTGATGTTTTTACAAAGGGGCCATGCTAAAACAAGATCTAATGGTAACTAAAATATATAACAGAGCCCTATTTGCAATAATCTTTGACAAAAAAAGGAAAGGAAAATTAGATGAGTCATACTTTGGCTTTATATTTTCTTGGAAAAGAGCAGAGCGATGAGGAAGCTTTGACAACACTAGACTCTTTTGGAAGCAAGAAGCGGACGTCCTTGAAAACGTAGCTACCTTTCTATGGTTCTAGAGTTCTAATTTCCTCTTCCTTCTTTCCTTCTTTCCTTCCTTCCTTCCCAGGAAGCTGCTCACAGACAGACAAATGCCTTAAGAGCATTTTGCAATTTCGCATTTCCATCATTTTTGAATATGCTCAAATTGTATTTTTCTTCCCTTCTAGACGTCCTATTTTGCATTGTGGCCTTCAAAAATACCTTTCAGGTCGTCAGTTTCAGAATAGAGCGTACAACAAGTCTCTCGAGACTTGCAAAATTTTTGAAATTGATTTCACAACGCAATTTGCATTCTCCAACAAAAGAAATACGCTTTCGTCTTCATTACTCACGTCTCCTTGCTGCTAAAACAGCCCACTATCTAAGTCACTCCACACCTGAGCCCTTCTGTAAGCAAACGATTTCTGACCAGGTGATCTTCTCAGTAATGGTAATCTAAGGTCAGGTTTAAAGTTCCTCAGCTGACGGTTACCTTTTGAAGTATTTTTCTCAAGTGATCTGAGGCAAGGGCATTCAGAGATTAATTGACCATCTTGCTCTTCTTAAAATCGATCAGTTCTCTAATGGTAAGCAAGCCGAGACTCTTTACCAAAGGCAAAGCTGACGTGTCATAGAGGCTGTTTGTGACTATCATAGTGGCTCTATTTGAAGTTTTTGCAACTTATCGAAGGCTGATGTACCGCAAGATCCCCAAACAGGGCAACAATACCAAAAAAAAGGGCTCAACGAGTCTTCTCTACAACATAATGACGTTCTCCGTAGGTAGGTATTGTTTAGAACACTGCAATATACCAATACCTCTAGCGGTTTTCTTGATTATAGAGGATAATTGCGTGGACCATTTCAGTTGATCGTCAACCTGCAAAGCTAGATACTTGATGTTTTTAACCATAGTGATTTCCTCGCTACCGATGTTAAGGTCAGGTATGGAAGAACTAGGCAAGTCTTCCAATGAAGCTTGCATCTGCTACCTGTTATCATCCCTTGAGCCTTTACGATAGCGATAGCTTTTTGCCCTCAAGCCAACATTGAAGGGCTTCAAGGTCAGCATATTGCAGTACTGATATCGTCAATAGAAGGAGAGGATTAATAGAAAGTGGTTTCTTCAGCATACCTTGCTACATCAGAAGTCATTAAACTGATGCAGGTGAAACTAAGTGCTTATGAATTTCGCAACGATGTTCTGCTGATGATCTATAGTTATCTGACTGGTAGAAATCAGAAGAGTCAAAGTAAATGGTTCATTCAGCGCTTGGCAAGAAATCTTTACAGGTGTACCGCAAGGATCAGTTCTTGGACCTTTTCTTTTTAATATTTACATGAATGATTTACTTTTATCGGTAGTGAATACGGCAGTACGACACTTCGCTGATGATACAACTATCTTTGCAGCTGACTGTCAATTAGGTAAAGTTTTTAGAACGGTTAGAAACTGATGCTCGCGTTTAATCAAAATTGTTTCCTAGAAACCTTATGAAGTTGACTGAAGGGCAGTGCCATGCTCTAACTTTTAGGACAAGCTTAAACTTTTAGGACATGATGTTAAGATCGCAATCGGTTAGACTATTGTTAAAGAAAGCTCTGAAGAAAAATTGCTAGGGTAATGAGAGATGAAATTTGAATTTCAAGAATTTCAAACTTACGCTAAAGAGCCAGCAAAATACTGCATGCCCTTGCTGGGTATCTGCTTTTGCAGATCCTGATAAACTGTGTCTGCTAATGCATAGTTTCACAAAATCTCAGTTTAGCTACTATCCGCTAGTTTGGATGCTCCATAATAGGATTCTTAATGCAAAAGTAAAAAAGTTCCAAGAAAGAACACCTAGAATTGTGAATAAAAGCAGAAAGGCTGATTACGAAGCTTTGCTGAAATTGATAGTGAAGGATCCATTCACCAACGCAATCTACAGTACTTGATGATAGAAATATACAAAGCCAAAAAGAGCCTGAATCCTAGTTTCATGAGTGAGTTTTTTTTAGGCCTAGAGACGTTGTTTTTGTTCTTTTTATAAATCAAAAAAACAACTACAACTACTAAAAAAACTACAACTACATTAACTGTGACATTCATGGCGAGGAAAGACATGAGGTCACCAGGTCCTCAACATGAATGCCACTTACAATTCAACTCCAAATCTAATTCAATGAAACAAAAATCAAGTAGAACAAAAAAGGGGTTGCTGCTGCTACATTTCGACATTCATTTAACCTTACCAAGGCTTTAACGAAGGAGATAGTTGCTTCTAATATGATTCTGTTTTCACTGTACACAAATTTTGATCACCAAACAAGAGGAGTAAATAACAAAGTTCTTTCGGATTAACATCGGCAACATTGAAACCATCGATACTGAGAGCTGGTTAAAGAGATCTTGGCGCAATATGCTGTATAGAGGGTAGTGCGGGAGAAAATACTCATTTTCCTCTGTACCAGTGTCACAGACACACATTGGACTTAGCAGGCAAAGTTATGCTTGAATCTATGCCCATTTAGTGCACTAAATTCGACCCTAAACTTGGTTTGATACCCAGGATGTCACGAATGTTGTAGGTAGGATTTTTGCTTGGCCGTATGATAGCGAGCAGATTCTTTTTAAACTGGAAGATCGAAGGAGAATTTCTTACCTTATTATCCAGTAAGTTCCATTCAGATATGGTATTTTGGAAATACGAGTTCGAGTACCGAATTGTTCTTCCAGTAGGCTGTTCGTAACAATGTTGGTTTCTTAGATTATAGACCAGATTTCGCAGCTGGGGAATCTCAGAATATAGGTATTCCAGTGCTTTGGATTTGCACAGAGAATAGAAATGGCATAATCTGCGATACCATCTACGATGGTACAGGGTTGCCAATGCTAATTCGTCATATAGTTTGCCCACTTGTACCTCTCCAAGCTCCCGTGACAGCTAGTGCAGCAGAGTATTGGGTCTGCTCTAGCTTTTGTGTAAAGTGAAGATGTATTTCAGGGTCATTTTTATGGTATATGATATCCCCATAATCTAAATGTGGTCGAACGTAAAGCTTATAGATTTGCTCAAGAACTTCTCTATAAACGCATTTTGAAAGGCATTTTATCATACCATTCCCTCTGCGTACCTTAAGGATAGCCTCCCTTATATGACTCTGGAACTCAAGTTTTGAGTCAAGGATCAATCCTAGGCTCATTCTTGGAAGCTGTTGCATCATTTCCCAATCTGAGGTTTGGATGGTTCGGTTTGTGCCTTTTACAAGAAAAGATAACTTCCTCCGTTTTATTAGCATTAAACTGCATTTTCCACTGCCACGCACACAAATTCTTTTCTCAAGATCGCGATTCAACGCTTGAGCTGTAATATTTTCATCATTCACAACTGAGAATAGGGATGTGTCATCGGCATGAAGCTTAATTCCACATGAAGCGTTGTTGACTATATCATTTATGCATATTAGAAAGAACAGCGGACCAAGGACTGATCCTTGAGGTACCCCTGCAGAAATCGATTCCCATTTTGAACTTTTCCCATTTTTCAGTCTTTTTTCAGTCCTTTAAAGGTTTTTAATAAGCTGGAGGATATTGCCAGATATACCATTGACTTCCAATTTATGGAAGGAGACCATCGTGCCAAACCCTGTCGAAAGCCTTTAACAAATCCAGGAAGACAGCACGCATTTCTTTGCTAGGCACCTCCTCAAAGGCTTTGTAAATGTTGTGAGTTATCGCCAACAAAACAGTTTGACTGTTGAATCGCCTGTCCGAAAACCTGTTTGATGTTGAGACAAGAAGCCATTTTCATTAAAATGACTGTATATCGTATCAAACTGAAGTTTTTCAAAATTTTTTCCAAAATCTGGCAACAACGAAATTGGGTGATAGTTCTCCTTGCTGTCTATTACCCTATTTGTGGACAAGGATTATGTTCGCCTTTTTCCATTGCGGGGGATAAACACCAGAGTCAAGGCATTTTTCAAAGATCAAGCAAAGGGGCTCTACTATTAACTCGTCACACATCTTAATCATTGAAGAAGAAATATCATCACAGTCATGTGCCTTTTTCGTGTCAAGGGACGTGATAAGTCTTAGGACCTTTTCCCTGTCGATTTCCATGTTTGTAAACTCACTAGACCACGGGGTATTAAACTAGGAATTGTACTACCGGTAGTTACTGCACAGCATTGAGAAACAAAACAATCATTAAAGATGTTTGCTTTGGCCTCCACATTGGTAACAAATAAACCATGTTCGAGCAAAGGTGGTATATTTGAGAATTTTTTCTTATTAATAAGTTTACTGAACAACGACCAGTAGGTTTCAGTTCCAGTTTTGGCCTCAGATAACTTTTTGCCAAGGTTTGCATGATACTCACTTTTAGCACTAGCTATCAGTCTAGATGTTTCACTTTGCACATTTTTTACCCGATTCCAATCTTCTTGCTTCCTACCACTTTGAACAAACTTTGAATAGATTCTATGTTTGCGCTTGATAGCAGTTTTTAACTGGGGTGTTATCCATGTTTGATCTTTGTCATTGAATTTTAAAATCTTGTTGGGTATAAACAAGGAGAATACTTCTTAAAGCTTTTCAATGAAAATTTGAGCCATCTCCTTGGGGTCAAGTCCTATAAAATTATCTGATCAGTTAAAATCACCTGTCAAGATTACACAATGCGGATTTACTCCTTTAAGTTTGGTTAGCACCATTTGCAGCTTATCAATAAAATATTCATATTGCTGGCTACTTTGACTTGGGCTTCGATAGATAGTACCAAAAAAGATCTTTTTTACGTGCAATGTTGATTTCAGTGATAATAATCTCTTGTAATAACTCAAGATCTTTTCTGCGCCTTATTGGCAACCCTTCACGTGCATAAAGACAGACTCCCCCTGTTTTGTGTTGCTTGGATGATCACTACGAAAAACGTCTTTACTAAAACCCTCAAAGTAAATCTCATCATTCTTTATTGACTTATCAAGCATTGACTCCGATACAGCAATGATATCGATTTGTGGAGGGCATCGTAAGTCTCAATCAGGGGTATCTTAATTCTGTCTTTCGTGTAGAGGCTGTTTAGATTCCAATGAAAAAACTTCAGGCATTTATTAATCTGCGGACCAGGATTTGGTGGACATCCCCAGATAGGAGCAATAGTATGTGAAAAGGATAACGCTGTCCAAGCTGAAGCATCTGAAGGCCTGTACCAATGAGGAGGGCAAAGAGAACATGTGGCAGTGCCATCAAATTCTTCTTTGCATATATGTTTCTATGCAGAATGATATGGTTGCAGCATTTCACATTGTTTTTCTTGATCATTTATTTCAACCATAATCTATATGGGGATGTTTCAATCCCCCCTTGAGGTTTTTCTTCCCGTGTGTTCTGAGGAAATAAACTAAGCCCCCAAGCTTCTCCGAATTTTATCAATTATCCATTAGCCACATTTTGAAAGAAAAATTTTCAACAATAGAGCTCACAGGTTACGTGACATGCCTATATTTGGAAGAAGGTAGCAGAAAATTCATTGTTTTTGATAATTTCAATGGAGAGGTTTGCTTAAATTGTGACGTTTCACATTCCAAATGAATCAGAAAATAAAGGGCTTTAATTTGATACCGGCATTTCTTGAATTTGATGACGTCAGCATTTTTTGATGATGGCGTCGCTTTGGCCGCCATTTTGGGTCAACTAGCAAGTTTTTATTTCTTCGAAATTTTCAATTGAAAATACTCCAATGATGCCATTGGAATGGGGTATCGGCATCTTTACAGCTTCTTTTAGTCTAGTTGTACAAAGAACGAATCAATTGCTCAAATGACTTCATCCAAATTGGCTAATTTCTGCCAAACATCACTCAAAAGTCATGAATGTTTGCAAAATGATATTTTTATATTACATTTGCAGCTAAATTGCACCAAAAGCTGCAAACGTTTCATGCGAGGCTGTTTTTTTAATTCAAACTCAACTTGGAAGCCTGATTTTCACAGATTTCAAATTCTTGACGTTACTGTGACGTCATAAGGTCTAGTAGCCGCACCAAAATCACGCTACATGCTACAAATTGACTGCACCATTACTGTGCCAAGTTTCTTTGTATTCTGATGAGCCTAGAGTAGTTTTCAGAGGGGAATGGAAAGAGCCCCCCCCCCACTTCCAAAAATGGTAGCTCGAAAGAAGCCCATATTGATTAGGGTTAGTTATTGTACCAGCTTACAGATAAACTTGTTGAATTCACAGATTTTACAACTATAACACCACATGTTTACAAGGGAATTAACATCTTTAACAGAACACCTTGCTTGTAATAAGGGTTACCGCTTGCTTTATGCGATTAACTTAACTTTCTGAATAAAGCCATCATATAACCACAGAAACATTTGTTTGCTAGGGAATTATTCTCTTTAACAGGACCTTTGCTTGTTATAAAAGTTTACCTTAACTTTTAAATTGACTTAACTTGTTGAATTCAGAGATTTGATAAATATAACAGAACATGTTTACTAGGGAATCAACCTCTTTAGCAGAACACTTTGCTTCTTATAACAGTTACCACTTATACCACAGTTATAACCATAAGAATACTTGTTTACTAGGGAATTATTAACTTTGATAGAACACTTTGCTTGTTATCAACCCTTGTTTACTTAGGAATGAACATCTTTAACAGAACACTTTGCTTGTTAAGATAGCTTAAAATAACTTTGTTGCATTAATTTAACTTGTTGAATTCAGAGATTTGATAACTATGATAGCAAGTGTTTATTAGGAAATTAACATATTAAACAGAACACTTTGCTTGATTCAAGGGTTACTGCTAACTTTATGCTATTAAATTAACTTGTTGCATTGATTGATTTTATACCCCTAATAGCCCTTGTTTACTCGAGAATGAACATAATTTAACTGAACACATTGCTTGTTATAAGGCATACCGCTAACTTTGTTGCCTTGGCTCAAATTGTTTAATTAAGCAATGGTATTAAAAAAAGAGCACTTGTTTACTGAGGAATCATTATCTTTAACAGCACACCTTGCTTATGAAAGCTTGCAATCATGCTATTACATTAACTCAAGTTCTGAATTTGAATGTGACTTTATACCCATAACAACCCTTGTTTACAAGTAAATGAAGATCTTTAACAACACACTTTGCTTGTTATAATGGTTGCCGCTACCATTTTTGCATTGGGTCACATTGTTTAATCAAGCAATGGTATAACCATAAGGGGACTTGCTTACTAGGGAATTATTATCTTTAACAGCGCACTTGCTTGCTATTAAAGTTTACATTAACTTTATTGCATTAACTTAAGTTGTTGAATTAAGTGATTGTATGCCAATAACAACCCTTGTTTACTAAGGACTGAACATTTTGAGCAGCAGCCATTGCTTGTGATGAAAGTTTTCATTAACTTTATCACATTAAGATATATTGCTAAATTAAGTCATTTTATACCCATTGCAACCCTCGTTTACCAGAGACTGATTATCTTTAACAACAAACTATGCCTGTTATAAAGGTTTACATTAACTTTATTGCATTAATCTACGTGGCTAAATTAGGTGAATTTCTACCCTTAACAACCCTTCTTAACTAGACACTGAACATCTTTAACAAAACACTTTGCTTGTTGTAAACGTTTACATTAACATTATTGCATTAACATAAGTTGCTAAACTTAGAGATTGTATACCCATAACAACCCTTGCTTAATTGAGACAGAACATCTTTAACAACAAAATTTGCTTGCTTTAAAGGTTTACATTACCTTTATTCCATTAACTTATGTCGCAAAATTTAGTGAATTTATACCCTTAACAACCCTTGTTCACAAGAAACTGAAAATCCTTAACAACACAATTTGCTTTAACATTATTACATTAACATAAGTTGCTGAAATAAGTGGTTGTATACCCATAACAACACCTTGTTTACTAGAAATTGAAGATCTTTAACAGGACATTTTGCTTGTTGTAAAGGATTACATTACTTTTATTGTATTATTTTAAGTTGCTAAATTAAGTGACTTTATACCCACAACAATGCTTGTTTACCAGAATATGAAAATCTTTAACAACACACAATACATGATGTAAATTTTTACATTAACTTTATTGCAATAACTTAAGATGCTGAATGAAGTGATTTTATGCCCATGAAAACCCTTGTGTACTTGGGAATCAACATGTTTAGCAGTGCACTTTCCTTGTTATGAAATTTTGTATCAACTTTATTGCATTAACTAAAGTTGCTGAATTAAGTGAATTTATACCCATAACAACCCTTGCTTACTGGAGACTGAACCTCTTTAACAGCAGACTTTGCTTGTTGTAAACGTTTCCATTAACGTTATTGAATTAACTTAGGTTGCTATATTAAGTCACTTTATACCCATAAGCAACCTTGTTTACTAGGGAATTGTTATCTTCAAAAGTGCACTTTGCTTGTTATGAAAGTTTGCATTAACTTTATTCCATTTGCTTAAGATGTTGAAGAAAGTGATTTTATACGCATTACAACCCTTGTTTAACCTAGGGACTTAACATCTTGAACAGCATACTTTGCTTGTTGTAAATGTTTGGATTAATATTATTGCATTATCTCAGGTTGGTAAATTAAGAGATTTCATACCCATAACAACCTCTGTGTACTAGGGATTGAACGTCTTTAATAGCAAACTTCGCTTCTTGTAAAAATTTTAAAATAACATTATTGCATTAACATATGCCTCTGCATTAAGTGATTCTATACCCATAAAAACCCTTGTTTATTATTGACAGACCATCTTTAACAGCACATTTTGCTTGTTAAAAGGGTTAGCAATAACTTTATTGCATAAACTTAGGTTGCTAAATTAAGTGATTTTATACCAATAACAACCCTTTTTAACAAGAGAATTAACGTGATTAACAACACACATTGCTGGTTGTAAGGGCTTACATTAATATTATTCCATTAACATAAGTTGCAGAATTATGTGATTGTGCACACATACCAAGCCGTCTTTACTAAGGACTGAACATCTTTAACAGCGCACTTTGCTTCTTGTAAAAGTTTAAATAAACATTATTGCATTAATTTATGTTGCAGCATTAAGTGATTATAGACTCATAACAATCCTTGTTTATTAGAGACTGAACATCTTTAACAGCACACTTTGCTTGCTGTAAAGGTTTGCATCAACTTTATTGCATTAACTTTAGTTGTTGATTTAAGTGATTGTATACTCATAATAACACTTGTTTGCTAGAGACTGTGCCTCTTCAACGGCACACTTTGCTTTTTGTAAACTTTTGCACTAACTTTATTGCATTTATTTATATTGCTATATTTAGTGGCTTTGTACCCATAACAAACCTTGTTCACTAGTGAATCAACGTCTTTGACAGCAACCTTGGCTTGTTATGAAAATTTGTATCAACTTTATTGCATTAGCACAACTTCTTGAATTAAGTGATTTATACCCATAACATCCCTTATTTACTAGGGACTGACAATCTCAGACAACACACATGGCTTGTTGTAAAAGTTCACATTAACTTTATCGCATTAACTTAAGTTGCAGAATTAAGTTATTTTGTGCCCATATAAAGCCTTGTTTATTAGGGAATCAACACCTTGAACATTATAATTGGTTTTTTGTAAAGTTTTACATTAATTTTATTGATATTTCTTGGTTCCTGTTGATTGATTTTATGAAAATATGTAAAAAGATTACAACTTGGACACTTTTCCAATTTATCATGTACTAATCCACCTAAACATCCATGTGGTATTTGCCACAAAAATATACTAGCCAACCAAAAGGCAATTTTTGTGATAACTGCAATTTTTATGTCCACACAAAAAAATGCAATGCTTCAGAATATACAGAACTTGAGAATGAACCTGACGATGTTTCTTGGTTTTGCAAAAAATGTACCACTGATATGTTTCCATTTGGCTCCTTAGCAAATGATGAATTCTTAGGACTCCGTGATTTTGATCTACCCTCATTCATTGACTCTGCACCCTCATTTGAAGTTACTTCTAACCTTATGGACTTGCCTAATCTTAGTGATTGTGATATTGATGAACATATGCCTCAAAATATTGATTCTCGCTACTTCAACTTAACTGAACTCTCTTCTTTACAATTATCCTGTACTGACTTTTCTATTCTTCACACTAATATTAGAAGCCTTTCCCTTCATCATGATGAATTAGTTTCTTTGTCTGCTTACACTAATTTGAATCCCAATGTGATTGGAGTGTCTGAAATATGGCACTCTATGGACAACCCATTATCATCAAACGTTGATATTCCTGGCTATAACTTTTTTAAGAATCAGTCACTCACTCAGAATGGTGGTGTTGGTTTGTACATTAAAGACTCTCTTACTTCCAGCCCAAGGACTGATTTAGATTCTTGCACAAATGATTTGAAACCATATGGGTTGAAATTGAAAACAAAAATGACAAAAATTTCCTAATTTGTTGTGTTTATAGGCATCCTAGATCAGCTATTGATAACCTTACATCTCATTTTCAGAATCTTCTCTCCAAAATATCTTCTAACAAGCTGGTATTTATAATGGGTGATTTCAATGTTAACCTTCCAGATTATGCTTCTCATACACCAACAAATGACTTTGTCAATAACTTTTTCTCCCATAGCCTTCTTCCTTGCATTCATCATCCAACTAGAGTCTCAGAGCAAAGAGCATCAGTTATTGATAACATATACACTAACGCTACTAATGCTAATATAACAAGTTGCAATATTGTGATTCAAATTAGTGATCATTTTCCCCAGTTTTTGATTTTGAAAAATACTCAAGTTAGTCATAATAAATCTGAATCATTTAAACATGACTACTCCACATTTAAAGAAGATAAATTTCTTGAGGACTTCAATCAGATTGATTTTACTTATTTAGAAAACAGTGAGTTGGACGTGAACAATAAATTTGATAGATTTTTGAAAGATCTTAATACTTTGACAAAGCAGCATGCTCCCATCAAAAGGCGCAGCAAAAAGGAAATGAAACTCAAAGATAAACCATGGATAAATAATAGAATCCAAAAGATGATGAGAATCCGTGACAAAATTTTACAGAAATTGAAAAAGCAGCAGACCCCGGAAAACCTTAAGCTGTATAAAAAATTTAGAAACTGTGTGTCAAATGAATTAAAGGAAAGTAAAGCAAGGTATTTTCATAATTATTTTTCTACCAATAGTCAAAATATGAACAAACTGTGGGCAGGTATCAAGACAATAATCTCTCATAAGTCTTCCACTTCTTCTTCAATCAAAAAAATCAAAGGCAAAGATGGGAACGTAACATCAGGCCCCTCTAAAATGTCCAATATTTTTAATGATTTTTATGTTAATGTTGCGGATGGTATAACAAAAACAATCCCATTAACACCAAAATCTCCTCTTGATTAGTTATCTAACAGAATGTGTAATTCACTTTTCCTCACTCCAGTTACTCTGGTAGAAATAAATGATCTAATCAATATTTTAAATCCTTCTAAATCTGTAGGTCCTAATAGTATTCCAATAAAGTTGCTTAAAATTATTGGATCCTCTGTTTCCCCATTTCTTGCTCTTCTTGTGAATCAGTCTTTCCAGTCTGGTATTTTCCCTGATAAACTTAAGATTGCCATGGTGATTTCCCTTTTCAAAAAGGGAAATCCTGAGTTACCTTCAAAATATAGGCCAATTTCTCTTTTACCCATTTTCAGCAAGATATTTGAGAAGCTAATGTACAGACGACTTCATAGATTCCTTGAAATTCATAAAGTTCTTTATTCTTTACAATTTGGATTCCAAGAAAACCATTCAATTGATCATGCCCTTGTGAGTTTGACAGAAACTGTAAGAAATACACTGGATAACAAAAGACTTGGTTTTGGTATTTTTATTGATTTACAAAAGGCTTTTGATACAGTTAATCACAGAATTTTGCTATCCAAATTGGAACATTATGGTGTTCGTGGATGTGCCCTTGAATGGTTTAGATCTTATCTGTCTGATAGAAAGCAATATGTTTCTGTTAATGGAAGTGATTCAGACTTACTTTCAATTACTTGTGGTGTGCCACAAGGTTCTGTACTGGGGCCATTACTTTTTCAAATCTATATCAATGATCTACCAACTGCTTCTAAGAAACTTACTTTTTATCTCTTTGCTGATGATACAAATATCTATTATGAATCCAAAGATTTATCTAATTTGGTTAAAACTGTCAACAAAGAACTGAGATCAGTAAAAAAATGGCTTGATGCTAATAAGCTATCATTAAATATTGATAAGACAAACTACATTATCTTTCATTCTTCATCTGTCAAAGTTCCTTCCGATTCTGATATCAAAATAGGGAAGAAACATATTAAAAGAGTTAAGTTTGTTAAGTTCTTAGGCCTCCTGCTGGATGAGCATCTAAGCTGGAGATACCATCTTAGTGAACTCTCAAAAAAGTTATCTAAAACATGTGGAATGTTTTTCAAAATTAGGAACTTACTACAATTAGATGTTTTAGTTTGCTTGTATAATGCTTTGTTTCTGTCTTTCTTACAATATGGTCTTATTGTTTGGGGTCAAACATATGCATCATACACTGATCCAGTTTTGAAATTACAGAAAAAAGCAGTTAGAGCTATTTCATTTCAGCCTCGCATGTCTCCCTCTCTTCCAATCTTCAATGATCTTAAACTTCTGAAACTTTCTGAGATCTTTGAACTCCGACTCTTAACTGTTGTTTTTGATTCTGTTAACAAATCTTCACCTAGTTGCTTTCATGACTTTTTCTTATTTAGTTCATCTGTTCATCAATATTACACAAGACATGCCAGTCAAGGTGATCTTTGTATGTCCCGTAGGGGTGGTCTTCAGTATGGTCTAAAATCAATTCGTTATCTTGGTGCTAAGCTTTGGAACACATTACCAGTGGAAATTCGAAATGCTCCATCAAAAATATCGTTCAAAACAAGACTGAAAATTCATTTATTGGAAAAGGTCAACAGATGAATCTGCACTGCCACAATTTCTATTAACCTGTGAAAAGAAATGCATAATTATTTGAATTCATCTAAATTCAACTAATAATATCTTAGGATAGGAGGAGGGCTCTCTCCTCGATTAGTTTACCTATTGAGAGAGCTCCTCCTTTAAGTAATTCCCTGCATAAAATTTATTTAGCTCCCCTTTGTATTTGTATATTGTATTAGTTTTCTGTATTATTGTATCAATTTTCCGTAATTTATCCTTTATCTTTGTAGTTTAGCTATTTGTTTGTATAGTTAGTAGTAGTTGGGATTATAAATTGTATGTAGATGAATTGCAATTATATGAAACTGAAACTGAAACTGAAAATAGTGATCTTGCATAAATTAACATAATTGCGATAAAGTGTTCTGCAGAAAAAAACAACATTTCTCTTAAACTATGAAAGATAGGAGCCTTGAGAGTTTTATACGGAGATTACGACTAATCATTTGATCAGCTTATAGCCTGAGCTTGAATTTCGAATTCTTTATTTAGAAGGATATTCCTTACAATATCTGCACCAAGAAGCTATGTTCTCCTGTTGAATACACTAGATGATGAATTAAAGAGAGCTGGTACTTTGGGAAGTTTTAAAACGGGAATCAAAGAAAGGGATGGCAAAGGATGCACCTGTTTAATTTTTAAATAACATTGAATATTGTAAATAATTGGTTTAAATTAGTTTTCAGTAACTATTCTTTCTTTTTTAACAAACAGTATGTAATTTTATGATGATGATGATGCTAAATTAAATGACTTTATACCAATAACAACCCTTGTTTACTAAGGACATAGCATCTTTAACAGCACACATTGTTTGTTGTAAAGGATTGCATTAATCTTAAGGCATTATCTTAAGTTGCTGAATTAGGTGAATTTATATCCATAACAACCCTTGTTTACTACGGACTGAAGATCTTTAACAGCACACATTGCTTGTTCTAAAGGTTTGCATTGACTTTATTACATTAACTTCGGTTGCTAAATTGAGTGACTTTATACCCATAACAACCCTCGTTTACTAGGGACTCAACAATACACATTGCTTGTTGTAAAGAGTTACATTAACTTTATTACATTAACTTGCGTTCCTGAATTAAGTAATATTCATAACAACCCTTGTTTACTAGGGGCTGAACATCTTTAGCAACACACATTGCTTGTTGTAAAGATGTATATAAAACATATTGCATTAACTTACGTTCCTGAATTAAGTGATTTTATACCCATAACAACCCTATTTTACTAGGGACGGAACCTCTTTAACAGCACTTTTTGCTGTTGGCAAGGTTTGTATTAACTTCATTGAGTTAACACAGGTTGCTAACTTAATTGATTCTATACAACCCTAGTTTACTAGACAATGAACATCTTTAACAGAGCATTTTGCTTGTTGCAAAAGTTTACATTCACATTATTGCATTAACAACAGTTGCTTAATTAAGTGATTGTATACCCACAACAACTCTTTTTTATTAGGGACTCAACATCTTTAACAACACACTTTGCTTGTTGCAAAAGGTTACATTCATATTATTGCATTAATAACAGCTGCTGAATTAAATAATTGTACAGCCATAACAACTCTTGTTTACTAAGCACTGAATATCTCTAACATTACACATGGCTTGTTGTAAAGGCTTACTTTAACTTTATTACATTAACTTAAGTTGCTGAAATAAATGATTTTATACCCATAAGCATACTTATCTACTAGGGACAGAACATCTTAAATAGCACACTTTGCTTCTTGTAAAAATTTTAAATTAACATTATTGCATTAACATATGTTGCAGCATTAAGTGATTTAATACCCATAACAACCCATGTTCATTAACATATTTAACAACACACATTGCTTGTTGTAAAGGCTTACATTAATTTTATTTCATTTACTTAAGTTGCTGATTTAAGTGATTACCACCCATAACCACCCTTGTTTACTAGGAACTGAACATCTTTAAACACACAAATTGCTTGTTGTAAAGGTTTACATTAATTTTATTGCATTAGCTTAAGTTGCTGAATAAAATGATCTTATACCAACAACAACCCGTCTTTACTGAGGACTGAACCTCTTTAACAACACACTTTGCTTGTTGTAAGGGTTTGCATTAACTTTATTGGGTTAACTCAGGTTGATAAATTAAGTGATTGTATACAAATTACAAACCTTGTTTAATAGAGACTTAACATGTTTAACTGCTCGTTGTCAAGGCTTACATTTATTTTATTGCATTTACTTAAGTTGCTAAATTAAGTCATTTTATACCCATAACAACACTTGTTTACTAGGGACTGAACATCATTAGTAACACATATTGCTTGTTGTGAAAGTTTACATTGACTCATTGCATTAACATAAGATGTTGAAGAGAGTGATTTATACCCATTACAACCCTTGTTTACCAGGGAGTTAACATCTTGAACAACATACTTTGCTTCTTGTAAACGTTTTCATTTACATAATTGCATTACCTCAGGTTGCTAAATTAAGAGATTTTATACCCATAACAACCCTTGTTTACTAGGGACTGAACATCTTTAACAACACACACTTTGCTTCTTGTAAAAGTTTAGATTAACATTATTCCATTAGTTTATGTTGCAGCATTAACTGATTGTAGACTCATAACAAACCTTGTTTACTAGAGACTTAACATGTTTAACAACACACATTGCTTGTTGTAAAGGCTTACAGTAATTTTATTACATTTACATTATGTTGCTGATTTAGGTGAATGTCTACCCATAACAACAATTGTCTGCTAAAGACTGAACATCATTAACATCACATATTGCTTGCTGTGAAGTTTACATTGACTTTATTGCATTAACTTAAGATGTTGAAGAAAGTGATGTTATACGCATTACAACCCTTGTTTACTAGGGATTTGACATCTTGAACAACATACTTTGCTTGTTGTAAACGTTTTCATTGACATAATTGCATTAACTCAGGTTGCTAAATCAAGAGATTCTATACCCATAACAACCCTTCTTTACAGGACTGAACATCTTTGATAGCACTCTTTGCTTCTTGTAATTATTTTAAAATTACATTATTGCATTAACATATGTTGCTGCATTGAGTAATTTTATACCCATAAGCACCCGTTTTTAGCAGGGTCTGAACATTGTTAATGGCAGAGTTTTCTTTTTGTAAAGGTTTGCATTAACTTCATTGTATTAACTTAGGTTGCTAAAAAAACTGACTTTATACCCATAACAGCACCTCTGTACTAAGGACTGAACATCTTTAACAAAAACTTTGCTTCTTGCCAAAGTTTACATTCATATTTTTGCATGAACTTAAGTTGATAAATTTGATTATTGTATACCCATAATAACTCTTGTTTACTGCGGACTGGACATCTTAAATAGCTAACTTTGTTTCTTGTAAGAATTTTAAGATAACATTATTGCATTAACATGTGTCTTTGCATTAAGTGATTCTATACCCATAAAACCCTTGTTCATTATTGAATGACCATCTTAACAGCACACTTTGCTTGTTGAAAGGGTTAGCATTTACTTTATTGCATTAACTTAGGTTGCTAAATTAAATAATCTCTTACCCTTTAACCACCCTTGTTTACAAGAAACCTAACGTGCTTAACAACACACATAGCTGGTTGTAAAGGCTTACATTAATTTTATTCCATTAACATAAGTTGCCGAATTAAGTGATTGTGTACCCATAACAAGCCGTGTTTACTGAGGATTGAACATTTTTAACAGCACACTTTGCTTCTTGTAAAAGTTTAAATAAGCATTATTGCATTAATTTATGTTGCAGCATTAAGTCATTGTATACTCATTACAACCCTTGTTTATTAGAGACAGAACATGTTTAACAAGGCAAATTGCTTGTTGTAAAGGCTTATATAATTTTTTATTGCATTAACTTAAGTTGCTGAATTAAGTGATTGTATAGCCATAACAACTCGTGATTACTAGCGAATCAACATCTTTGACAACAACCTTGCCTTTTTATCGGCATACAATCACTTAATTCTGCAACTTAAGTTAATGCAATGAACTTAATGTAAGCCTTTACAACTAGCAATGTGTGCTGTTCTCGATTGTCAATCCCTAGTAAAAAAGCGATGTTATGGCTATAAAATCGCTTAGTTCAACAACTTTTGTTAATGCAATAAAGTTGATACAAACTTTCATAACAAGCATTGTTTATTATTGACTAAACATCTTTAACAGCACAATTGCTTGCTGTAAAGGTTTGCATTAACTTTATTGTATTAACTTAGGTTGTTAAAATAATTGACTTTATACCCATAAGAACCCTTGCTTACTAGGCACTGAACTTCTTTAACCACACACATTGCTTGTTGTAAAGGTTTACATTAATTTATTGCATTAACGTAAGTTGTTGAATTAAATGATTTTATGCCCATAAAAACCCTTGTTTACTAGGGACTGAATCTATAATGGCACACTTTGCTTCTTGTAAAAAGTTAAAAATAATATTATTGCATTGACCTAAGTTGCTGGATTAAATGATCCTATACTCATAAAAGCCCTTGTTTATTATTGGCTGATTATCTTTTACAGCACACTTTGCTTGTTGAAAAGATTTGCATTAACTTTATTGCATTAACTTGAGTTGCTAAATTAAGTGATCTTCATCCCATGACAACCCTTGCTTACAAGAGACTTAACGTGTTTAACAACGCACATTTCTGGTTGTAAAGGCTTACATTAATTTTATTCCATTAACTTAAGTTGCTGAATTAAGTGATTGTGTACCCATAACAAAACCTGTTTACTGATGACTGAACATCTTTAACAGCACATTTTGCTTCTTTTAAAAGTTTAAAAAACCATTTTTAAAAGCATTAATTTGACAATTTGACAAATGGCAACCCTTGTTTACTAGGGACATAACATCTTTAACAGTAGACATTGCTTGTTGTAAAGGTTTGCAATAATTTGGGTTGCTAAATTAAGTGACTTTATACCCATTACAACCCTTGTTTACTAGAGACAGAAGATCTTTAACAGCACACATTGTTTGTTGTAAAGGATTACATTAATTTTATCGCATTAATTTATGTTTTTAAATTAAATGATGTTATACTCATAACAACCCTTGTTTACTAGGGACTGAACATCATTAACAACAAGCATTGCTTGTTGAAAAGATTTGCATTAACTTTATTGCATTAACTTAAGTTGCTAAATTAAGTGATCTTCATCCCATGACAACCCTTGCTTACAAGAGACTTAACGTGTTTAACAACGCACATTTCTGGTTGTAAAGGCTTACATTAATTTTATTCCATTAACTTAAGTTGCCGAATTAAGTGATTGTGTACCCATAACAAGCCGTGTTTACTGAGGATTGAACATTTTTAACAGCACACTTTGCTTCTTGTAAAAGTTTAAATAAGCATTATTGCATTAATTTATGTTGCAGCATTAAGTCATTGTATACTCATTACAACCCTTGTTTATTAGAGACAGAACATGTTTAACAAGGCAAATTGCTTGTTGTAAAGGCTTATATAATTTTTTATTGCATTAACTTAAGTTGCTGAATTAAGTGATTGTATAGCCATAACAACTCGTGATTACTAGCGAATCAACATCTTTGACAACAACCTTGCCTTTTTATCGGCATACAATCACTTAATTCTGCAACTTAAGTTAATGCAATGAACTTAATGTAAGCCTTTACAACTAGCAATGTGTGCTGTTCTCGATTGTCAATCCCTAGTAAAAAAGCGATGTTATGGCTATAAAATCGCTTAGTTCAACAACTTTTGTTAATGCAATAAAGTTGATACAAACTTTCATAACAAGCATTGTTTATTATTGACTAAACATCTTTAACAGCACAATTGCTTGCTGTAAAGGTTTGCATTAACTTTATTGTATTAACTTAGGTTGTTAAAATAATTGACTTTATACCCATAAGAACCCTTGCTTACTAGGCACTGAACTTCTTTAACCACACACATTGCTTGTTGTAAAGGTTTACATTAATTTATTGCATTAACGTAAGTTGTTGAATTAAATGATTTTATGCCCATAAAAACCCTTGTTTACTAGGGACTGAATCTATAATGGCACACTTTGCTTCTTGTAAAAAGTTAAAAATAATATTATTGCATTGACCTAAGTTGCTGGATTAAATGATCCTATACTCATAAAAGCCCTTGTTTATTATTGGCTGATTATCTTTTACAGCACACTTTGCTTGTTGAAAAGATTTGCATTAACTTTATTGCATTAACTTGAATTGCTAAATTAAGTGATCTTCATCCCATGACAACCCTTGCTTACAAGAGACTTAACGTGTTTAACAACGCACATTTCTGGTTGTAAAGGCTTACATTAATTTTATTCCATTAACTTAAGTTGCCGAATTAAGTGATTGTGTACCCATAACAAGCCGTGTTTACTGAGGATTGAACATTTTTAACAGCACACTTTGCTTCTTGTAAAAGTTTAAATAAGCATTATTGCATTAATTTATGTTGCAGCATTAAGTCATTGTATACTCATTACAACCCTTGTTTATTAGAGACAGAACATGTTTAACAAGGCAAATTGCTTGTTGTAAAGGCTTATATAATTTTTTATTGCATTAACTTAAGTTGCTGAATTAAGTGATTGTATAGCCATAACAACTCGTGATTACTAGCGAATCAACATCTTTGACAACAACCTTGCCTTTTTATCGGCATACAATCACTTAATTCTGCAACTTAAGTTAATGCAATGAACTTAATGTAAGCCTTTACAACTAGCAATGTGTGCTGTTCTCGATTGTCAATCCCTAGTAAAAAAGCGATGTTATGGCTATAAAATCGCTTAGTTCAACAACTTTTGTTAATGCAATAAAGTTGATACAAACTTTCATAACAAGCATTGTTTATTATTGACTAAACATCTTTAACAGCACAATTGCTTGCTGTAAAGGTTTGCATTAACTTTATTGTATTAACTTAGGTTGTTAAAATAATTGACTTTATACCCATAAGAACCCTTGCTTACTAGGCACTGAACTTCTTTAACCACACACATTGCTTGTTGTAAAGGTTTACATTAATTTATTGCATTAACGTAAGTTGTTGAATTAAATGATTTTATGCCCATAAAAACCCTTGTTTACTAGGGACTGAATATATAATGGCACACTTTGCTTCTTGTAAAAAGTTACAAATAATATTATTGCATTGACCTAAGTTGCTGGATTAAATGATCCTATACTCATAAAAGCCCTTGTTTATTATTGGCTGATTATCTTTTACAGCACACTTTGCTTGTTGAAAAGATTTGCATTAACTTTATTGCATTAACTTGAGTTGCTAAATTAAGTGATCTTCATCCCATGACAACCCTTGCTTACAAGAGACTTAACGTGTTTAACAACGCACATTTCTGGTTGTAAAGGCTTACATTAATTTTATTCCATTAACTTAAGTTGCTGAATTAAGTGATTGTGTACCCATAACAAAACCTATTTACTGATGACTGAACATCTTTAACAGCACATTTTGCTTCTTTTAAAAGTTTAAAGAACCATTTTTAAAAGCATTAATTTGACAATTTGACAAATGGCAACCCTTGTTTACTAGGGACATAACATCTTTAACAGTAGACATTGCTTGTTGTAAAGGTTTGCAATAATTTGGGTTGCTAAATTAAGTGACTTTATACCCATTACAACCCTTGTTTACTAGAGACAGAAGATCTTTAACAGCACACATTGTTTGTTGTAAAGGATTACATTAATTTTATCGCATTAATTTATGTTTTTAAATTAAATGATGTTATACTCATAACAACCCTTGTTTACTAGGGACTGAACATCATTAACAACAAGCATTGCTTGTTGAAAAGATTTGCATTAACTTTATTGCATTAACTTAAGTTGCTAAATTAAGTGATCTTCATCCCATGACAACCCTTGCTTACAAGAGACTTAACGTGTTTAACAACGCACATTTCTGGTTGTAAAGGCTTACATTAATTTTATTCCATTAACTTAAGTTGCTGAATTAAGTGATTGTGTACCCATAACAAAACCTGTTTACTGATGACTGAACATCTTTAACAGCACATTTTGCTTCTTTTAAAAGTTTAAAAAACCATTTTTAAAAGCATTAATTTGACAATTTGACAAATGGCAACCCTTGTTTACTAGGGACATAACATCTTTAACAGTAGACATTGCTTGTTGTAAAGGTCTGCAATAATTTGGGTTGCTAAATTAAGTGACTTTATACCCATTACAACCCTTGTTTACTAGAGACAGAAGATCTTTAACAGCACACATTGTTTGTTGTAAAGGATTACATTAATTTTATTGCATTAATTTATGTTTTTAAATTAAATGATGTCATACTCATAACAACCCTTGTTTACTAGGGACTGAACATCATTAACAACAAACATTGCTTGTTGTAAAGATTTACATTAATTTTATTGCATTAACCAGTGGCGGAAATTATGGGGAAGTTGGGGGGCAACTGCCCCCCTACCCCAATTCAATAAGACTCGGAAATTTTCTGTAGAAGTCGGAAATTTCGATGGTGGGATCGAAACTGCAATGAAGAAACGAGTCGCCGTTGAGAACTGAGAAGGAAAGAGTTTCTATTTTGAATGAGCAAAAAAATGCTCAAGCTCTATCTGCATCATATTTTTAAGTTTTTATGCACTAAGATTCATTTCAAGAACGAGAAGAAAGTGATTGGGTATAGGTTGGTTACAGTGTCGATATTTCGAAAGGTGTTGGAGCGTGATTGGGAGAGGCATTCTAAGCCAATGTAGGGGCTGGAGTTTTCAAAATTTTCCTTGGGACGCTTACTACAAGACGAACGATCCAAGAATTGTCAAATTTTCCATGTCTATGTTTGGGGCAGGCAATAATTGGATGGCGAGGAGCGTTCTAAGACAAAGTAGGGTTCTTTACGTAAAATGTCTCAAAGAAGTAGCTACCAATACTCGTCAAATAGTCAAGTCGGTCAATGGCAGATAAGGGATCCAAGGAGTCTTCTTAGCCAAAGTAAATTGTGTTTGCTCAAGCTCAAAGAATTTTGTGGGGCTGCTACTCTGCAAAAAATTGCTACAGAATTGTCAAAATCCAAATTCAATACCGGTAAAAATTTGGTTGTGAGATGCATTCTAGGCGAAAGTAGAGGGCGTGTCCTCAAAAATTTTCCTGGAGGCTTCGCCCCCAGATTCCTGGACACTATTCGACTTACCCTTGTGGTACGTTTTTGTCTGTTTCTATCAACTTTTGCTGAATACAGATCTTTTCTCTTAGCACATTTGAGGACCATGACCCTTTTTACGTCCGGTCTTCCAGCAAAATATGTCAAACAAAAGCATTTCTCCTGACTCGGAAAATCTCAAAGAACTTCGTGGGGCTCCTACTCTGCAAAAAATTGTTACAAAATTGTCAAAATCCAAATTCAATACCGGTAAGAATTTGGTCGTGAGATGCATTCTAGGCAAAAGTAGAGGGCGTGTCCTCAAAAATTTTCCTGGGGGTTTCGCCCCCAGATTCCTGAATGTTGTTCGACTTACCCTTATGGTATGTTTTTGTCTACTTCTATCAACTTTTGCTGAATACAGATCTTTTCTCTTAGCACATTTAAGGACCCTATTTACGTCAGGTCTTCTAGCAAAATACGTCAAACAAAAGCATTTCTCCTGACTCGGAAAATTGATGGCCTTTGCCCCCCCCCCACTCAAAAAGCTGAATTTCTGCCACTGGCATTAACTTAAGTTGCTAAATTAAGTGATTTTATACCCATAACAACTCTTGTTCACTAGAGACTGAAGATCTTTAACAGCACACTTTGCTTGTTCTAAAGTTGTTGTTCTAAGGCTTGCATTAACTTTAACTTTAACTTTAAAGGCTTGCATTAATTTTATTGCATTAAATTGGGTTGCTAAATAAAATGACTTTATACTCATAACAACCCTCGTTTACTAGGGTCTGAACATCATTAACAACACACAGTGCTTGTTGTAATGGTTTACATTAATTTTATTGCATTAACTTGGGTTGATAAATTAAATGACTTTATACCCATAACAACCCTCGTTTACTAGAGACTGGAGCTTGTTGTAAGGTTTGCATTATCATTTTTGGGTTAACACAGGTTGCTGATTGTATACAAATGACAACCCTTGTGTACTAGACAATGAACATCTTTAACAAAGCATTTTGCTTGTTGCAAAAGCTTACATTCACATTATTGCATGAACAACAGTTGCTGAATTAAGTGATTTTATACCCATAACAACCCTTGTTTACTAAAGACTGAACATCATTAACAGCACACATTGCTTGTTGTAAATGTTTACATTAATTTTATTGCATTAAGTTGGGTTTCTAAATTAACTCACTTTATACCCATAA
Source organism: Aurelia sp. 4 Dawson et al 2005 (assembly GCA_964019985.1). Taxonomy (NCBI): domain Eukaryota; kingdom Metazoa; phylum Cnidaria; class Scyphozoa; order Semaeostomeae; family Ulmaridae; genus Aurelia; species Aurelia sp. 4 Dawson et al 2005. The sequence goes on from OZ026506.1 coordinate 12,447,499, forward strand.
CAACCCTTGTTTACTAGGGACTGAACATCATTAACAACACAAATTGCTTGTTGTAAAGGTCTAGATTAACTTTATTGCATTAACTTAATTTGCTGAATTAAATGATCTTATACCCATAACACTCCTCGTTTACTAAAGACTGAACATCTTTAACGGCATGTTCTATTCGCTGAACCCCAAGACCCCAGGACCCCAGGACCCCAGACCCCAAGACCCAAGACCCCAGAAGTAAATGGAAAAAATTTTCATCATGGAATTTTTTATATCAAAGTGTTGGAAGATGTGTAAAAGACCCGGCGGGTGCACTTGTATATAAAAAGTGATACGCAGGCTTGTCTGTAAATACACTGAGAAAGGGGTAAAAAAATTTTCAAATCCTAGGACCTAGGATTTATAAAAAAGGGGGGTTATTTTAAAATATAGTCAGTGGATTGTAAGAAAAGGCCCTTCAATTAAAACCAAATATTTTCAAGTAATAAGACTGCTGTTTACTGTTTTCTAATATGATGTATATAAGACTAGTCATGGGGTGCAATAAACTTGATTCTGAATTGTTATCAAATTCATAATGTCATTATCAATATACACTTCCTTTCTCTGCTTCTTGAGAACAAAACAGTCTGTGGTGTAAAAATCTTTCTTTGGACAAAGTCAATGTCTCACTTGGTGCGTATAAAATTCAATCATAACTCTTTGCTGATAGCAAGCACTTAGGAAGCCACCATCTAAATCTAAGCAGGTGCAGAAGGGAGGGCAGCACTCAGCACCCTTGACTTGAGACACATTCAAAGGCAAGAAAAGCAAGATTTGTGCCATCTCCTTGTAGGGGTCTTGTTTCCTTTTCCAAGGTAACTGGTGATACATTGCAATTAGAAAAGCCATTTTACATCACTAACTCCATTTTCTCTGATTGGAAGCCACTGACATGCTTTGCTTTTTTAGCAGGATGATCAGCTTTTCCTTCAGTTCATTAGCTTCTTGGCAAGTGAGCCTGATCTCAGGCTATTCAGTTCAACAATAGATGTACATTTTTCCGTCTTGGGAAATAAACGTAAAAGCATCTTCATAGCAAAACATCTTACCACAGGCACTGCAACTTCATGATAGTGGAGCATTCACTCAAAAAGTCATTACATTGGGATTACATTTTGACAAGAGGCTCTAACACACAGCCATCTTTCCATAATGAAGCAATGCGGAAGAATGTGAGCCTCTTTTGCAATCCGAGGCTTTCTAAAAACGCTGTAAAAGTTTAGAAGAGAGGAGCCGGAAGAACCTCAAATCGGACCGTGAGTGATGGAAAAGTTGAAGAAAAATCTCTTTGCTGATGCTGTTTACATGTAATTTGGTAGTGGTAAGACAGTCATTTGGCCCCAGTTATTTTTCATTTCAATTTCTATTTTCTTCAGGCACAAAGAGGGTTAGGCCCACCATACACCAGGCCTAAAACTTAAATATTTTGTTTGCCATATATTTTCGGAAATGGTACGATCAAACAATAATAAGGGCATCCTAAAGGCAACATCTCCTTGAAATTAAATTAGATTTTTAGTGCTGTAAAGGAGATGCAATTTACGTTTCTTCAAGACTGTTGTGCATTGGTCAACATATTTCATGGCTTCCCATATACAGCCAGAAACCTTGACTGCACAAAACCAGTGTTAAAAGAATTTAGAAACTTAAATTTGTAGGGTATATGACTGAGACCAAACCATACAATATGGTTTCAACCATATTTTTGCGTCAGTGAACTGATGTGTAGTGGAAATGATATATGCAGTATTAGTGTTTATGTTCTGTTTCATTTTGAGTTGTTGGTAATTCACTGCTTACTTTAGTGATGTCTAAAGGAAATAATCTGCAGAGCATATCAGTAATTCTCAAGAATAGGGGTATACATGTATGAAACATTGCGATAAAATGTCAGTGAATAGGGTCCAACTGCGGAGTCATTTCTCAGTGAAAAGGGTACGTTTTGGAAGCTTCAGACAAGCTTGTGTATCACTTTTTATATTTAAGTGCACCCGCCGGGGTAAAAGAGAAGAAAACAGGAAAACTTAGTATGATATTTTTATTCTTTGCAAAAGAAGGAGAGTAAGAAATCAACCCTGGAAAGAGAATTTGAGTACTGAGATTGTTGACATCCTGAGAGAGGGAGTGATAGTCCTTTCATAAGGCTGGTTTCCGTGAAGGAGTAATAGACATGAGAAATGGACAGATGTCTCGACACTTCTTCAAATCAGAATTAAATTTTTCGTGCTTAATCTTCGGTTTCTTGAAAAATGAAAGGCATGGATGCGTCATTTGGAATTATAGATACTACGTGATTAAGATTTTGCCTGGATCTAACCCTGGGTACCAGAGCCAAAAAATATTGAAACAAGAAATCTGAGACTACTGTTAACCTGAGGTATTTGAAGCGTTGGTGCACAATAAAGCTTCACTTTTGTTCTGAACAGTTACGATCACCTGGTCCAAGAAATCATTTACGTGACCAGTTACGATCACCTAGCCAATTGTTTTGTTACGAACGAGTGACGTTTTACTTCCGTTTTTATAGCACGTTTTCCATACTATGTACTGCAACATTATAGCTTTCTTTGTTTGAGTTATGATAGCTGTTATGTTGACGAAAATTTATCTCCATCATTGGCTATTGCGCGTAAAATTCCTGATTTTAACAGAAGCATTGGAGACTTTGCAATATTTATAACTTCCTATTCTGTTGGTTTGCTTTCACAACATGCTGATTTCCTGTTGCGGCTACAGTTTATTTATGACAAACCAGTACCAGAATGGCGGAAAATTAAGGAACTTCATGCAAAGTTTAGAGAGAGCTAAGAGACTTTCCTTGAATAATATCGTTGAGTAATGGCATCAGCTGTATCAGGCCAGGGCTTTTCACTGGAAGAATTTCTCTGGTGGGAAATTTTCCGCTACCTTTTTTATTTCCACTTCTAATCTTAACATGCAAGTGCAAGTGTCGCTCTCTCAAAAAGCGCCCGACCCAATATATTTCAGGAGAATGAAAGAATTTCTGAAATTGTTTTTTGGAAAACAAAACAATGTCCTTAAAAATTGCTGTGATTTATAGGGAGTAGTTGCCCTTGTGTCGTTGGCATGTGTCGGGTACAGTACAGTAGTCAAATGCTCTTTACATGGTGGATATATTAGTTTTCATTTGCTGACTTAAATCTGATAGGGTTTTCCAGTTTTCCTCTATTTTCACTCATTTTCGACCACTTTGATAGCAAGAACTTGCATGATGAAAAGTATTTTCATCTATTTGTGGGGTCTGGGGTTGGGGGTCTTGGGGTCTGGGGTCCGGGTCTTGGGGTCTGGGGTCCTGGGGTCTTGGGGTCCAGCGAATAGAACATGCCATCTTTAACAACATACATTGCTTGTTGCAAAGGATTACATTAATTCTATTGTATTAACTTAAGTTGCTGAATTAAGTGAATTAAGTGAGACTGAAAGGCTATTCCTCGATGTATCACAGAATAAAATCTGGTAGTTTCTATATCCAATATATCAACAAAATTTAATTTGTTTCTATATGCGATATGTATTTGTAATATCATTATCCATCATTTACTTTTTGCTTTTGATATTATCTAGTTATTTTAAAATATTTATGTTACATTCAGATAATTTTTCAATATCATTCACTTTTATGTCTTGTTTCAACTATTTTTTATTAGTCCTTGTTAATCTATTATTTCCTATCCTGTTTTACTGAATACTTTCTATGAATTTGTACCTTTTGATACCTAATGTGCTTTCTGTGTTTTCTTTTAATTCTAGAATAGATCATTGAACGTGCTGTGAAAAGTTCGGCAAGTATGGCCAGAGATAAAATGGCACAACAATGTGTGCTCTGTGTCTTCTTCTAATTCCATCTTTTTCTACATTACCAAGGTTAAGTACAATCTTATCTTGGGCACACCAATGCCCGAAATACGACAGTGCGCAATTAACTATGGTCGTAACTCAACAGCCTTTCACAAGCGCTGCTAGCTACACCTAGTGAAACGACAAAAATCTAGTCTTCCTACGAGACTCTAAACGACAAAGGCAACAAGAGCTTTCACAAGCCTCTTGTGTCGACCTTCTGTACTTAACCTTTCAAAGCCATAACTGTTCTCTTGAATCCGACTATGAGGGTACTATTTATACAAAATGAGTTTTCATTATCGATACAAAGGAATACTCTAAAATGTTCAATGCAGACTGTAATGTTACATGGGAGAGGCTAGATATTTCCAAATATGGTTTCCATAACGCGAGAAGGTTTCATGTTTCCAAATTTGGTAACGGGGTAATCATGACCTTGCAATAAAACAGCTTACCTAGGGCAAATCCCTAATCCTTCCAAACAAAAGAAACAGAGGCGCGGGGATTCCACGCAGTAGGTCTGATGCCTTTCTGACGCACGTGGGGATGCCTATTCACTACAGATAATGCCACGTCATAGATGACACAACAGGGCTTCACAAAATGATGTAACTAGGCCTAAGCAACGGTCGGGCAAGACATAACTCTAAAGGAAAAGTTTCTTAGGAGGGAAAATCTTTTCTGTCAAAAACGTAACCGTATTACAGTGCTGAATGCATAGAACAGTTATGTTATCCTCCAATAGAACATAACAGCTATGAATCATCAATTGCATTTTCGCTTACACATACCCTCCTCCGTGAGGTTTTTTTAATGTTTTTCTTTAATAGCTCCATAGTTCCGTGGTCCGTAATTTTGTGGCTCGCGGATAAGCTCCCTCATCATCTTTCTGGACGAAACTCAGCACAATGGAGAAAAATATAAATTGAAGAAATTGAGAAATTGCTTGGGTTAACGGGTTGCCGGGTGGACAGGATTAACTGCCTTATTATCATTATGGATTATTGTATTAGCTAAAGAGTTCAGCTGAATGGAGAAAATAAAAATTGGAGAAATTGAGAAATTGCTCGGGTTGACGGGTTGCCGGGTTGACGGGATAAACTGCCATGTTATGGACTGTTATGGTACCAAAATTTAAAAAGCGGCTTCTATTAAATGTTACAAATTTACTTTAGAAGTTTGGTATGAACTGTGAGACAGGTTAAGTGGATATCAAAGGTGAAAGATTTCACGAAACTTTCAAGTGCACGAAATACAGTCTGCCCTGACAAACTTCATATCTCCGGAAATACTGTCATTGAAGGACATGAGCAAAGAATATCATAATCAAAGGCATCTGTAAAGAGTTTTCATTGGGTTTTGAAAAGTATCAAATCCAGGCGAAGGCGGCTTGCATTCAGTTTTTATATGCAAATAAAAAATTGAGGCTAGGCAACAACTATTTCATACGGTGCCATTCATAGAAGGAAAGGACACAAGGTCATCGAGTTCCCTCTATCAATGGCACTTACAATGTATTTAACTACTTTGTCACTCTAGCTAAACAAAAGGACAAGGAACAAACTAAAAAAAACAACAACAACAAAGCAAAGGGGAAAACACAATGAAGGAACAAACGACGAGAACAAACAAACATATAACAAGAACTAACAGAACGAAAAACGAAATATGGGGGTAGCTGCATTCAGTCAAATCGTTTTGTTTCTTTAATAAAGGATATCGTAGCTTTCATAATAATTCTGTTGGCAATTACATTCAACAATGGAGATCCATATAGAAGCAGTGTGCATAAGGATTTTGAATCATGATGTGAAATGTCGAAACCAGGAATTTCTGAGAGTTGACCAAGGAGATCGTGACGCATTATGTCGTACAATGGGCAGTGCAGGAGAAAATGTTCATTATCTTCTTTTGCTGTTCCACAAATGCAAATAGGGCTTAAACAATCAAAATTATGCCTGAATTTGTGCTCGTTTAGTGCGCTAAATTGCAAACGTAGTTTAGTTAAATATCTAACACCTACAGGGTGTCTCAAAAAAATTGTTCGACGTTTGATAAAATATTGAAAAATAAGGACAACGTGAACAAACTCATGGAAAGATAACCCTGTTCCTAAGATTATGAAATAATTTTAGAGACTAATATCGTGCAAATCGGTTGAAAATTCACTGAGTTACGAGCTCTCGAAGATCAAAAATATGCGATAGCTGAAACCAGAGACCCCCCAGATTACTGGTATTGCAAAAAACTCGAAGACGGAGGTAAGAGACGCTTATCCAATGTCATGCCTCTTGTTGATATCAGAGCAAACCAAATAGGACTTCTAAAGTAAATTATTTCTTGCGATCATTTTCTAAATTTCCTTACATTGCATAAGTCCAAAAACGGTGGTTCATAACAAAATCGGCGAGAGACTGAATCTGTTTCCTTAAAGGATCTATGTGCTCGACAGCTAGGTTATGGAAAACCTGTTTGAATCCAACTTGGTTCGTCCTGAAACAATTGAGAAATAACAGAAACGACGGTCTATGGAGCTTTTACCAAAAATGCCATTTCGAGGCCTCTGGTTTCGGCATTCACACAAATTTGAACTTCAAATGCTTGTAACTCCATGAATTTTTTAGCGGATTTGCAAGATTCTTGTGTCAAAAATTAATCTAAAATCTCAGAAAAAGGGTGACTTAACCAAGGGTGCATTCAGCGTATCGTTATTTTTCAGTATTTAATCAAACGTCGAACAATTTTTTTGAGACTCCCTATATAATGTAGTGAACGTTATATATAGAGTTTCCCACTGGTCTTAGTGGAAAGCAGTTTGTTCTTAAACTGAGCAATTGATACGGAATGTTTAACCTTGTTGTCAAGCTTATTCCATTCCATAAATGTGTTTTGGAAATAGGTGTTAGCAAAACGATTGGTCGGTCCAATATTTTGGTCATAAACGCGTGGATTTCTAAGATTATATGTTAGCTGGTGTTCATTTGGAATCTCAGTGACCAGATATTGAGGTGAGCGTTTCTTCAAGACAAAAAAGTGGCACAAGCGTCGATACCATCTCCTATCATAAAGACTTTCCCAACCTAATTCGTTGTATAGTCTCTGCCTACTTGTACCTCTCCATGCACCAGTCACAGCTAGAGCTGATGAATATTGAGTTTGCTCAAGGGCTTGTGTAAAGTGAGATTGCATTTCAGGATCGTATCGATGATATATTATGTCACCATAATCTAAATGAGGCCTCACGTAAAGCTTATAAATCTGATCAAGCACACTTCTGGATACGTAAATCGATAGGTATCTTATCATACCAATGCCTCTTCTTGCTTTTAAAATTGCCTGCCTGGTGTGGCTTTGAAAATCTAATTTGGAATCAAGTATCACTCCTAAGTGCTTATGTTCCATTTTTTGTGCGACTTGATCATTTCCTAACAGCAAAGGTGGGTGGTTAGGTTTGAGCCTTTTGCAAGAGAATATAACTTCTTCAGTTTTGTCAGCATTAAAATGCATTTTCCATTGCCACGCCCATAATTTTACCGTGTCCAAATCCTCGTTTAACTTTAAAGCACTTCTTAATGGATCATCTACACGAAAGAATAAAGATGTATCGTCAGCAAACATCTTGATATCACAATTTACATTATCAACAAGGTCATTGATGTAAACAAGGAAAAACAATGGGCCTAATACTGACCCTTGTGGCACCCCAGCGGAAATTGTTGCCCATTCGGAACTTTTTCCATTTAGTACTACACGCTGTTTACGATTTGCTAGGTAATCTTGAATTAAAGCCAAAAGGTTTCCAGTGATACCATTGCATTCTAATTTGTAAAGTAAGCCCTCATGCCAGACCCTGTCAAATGCCTTGGACAGATCTAAGAAGACAGACCGTGTTTCTTTACTGGGAATTTCTTCGAATGCACTGTAAATGTTATGCGTGATGGATAGCAACTGATTAATTGTTGAATCACCCGGACGAAATCCAGATTGATTTGGAGTTAGAAGTCCATTTTCACAAAGATGGGAGTAAATTTTGTCGAACAACAATTTTTCAAAGATCTTTCCAAGAATTGGAAGCAGATAAATAGGCCTGTAGTTATTTTTACACTGTCTACTGCCCTTTTTGTGAATGGGAACGATGTTTGCTTTCTTCCAAGTCGATGGATAAATCCCTGTCTCAAGGCATTCTTCAAAAATCTGGCACAGAGGCTCAACAATAGAGGAACCACAGGCTTTTATCATGAAGGCAGATATATTGTCGCAACCATTTGCCTTCTTAGTGTCAAGAGCAAGAACCAACTTAAGAACTTTTTCCCTGTCGATGGTCAAATTTTGAAGGACAGAACTGCACCTTGGTCGAAAGTTAGGAAGAGTACTCCCAGTTGTTATTGTGCAGCATTGCTTAACAAAGAAGTAATTCAAGATAATAGCTTTGGTCTGCACATTAGTCACAAAAAGTCCATTTTCCAAAAGTGGAGGGATAATCGCTACCTTCTTCTTATTAAGTAACCTGTTTAACGTCGTCCAGTATGCTTTGATACCTTGGTTAGGATCAGACAACTTTCTTCCTAGATTCAGGAAATATTTTTCCTTTGCATTGATAATCATTTTTGAGGTTCCATTTCGAATATCTTTCACTTGGTTCCAGTCCTCTTTTCTTTGTCCTCGTTGCACATATTTTCGGTAAACTCTGTGCTTTCGCCTAATAGCAGTCTTTAATTCAGGAGTTATCCAAGGGGGTCTTTGTCATTGCATGTAATGACTTTGTTGGAAATGTGTGAAGAAAAAACCGAGAAAATAGTATCGGTAAAAATATCAACCATTCCGTTTGATCCTAGTCCTGAAAAAAGTGAACTCCAATCTTTGGTGTATATCACATCCCTAATCTTGTTTGTCTCAGCTTTGGAAAAGTCCCAAATTGTTCTCCTGTACGGGGGTGGAGCAGGAATTGATAGAGACTAGGGCTACGGTAAAGAGTGATCAAAAACATTTTTTTGCTGGAAATGGTTAACTCGATGACAATCAACTCCTGCAGCAATTCTAGGTCACGCCATCGTTTAATTGGCAGTCCTTCCCTGAAGAACATACAAACCCCTCCAGTTTTAGAGTTACTAGGGTGATCACTGCGATAAATTTCTCTACTGAAACCCTCAATGAAAATATCATCATCACTAATGGACTGATCTAACATGGATTCGGATATCGTTATCACATCAAAATGATGAACAGAGTTATAGGCCTCGATAAGTGGAATTTTTATTGCACCCCTTGCACAAATGCTATTCAAGTTCCAATGAAAGAACTTGAACTGATTTTCAGTTTGGGAGCCTGGATTTAAGTGGATGTCTCCGGATAGTAACAAAAGGAAGCTGAGGAAGCTGAGGAAGCTCATTAATGACCTACCTTTTGCATTAAAACGCGCAAAGGCAACGATGTGTGCAGATGATACAGCAATTTCGTTCTCTTCAGATAATATAGAAGAGATTGACGCTGTTGTCAATGCTGAACTTGCCTGCCTTGAGAAATGGTTACAGGGAAACAAGCTTTCCTTGAATGTTGTCAAGACTCAGGCCATGATCATAGGATCGTCGCAAAAGTTGAGAAAGATTGATACACCAATGGTACCGATTCCTCACTTTCAAGTAAATGGAAATGATATCGACCTTGTAAAGGAAACTAAATATCTTGGTCTCATGATTGACGATAATCTTAAATGGGAAAGCAATGTCATAAGTACACAGAAGAAGATCTCTAGAGCTATAGGACTTTTGAAGTATGCAAAACACTATGTGCAAGAGGATACATTAAGGAACATGTATCTTAGTATTGTTCAACCACATTTCAGTTGTTGTTGCTCTGTTTGGGGATGTTGGGGGGCAACTAGACTGAAAACTTTGCAGAAATTACAGAACAGAGCTGCTAGAATTGTTACAGGTAGCCCGTTTGACACTCCAGCCGCACCTCTACTGCAGAGGCTTGGCTGGCCGTCAATTGATAGACTAATCAATCGAGAAACTTGTACAATGGAGTTTAAATCTTTGAATGACCTCGCACCTGAAAGCCTAGGTAACATTTTCTCCAAGTTGTCTGATGTTCATACCAGGGTTCTACGTAATACCAAATGCAAACTTGCTGTACCAAAAATGAGAACAGCTTATGGCCAAAAATCATTTGCGTTTCGTGGAGCCAACGCATGGAATAAACTCGACTCTGAAATTAAATTGCCCCTTCGATTCAGTCATTCAAAAGTAAACTAAAAGCTTTGAAGTGAGAACATTCAAGGAAAGCTGATCCAATGAGTTACATTTTTTTTCCTTTTTCACGTTTTTGTAACTATTTAAGTAGAAATTATTGTAAATAGGCTTATATATATATCTTATTAATTTTTTTCCTTTGCTGGGACAATTGGTAAGCAGTTGCTACTTTCTTTAACTGAATTGTATCCCAGGATAAATATTTTTAAAATGAAAATGAAAACAAAATGAGAGGGAATAAGTGACCTAAGAACATTGAATCGAAGAACCTAGTTATTAATAATATGTATTCGATACTCTGCATGATCATCAAGACCTTTTCGTAGTTGACGGGTCTTTTCGAAAATTGTCCAAAATTTGATTTGAGAACCTCTATGAGAGAATGGACCACGAAATAGGCTGTAGCAAGAACATATGTGAATATCTTGGTGCAATTCAATACAGGATCTTGAAGCTCTTCCAAATTGCAAAAGCGATTCTCTGCAAAACAGGAGGAGAACGATGCGATCATAATGGCAAGTGGAAGAATTAAAGCTGTTATCCACACGAAAAGGTACAAATAGGCAAAGGAATACAAAACAGAAGCCGTAATTTGCAACACAGGGATACTTAGCGAAACTTTTATCAAAAGCCGTGATCGTCTGAAAACAATTCCTGCACGCCACTCTTCAATTCCTACGGGCATTTGATGCACGCCTGATCCCGTTGGTCACTCTCAGAATTAGCATCTGGTGAATTCGCACACTTTGAACAAGAGACTGATTGATCTGAAATGCAGCAGGTTGAACAGATAACTACACTACCAAAAAAATAAAGACACTTCAACAGAAAAATTACAAACAATGTCATGTAACACAAAGCACCGAGCATGGTCATCGTTAAGCACAAAAGAATTTTCACATTTTGGTCAGTAAAAAAAAAGCGCAGGCTTGCTTCAGTGGGTTTCAAAAATTATGTTTTTCTAATTGCTTGGGAGGGGAAACTGTAACACGTTAGAATTTTTTTGTCGTAGTCGTTGCCACAAAATAAAAAATTACTCTAGATACTCAAACAAAGCAGCTTAACAAGCGTTAAATGTAAACAAACAAACAAATATACGGAAAGGATGAAGTTTGGCCTGAAAGTCAGGGTTACTTAAAAATATACTCAGTCGCAATTCTATTCTTCTTCATCATTTACATTACCTTCGTGTTCGCTGGCTGCAGTCGATTCCAGTCGGTCGATTATGGATGCCAAATCATCTTCGTCGTTGAAGTAATGAAAATCATTGCCGATTTTAGCACAAAGACGGCAGTTAACATCAGCAAAGGTAAATCCCTGCAATCCTTTTTCTTGGAGTATCTCTGTTGTTTTTATGATGGTATCAAGCCTTTTTTTCGTCAGATCCAATCTGATCTTATACTGGTTGCATGACTTCCTTGCACGGTATACAGCAGTTCTGTGGCGCCAAGTCGTGAATCTAACTATCATCTGCCTGGTTCTTTTTCCTGCAACAATCTTCGCTTGGCCGATACGATGAGCTCTGTCAATAACTGCATCTGGTATATTTACTTTCAGCTCATTGAATACTGCCTTCACTTTTTTCAAACATTGCTTGCCTGATTCTTCTTTCCCTTGAGCGACGGGTGGGATGCCATCAATCCTTAAACAAAGGCAACGTTGATACTGCCCTTGGTCATCCACGCGGTTTTCTAATCTTGCAATATAATTCTCCATAATCACTACTTTTGACTCGAGAATCTCAATTCTCCCGCTCTGGCCTTTAATAGCATCATGCAATAGTTGAATACATGCCTTGGTCGCCAGCTTTTCTTCCATTTTCTCGAACTTTTCGTCGAAATAGCTCTGAGACGGCTCTGTTTGTCGTTTCGGTGGCATGGCGGCGAGTCTCGGATGGACTGATGAGACTGTATTTCGATTCTGTTGTCAAATCCAACGTAAATATAGCAACGAGTAATATATCAGTGAATTCCTGCTAGTCTAATGTATATGTAGCATTACGTTTTCTCTACCTTCGCTATATATTATATTCACAAAAACCCACTGAAGTGCCAGCTATTAATTACATGACCGCCATGAAGCGACTCGAGGTGAAAAAAAATCATTTCACATTTCGCATTTCACATCGAAGGGAGAGTGTGTGATTCTGATGAAAAACAGTATCGGGGACTATGGAGTGTGATTTGTGTCAAAATTGCCTTTTTCAATTTTCAATTACCTTTTTCGTATTGGTATGCCATTTCCATTGTTTTTTTCATGACATATAAATTAATTTATGACACATTGTTTTTCATTGCCATTATTACGTCATTTGATCTTTTTTTGTATTTAGTTTTCATCACATTTCAAATTTCTTTTACATTGTATTTATAACATTTTTCAGTTCCATTCTTACCATTTACATTTTCATTCTTGACTCAATTTTAATTTCACATTACATAATGCATTTCTGCATGACATAATGCATTGCAAGCGTTTTGAAAATGGCGCGAAAGACACATGTGACAGCAAGGCCAAGTTAGTTGCCTAGTTGGATATGGCGAATGCAAACCACAGACTCCAAGCCCGCATTGCACTCGATGCAGCAAGACGAGATCCTGGCGAAGCTTTGGGTTCTTTTTTGGATGCTTGCTCGGATGTCCTTCGACAATCACAAGATCCACAAACACTAGAGAATCCTGACTTCAATGATCGTGTTCTCCAAAGAATTGAGACCGTCCATGAAAGTTTGCGGATTTTGGCTCTGGAGCCAGGTTTGTTTTCTCAAAATGCTGACTCCTTGGGAGAGTTGACCAACGTCATACAAGAAATAAGAACATTAATTGAAACTTGCCGCCCAGGTTTTGGCAAACATTCATGTCCTAATGGACTAACATCTCTTCACTTGACAGGGGATCCTGGTAGGCCTAAAATATTTGTTTCTAAGGATCAAATTCACTTCCTACGAGGTTTTAATTTTTCATGGGTACAAATTCAGTCAATTTTAGGCATATCGCAAAGCAGTCTTTATCGTAGAAGGTCAGAGCTTGGTTTGACAGGGGATGATGTTCCAGTTACAAATGAGGATCTTTATCGGCTCACAAGAAATCATGGAAGTAAACCCAAACATCGGGCAGAGGCGAATGATATGAGCATTGAGGGCACGGGGATTGGAAGTAGCACAGATCAGAGTCAGGGAGGCGATGAGAATCTTAGATCCCCAGGGAACCGCCTTCAGATGGCATGGTGCTCTTCATAGGCGCAGATATTGGGTACCATGTCCGAATGCACTCTGGCACATCGACGGTTGTCATAAACTGATAAGGTGGAACTTCGTGATTCATGCGTGCATCGACGGACTTTCAAGATTGATAACTTATCTTTATTGCGCAGACAATAACCGTAGTGAGACTGTGTTGGAGCTGTGTCTCCAGTCGGTGTCAGAACTTGGTATTCCGTCACGTGTAAGAAGTGACCATGGTCTAGAAATTGTTATGGTTGCAAGGTACATGATTGAAAACAGAGGACCTGACCGTGGAAGCATGATAACCGGTAGCTCTGTACACAACCAGAGGGTCGAAAGACTCCATAGAGATGTTTATCAAGGTGTTTTGGCATTTTATGTGGCCATTTTTGAGAGTTTAGAGCATGCAAACCTCCTAGACCCTCTCAACGAGCGTCATTTGTGGTCGCTGCATTATATTTACAAGGATAGAATAAATAGATCTCTTTACTTATTCAGGCATGGTTGGAATCAGCATCCGTTGAGCAGCTGCAGTAACAGAAGTCCGTACAACCTGTGGGTATCCGGAATGGTAAATATGAGAAATATGGATCATGCAGCAATTGAAGCTATTTTTGGCCCAGATGAATACAATGGTTATGGATTAGATCCAGAAGGCCCAATTCCGGAAGATGAAGATTACCAAGTCAATGTCCCAGCCTGGAGCTTTGATTCAGAAAGGCTTGCAGAAAGAGTGAGAGATGCTATTCCTGACCCAGCCGTTGATGATCAAAATTTTGGAATCACGCTTTATCAACAAATCGTTGCATTGCTGTCGTGAATGTCATGTGAATGAATGTGGATCTTGGCTACTGTCCTCGACTTTTCCTGAGCTTTCAAGTTGCCTTCAGTTAGCAACTTTAAGTCACTTTTCTGAAATCCGATGTAAAAGTTTTTGAAACAAATGATCCGTATCAATAAATGGCATAAGGAAGCTCCATTTTGTCGTACACTTTCTCTGTCATCTACATGTTCTTTGTAAGAAACTAGTACCAAGATGACCAACATTTTAAGAAACTCTGAATATTTTTTCCGAAAATTGGTATAAGGTCGGATACAAATACTTTATGGTATAAGGAATGGGGCATCAGGTGCATCCCCGGGGCATCAGGTGTCGATCAAAGTACAAGAAACTTTATTTTGGTTGTGAGCCACGAGAGTTTCTTATAAATAAGTAGGGGCAAATGTATTTCAGTACCCCAAAAGTTGCTTTTAGATGGTTTCTTAAATTAGGGGCCTAACTGTATTCATCACAAATATGCTATAAATTCAATGATACCTGTCAGAATTCATCACATAATTTTCAATGTATTCATTTTCTGAGTATCATTTCTTCTTCAAAATCTTCCAAAAGTAGCCCATAAATCACAAAAATCTAACATGTACAACTAAGCCCGAAATTATTCTTACCCATGCCACAAATTGAGTATTTTGAATTGTTATGGTTGTGGACTAATTCGTAAGATGTTTCATTAATTCGAATATCCCTTGTTTTGCTTATTTTCAGCCTTTTATCATATTCTTGCAAAACTTCAGCCATCATAAATTGGTCCTCAAGCAGAACAATGCAAAATACTCAGAATTTTGTATGGGTATGAGTAATTTCTGGCTTACTGTAGAGCAAAATTAAAAAACAAATAGTCTCCAAAGGGGTGCTCCCCCTTGCCCCTGACTGGCTTTGGCTCTGAACTTGATTTGATTTTGTACACTACCTTACTACAATTACCACCAAGGAGCCCAAGGGGGAACTCTTTATTGTTATGTGATGGGGGTCAGGCACAGCATATTTTTGAAAAACACAAACATACACTAAACTTCGCTTGGATGTAGGAAGCATCCCATACTTGGGGGCAGGACATTTCAAGGGCATTCTTTCCTTAAGAGAAAAGGGGCATTTTATAAATTAAAAGGGCACCTTTTTGTCTATTGCAAAATCTTGGGGGGCACATGCCCCCACTGCCCCCGGTTCCTACATCTATGAAACTGAGGACATTTTCAGATCCCAAAACTATACTCTTTACTTCATGGTAAATAAAGATTCGCAGTTTTAAAGTGCTTTTGCAAATATGCTTTCAGCATTTTAGTGAAAAACTCAGCTTGGCACTCACTTATCAAATTATCAAATTTTCTCAATCAAATAGTGCAGCCAAAGGTATCCCAGAAAATGTTTCCCACACCCAAGAAGTGTTTGACCTCTCCCACATCATCTACTTATAGGGAGTTCCGCCCCCCCTTGGGCAAGGAACAGAACATTAAAGTTGTTGAAAATCCCTTTGAGCCAATAAAGCCCCGTCTTAACCAAACATAATAGCCCTCACAAACTAACTTGTGGATAAAAATGCATTGAAAGTTATCTTTACAAAAGTTCACATAACTCCAAATCCCTCTGATTCCAAATTTAGAGCAGTGTTGAATGCTTTCTGAAATTCTTCAAATGTTGCATGGCACACAGGTATGAACAAATGGCTGGAGCAAACCTGTGCTTCAGGATACAGCCTTTCATTGCTGCTATGATAATTTACTTCAATCTTCGGTGAAATTCCACCTGCTGGAATCCTCTTCAGAGATGTTGAAAACTGAAGGAATTTCACTCTAACTTCTGTGCTTGCAGCCGCAAGATACTCCACCAACATATCGTACGCTCTGGTCTTAATATCGCTGAGAAGATGCAGAGGTTGTTTCTCAATTGACTCTATTAGTGTGACCACTGACAGATCTTCATTGAACACAAAAAGGGGCTGCATTTCCTTTGGATACAATTGAATCAGCCTTTGAATTCCTGTGACCTCCAAACCATCGCAAATGGCATTCAGCTGTGGGATTCTCTTTTGCAGAAGTTCATCTACAATTAACTCAATCACAAGTAAGCCCCTATTTGAAGCGCCAATTCTTGTGGTAATATCCCATGAGGAACTGTTCACTATTTGCATGTTGACTTCCCCTCCAACAGAACTTTCATCAAATAAACTGTCAATTTTAGCATCTGTATCAGCCTTTCTCAAACCAGCAATGAGTGCATGAAGTGTAGATGTGGCGGCATTTAGGGGGATTTGTTCTTCTGAAAGTAATACTGCTGTTTAGTGAAAATCTCGTGTGGACAAATATTTGTATAACCACTCAGGAAAACAAGCAATACCCGGGCCACCTTGAAGAATTGAATGTCCAATCAACATTCCTGCAATCTTGTATGAAATCAGGCCAGTTGAAGACTTCTTAGGTATTTTGAAATCATCAGCTTCCTCAAAGAGGTGCTCCATGGCTTCATCTAGACATTTTTGGAAGAACTCTATCTTCAGAGCCCCACAGTCAACTCCTTCTTCTCCAGCAAAGTCAATATTTCGCTCTTTGAAAAGAACCTTCTTGTCAACTGATGCAACTTTGTAAAATTTCAGACAGTCACGCCAAATATTCTCACGCCTGGCTGCAAGCAAATGCTGCTGATCCCTCATGTTTGCATTTCTAAATCTTTCTAGAATGTCACCAACAGAAAGTTCTTTGTTGAGGAGAATGTCTACAGCTTCTTCTGTGCTTTCTGATGCATTTGCTACCTCTTCCAAATAATTTTCATTTATGTTTGCGAACATGGCTTTTACACTTTTCAAAATATCAATGGGTGTTGTGGGTTTGCTTCTGCAAAGGGGCTCATCTGGTGCAGAAGATGGACCAGGTCTGGGATCTGACAAATCGATTACAGGACAACTGGATTCATTTCTTTGGTCAATTTCATCAGCACTTTGAATAGGATGCTCTGTCAAAGCATGCTCATTGCCAACATTGGTGACATTATCATCAGGAATTTGCTGGGCATAGATTGCCCCTTGTCCTGACATCCTTATCAAGCGTTCCCCATTCAAAGTCACTGTAGAAGGTAAGTTGAATGGGGATAGCTTGCCATATGAACCTTTCATGAATTTTATTTTCCTTATACCATGAACAATAGGAATTTCCTCTAAGATGTGTAAACAGAGATCATCTTCATCCCATTGCCTATTGATTGGAAATTCATCAATAATCAACCCTTGTTCTCGCAGATCAGCCCTCTTTTGATGACTTGGAAGATCAGCAGTTTCAGGAATTACCACCACTGTCCTGTGAACAATTTGGTTTGGATTTCTCCCTCTTCCTCTATATGGCTGTGGTCTTTGCGTTCTAAAATGAAAGCACAACTGGCCTAAAACTAGTTGAAGCAAAACTGTGAATCTGTATGTTACAAACATTTTTATTCACTACTTGTTCTGGCTACTACATTCTCTAAGCCTAAATGCACCCCGTTGCAACTGTTGGTTTGAAAGCTCAGAATCTAAGCTCGGAATGGAATCTACAGTTTTCACCAAAACCTACCACCTTGACTCAGTCTGCAAAGTATGAAAGTTCTCTACTAGATTTCACGCAGCTAGACCAACGAAGCAATGGCATACTCACATGCAAGGTGTTTGATTCATTTGTTTTCAAAGAAGTGAACAAAAGATCTCATCCAAAATCAGAAACATGGTAAACATATATGACAATGGGCCTAAGGTATTTCATAAGATCTTCGTCTTTTATGCTCATAACTTATTATATACCATGCTTACCTCCTACTACCAGCTGCGGCACTGAATGTGCTGGCAGGGCCATGCCGTTGTGGAGTTGAGCCTCCGCTTCCATTCCTGAAAGTTGGGAAGAGAGTTCTAAGCGACGATGTCAGTGATGTTTGCTGCAGAACTCTGCTTGTGCTGTTGGCTGCCCTAGTCCCTGCACTGCTACTGACAGCAGGATATGTAGATGTTGATATATGCTGCTCCTGTCGCAACGATGACAAAAGTCGTTGTCCTTCTTCAGCCAGGGCATTTATTCTTGTCACTGCATCTCGCAACACGTTGTCCTCCATGCTCGTTCGCTTCACTGTTCGCCTCTCCAGGAGGCCACGAGAAGTTTTCGTGCCATTTTCAAAACGCTCGCAATGCATTATGTCATGCAGAAAAGCATTATGTAATGTGAAATTGAAATTGAGTCAAGAATGAAAATGTAAATGGTAAGAATGGAAATGAAAAATGTTATAAATACAATGTAAAAGAAATTTGAAATGTGATGAAAACTAAATACAACAAAAGATTAAATGACGTAATAATGGCAATGAAAAACAATGTGTCATAAATTAACTTATATGTCATGAAAAAAAAATTGAAATGGCATACCAATACGAAAAAGGTAATTGAAAATTGAAAAAGGCAATTTTGACACAAATCACACTCCATATAGTACCGTGGCGCCATAGCGCCGTAGCGCCGTAGTGCCGTAGTGCCATGGTGCCGTAGTGCCGTAGTGCCATGGATTAGCAAATGCCTATAAATTCACTTAATTTAGCAACCAAATTTAACGCAATAAAGATAATGCAAACCTTTGCAACAAGTAAAGTGTGCAGTTAAAGATATTCAGTCTCTAGAAAACAAGGGCTGTTACGGGTATAAAATTATTTAATTCAGCAACTTAAGCTAATGCAAGAAAATAAATGTAAACACAACACACATTTCTTGTTGTAAAATTTAAATAACTTTATTGCAATAAAAACAGTTGCTGAATTAAGTGATTTTATAGCCATAACAAAACTTGTTTACTAGGGACTGAGCATCATTAGCAATACACATTGCTTGTTGTAAAGGTTTACATTAATTCTATTGCATTAACCTTAGTTGCTTAATTAATTGATTTTATACCCATTACAACCCTTGTTTACCAGATACCGAAGATCTTTAGCGGCACACTTTGCTTGTTATAAATGTTTGCATTAACTTTATCGCATTAAATTTGGTTGCTAATTTAAGTGACTTATACATATAACAGCCCTGGTTTAATAGGGACTAGAAATCATTAACAACATACATTGCCTTCTATAAAGGATTACATTAATTTTATTGCATTAACTTAAGTTTCTTAATCAAGTAATTTTATGCCCGTAACAATCCTTGTTTACTAGAGACTGAAGATCTTTAACAGCACACTTTACTTGTTTTAAAAATTTGCATTATCTTTATTGCATTAAATTAGGTTACTAAATAAAATGACGTTGTACCAATAACAGCCCTAGTTTACAAGGGACTGATCATCATCAAGAACACAAATTGCTTCTTGTAAAGGATTACCATAATTTTATTGCATTAATTTAAGTTTTTAAATTAAGTGATTTTATACTGATAAAAATCCTTGTTTACTAGAGACTGAACATCATAAAAAAAGCACAATATGCTTGTTATAAAGGTTTGCTTTAACTTTATTGCATTAACATCGTTGGCTAAATTAAGTGACTAACCCATACTAACCTTTTTTACTAGCGACTAAAAATCATTAACAACACACACTGCTTGTTGTAAAGGTTCCCATTAACTTTATTGCATTAACTTGGTTGGCTAAATTATATGACTTTATACCCAGAAAAACACTTATTTACTAGAGAATGAACATCATTAACAACACAAATTGCTTGTGATAAAGGTTTAAACTAATTGTATTGCATTGACTTAAGTTGCTTAATTAAATGATTTTAAGACCGTAACAACCCTTTTTTACTAGAGACTTAAGAAAATTAGCACACACTTTACTTGTTTTAAAAGTTTGCGTTAACTTTATGGCATTAAATTAGGTTTCTGAATTAACTAACTTTATACCCATAACAACCCTTGTTTACTAGAGACTGAACATCATAAAAAAGCACAATATACTTGTTGTAAAGGTTTACATTAATTTTATTGCATTAACTTATGTTGCTGAAGTAAGTGATTCTATACCCATAATAACCCTTATTCACTAGAGAGTGAAGCTTGTTGTGAAGGTTTGCATTAACATTATTAGGTTAACACAGGTTGCTAAATTAATTTATTGTATAAAAAATGACCCCTCTTGTGTGCTAGACAATGAACATCGTTAACAAAGCATTTTGATTGTTGCAAAAGTTTACATTCACATTATTGCATTAACAACAGTTGCTGAATTAAGAGATTTTATACCCATAACAACTCTTGTTTACTAGGGACTGAACATAATTAACAACACAAACTCCTTGTTGTAAAGGTTTACATTAATTTCATTGCATTAACTTGAGTTGCTCATTTTAAGTGATGATATATCCGTAACAATCCTTGTTTACAGCGATTTGAATTTCTTTAACACCACACTTTACATGTTGTAAAATTTTGCATTAACTTTATTGCATTAAATTTGGTTGCTAAATTAAGTAACTTTAACTCATAACAACTCTCGTTTACTAGGTACTGAACATCATTAACAGCACAAATTGGTTGTTGCAAAGGTTCGCATTAATTTCTTTATATTAACTTAAGTTGCTTAATTAAGTATATCTATACCCGTGATAACCTTTGTTTACTAGGTAACAGCACACTTTCTTTGTGGCAAAGGATTATATTAATTTTATTACATTGCTTTCAGTTTTCAAATTAAGTGATTTTATACTCTCAAAAAACCTTGTTTACTACTTTATTCAATGGCTGTTTACGCCCTATTTGCACGCTGATGATGGACTTTGGGATTGGTCCGAAACGTTCGTAATCACATTATGGCTTAGCCACATATTTGTCTCTTCAGGGATTTGAATTTCTCTCTTGAATTTGTATCATAAAAGCTCAATTAGCTATAACATGGATTTGTGGAAAATTATGGAAAGCTGAAAATGAATAAAATGATCTTTTTTGTCGTCATTCTTGTTCTCCGATTTATCGTAAGGCTGCGATTTCCACCTGATAACCCTTGTTGACTAGAGAATTAAGATCTTTAACATACACTTTACTTGTTTTAAAAGTTTGCATCAACTTTATGGCATTAAATTAAGTTGCTGAATCAAATGATTTTATACTCATAACAACCCTCGTTTACTAGGCACTGAACATCATTAGCAACACAAATTGCTTGTTGTAAAAGTTTACATTAATTTTATTGTATTAACTAAAGTTGCTGAATTAAGTGACTTTATAACCGTAAAAACCTTTGTTTACTAGAGACTGAAAATCTTTAACAGCACACTTTGCTTGTTGTAAAGCTTTGCATTAACTTTATCGCATTAACTTTGGTTCCTAGATTAAGTGACTTTATACCCATAACAACCCTTGTTTACTAGGAACTGAAAATCATTAACAGCACACATTGCTTGTTGTAAAGGTTTACATTAACTCTATTGCATTAAATTAAGTTGCTGAATTAATGGAATTAATACCCATAACAACCCTCGTTTACCAGGGACTGAACATCATTAGCATCACAAATTGCTTGTTGTAAAGGTTTACATTAATTTTGTTGCATGAAATTATGCTGCTGAATTAAATGATCTTATTCCCAAAATAACGCTTACTTACTAGAGATTGTACATCTTTAACAACACACTTTGCTTGTTGTAAAGGATTACATTAACTTAATTGCATTAAATTGTGTTGCTGAAATAAGTGACTGTGTACCAATAACAACCCTTCTTTACCAGAAAACTGAAGCTTGTTGTAAAAGTTTGCATTAATTTTATTGGTTTAAGACAGGTTGTTAAGTTAATTTAGTATATACAAATGACAACCCTTGTACACTAGACGATGAAGATCTTTAAGAAAGCAGTTTGCTTGTTGCAAAAGTTATCATTCACATTATTGCATCAACAACATTTACTGAATTAAGTGATTTTAAACCCGTCCGAACCCTTGTTTACTAGAGACTGAAGATCTTTAACCACACACTTAACTTGTTGCATAGGTTTGCATTAACGTTATTGCATTAACTTTTGTTGCTAAATTAAATGACTTTATACCCATAAAAATCTTCGTTTTCTAGGGACCATACATCATTAACAACACTCATTGCTTGTTATTAAGCTGTACATGACTTTTATTGCATTAACTTAAGTTGCAGACTTAAGTTATTTTATACCAATTACATCCCTTATTTACTAGCGACATAACATCATTAATAAACACACATTGCTTATTGTAAAAGCTTCCATTAATTTTATTGCATCAGCTTAATTTGCTTAATCAAGTGATTTTTTACCCATAACAATTCCCGTTTACTGAAGACTTAAAACATCATTGACAACACATATTGCTTGTTTTAATGGTTTGCATTAACTTAATTGCATTAACTTAAGTTGCTACATTAAGTGACTTTATCCCCATTAGAACCCTGAGTTTCTAGAGATTGAACATCATTAACTACACAAATTGCTTGTTGTAAAGGATTACATTAATTTTATTGAATTAAATTAAGTTGCTGAATTAAGTGATCTTATAGCCATAACAACCCTCGTTTACTAAAGACTGAACGTCATTAATATACACAAATTGCTTGTTGTAAACGTTTACATTAATTTTATTGCACTAACATAAAATGCTGACTTAAATGATTTTATACCCATAACATTGTTTTTTTACTAGAAAACTTAAGCTTGTTGCAAAGGTTTGCATTGATATCAAAGGTCTGCATTAATACAGGTTGCTAAATTAATTTATAACATGCAAATGACAACCCTTGTGCACTAGACGATGAACATCTTTAGCAAAGCATTTTGCTTGCTCCAAAATATAACATTCACCTTATTGCATTAACAACAGTTAAAGAATTAAGTGACTTTATACCCGTCCCAACCCTTGTTTACTAGAGACTCAAGATCTTTAACAGCACACTTTACTTGTTGTAAAAGATTGCACTAACGCTACTGCATTAACTTGATTTGCTGAATTCAATGATCTTATACCCATAAGAACCCTTGTTTTTTAAGGACTGAACAGCATTTACAACACTTCTTTCTAGTTTTATTGTTTTAGATCAATTTTATCGCATTAACTTAAGTTTTTGAATTAAGTTATTTTATACCCGTAACAACCCTTGTTAACTTGACACTGAAGATTATCAACAACACACTTTGGTTGTTGTAAAGGTTTGTATTAACTTTATTGAATTAAATTTGGTTGCTAATTTAAGTGACTTTATACCAATAACAACCCTAGTTTACAAGAAACTGAACATCTCTAACAACACAAATTGCTTGTTGCAATGGCTTACATTAATTTTGTTGCATTAGGTTAATTTGCTTAATTAAGTGATTTTGTATCCATAACAACCATCGTTTACTAAAGACTGAACATCATTAAAAATATACATTGCTAGTTTTATTGGTTTACATTAATTTTGTTTGCATTAACTTAAACTGCAGAATTAAGAGATTTTATACCCCAAACAACCCTTGTTCACTAGACACTAAAGTTCTTTAACAGCACATTTTGCTTGATGTATAGGTTTGCATTAACTTAATTTGATTAACTTAAGTTACTAAATTAACTGACTTTATACCAATAACAACCCTGGTTTACTAGAGACTGAATATCATTAACAACACAAATTGCTTGTTGTAAAGGGTTTACATTAATTCTATTGCATTAAATTAAGTTCCTGAATTAACTGATTCTATCCCCAAAATAACCCTTGTTTACTAAAAACTGACCATATTTAACAACGCACATTGCTCGTAGTAAAGGTTTACATTATTTTTATTGAATTAAATTACGTTGCTGGATTAAATGATTTTATACCCATAACAACGCTTGTTTACTGGAAAACTTAAGCTTGTTGTAAAGGTTTCCATTAGTATCAATGGTTTAATACAAGTTGCTAAGTTAATTTATTATATGCAAATGATAACCCTTGTGCAATAGACAATTAACATTTTTAACAAGGCATTTCTTTGGTTGCAAAAGTTATAATTCACATTATTGCATTAACAAGAGATACTGAATTTAATGATTTTATACTTGTCCGAAACCATTCCTTACTAGAGACTAAAGACTTTTAACAGCCCACTTAACTTGTTGTAGAGGTGTGCATTAACTTTATTGCATTATTTTAGGTTGCTAGATTATTTGAATTTATACCCCATAACAACCCTCGTTTCCTAAAGTCTGAACAGCATTTACAAAACAACTTGATTCATTGTTTTTTACATTAACTTTATTGCATTATTTTAAGTTACTGAATTAAGTGATTTGATACCCGTCCGAGCCCTTGTTTACTAGAGACTAAAGATCTTTAACAGCACACTTAACTTGTTGTAGAGGTGTACATTAACGTTATTGTGTTAACTTTGGTTGCTAAATTAAGTGACTTTATACCCATAAAAAACCCTGGTTTACTAGGGACCGTACATCATTCACAAGGCACATTGCTTGTTGTGAAGATGTATATTTATTTTATTCCATTAACTTAAGTGGCTGAATTAAGTGATCTTATACCCCTAACAACTCTTGTTTATTCGAGACTGAAGTTCTTTAACAACACACTTTGCTTGTTGTATAGGTTTGCGTTAACTTTATTGCATTAACTTTGGTCGCACAATTAGGTGACTTTATACCAATAACAACCTTGGTTTACTAGGAATTGAATATCATCAACAACACTAATTGATTGGTGTAAACGTTTACATTATTTTATTGCATTAACTTAAGTTCCTGAATTAAGTGATTGTGTTACCTTAACAATGCTTGTTTACTAAAGACTGAAGATCTTTAGCAGCAGACTTTACGTATTGTAAAGTTTTGTATTAACATTACTGCATTAACTTTGGTTGCTAAATTAAGTGACTTTATACCCTAAAAATCCCTCGTTTACTAGGGAATGTATATCATTAACAACACTCGTTGCTTGTTATTAAGCTGTACATTACTTTTATTGTATTAGCTTAATATAACATAAGCACACTTTATCAAGTGACTTTTTCATGTCTTTTGTCTTTTAATAATCATGTCTTTCATGTCTTTTGTCATTTTCATTTGTCATTATTCATTTGTCATTTTTTGTCATTTTCATGTCTTTTGTCATGTCTTTTAATAAAGCACACTTTATTAAGTGTCTTTTTACCCTAAAAAACCCTCGTTTACTAGGGAATGTATATCATTAACAACACTCGTTGCTTGTTATTAAGCTGTACATTACTTTTATTGTATTAGCTTACTGTGCTTAATTAAGTGACTTTTTACCCATAACAACCCCCGTTTACTGAAGACTGAACATCATTTACAACACTCATTGCTTTTTTTGATGGTTTGCATTAACTTAACTGCATTAACTTAAGTTGCTACATTAAATGACTTTATCCCCATTAGAACTTTGGTTTCCTAGAGACTGAACATCATTAACAACACAAATTGCTTGTTGTACAGGATTACATTAATTTTGCATTAATTTATTGCATTAACTTAAGTTCCTGAATTAACTTTATGGCATTAAATTTGGTTGCTAAATTAAGTGACTTTGTTTAACAGCACTTGTTTACTAGTGACTGAACATCATTAACAATACAAAATTTTTGGTGTAAAGGTTTGAATTATTTTTATCGGTTTAACTTATTTTGATAAATTAAGTGACGTTATACCGAAACAAAATTTGTTTACTACCTACTGAACATCATTAACAACACATATTGATTAGTATAAAAATTTATATTAATTTCTTGCATTAACTTAAGTTCCTGACTTAAGTGATCTTATACCCTTAACAATCCTTGTTTACTAAAGACTGAAAATCTTTAGCAGCACACTTTGCTCGTTGTAAAGTTTTGCATTAACGTTACTTTTTTTGCTAAATTAAGTCACTTTATATCCATAACAATTCTCGTTTACTATGGAATGAACATTATTAATAACACACATTGCTTGTTGTAAAGGTTTACACTAGTTTCATTGCATTAACTTATGTTGCTAAAATATGTGATTCGATACCCGTAACATCCCTTGTTTACTAGAGACTGAAGTTGTGCAACAGCAAACGGTGCTTGTTTTAAAGGTTTACATTAATGTCATTGCATCAACTTGGTTTTGCTTAATTAAGTGACTTTATACCCAGAACAATCCTTGCTTACTAGGGACTGAGCATCATTAACAATACAAAATGCTTGGTGTTTAGGTTTACATTATTTTCATTGCATCAACTTAAGTAGCTCAATTAAGTGATCTTATACCAAATACAACACTTGTATACTAGAAACTGAACATCTTTAACAGCATATATTACTGGTTGTAAATGTTTACATTAGTTTTATTCCATTAACTTAAGTTGCTGAATTAAGTGATCCTCTCTTCATAACAGCCCTTGCTTACTAAAGATTGAAGGTATGCAACAGCACTCTTTGCTTCTTATAAAGTTTTACATTAATTTTTGCATTAACTTCAGTTGCTGAAATATGTCATTTTATACCTGTAACATCCCTTGTTTACTAGGGACTGAAGATCTGTAACTGCACATTTTGCTTGTTTTAAAGGTATGCATTAACTTTATTGCATTAACTTTGGTAGCTAAATTAAGTGACTTTATACCCATTACAACCCTTATTTGCAAGAGATTGAACATCATCAACAACACACATTGTTGTTGTAAAGGTTTACATTAGTTTTATTCCATTAACATAAGTTGCTGAATTAAGTGATCTTCTCTCCATAACAGCCCTTGCTTACTAAAGATTGAAGGTATTCAACAGCAGCCTTTGCTTCTTATACAGGTTTTCATTAATTTTTGCATTAACTTCAGTTGCTGAAATATGTCATTTTATACCCGTAGCATCCCTTGTTTACTAGAGACTCAAGATCTGTAACTGCACACTTTGCTTGTTTTAAAGGTGCGCATTAACTTTATTGCAGTAATGGGGGTTGCTAAATTAACTGCATCTATCCACATAATATTTCTCGTTTACTAAGGACTGAACATCAATGCTTGGAGTGAAGGTTTACATTAATTTTTTGCATTAACGTAAGTTACTGAATTAACTAAATTTACATCCATTAGATCCATTCTTTATTATAGACTAAAGATCTGTAACAGCACACTTTGCTTGTTGTAAAGGTGTCCTTTAACTTGATTGCATTAAATTTGGTTCCTAAATTGAGTTCAGGTATATTCATAAAACCTCTCGTTTACTGGGGAATAAAAAACGTTAACAACACACATAGCATGCTGTAAAGGCTTACATTGATTTTATTGCATTAAGTTAAGTTGCTGAATTAAATGATTTTATACCCAGTACAACCCTTGTTTACTATGGACTGAACATTCTTAACAGGCACAATGCTTGTTGTAAAGGTTTACATTAGTTTTGTTGCATTAACTTAAGTTTCGGAATTAAATAATTTTTCTACCCATAACAACCCTCTATTACTAGAGATTGAAGATCATTAACAACACACATTGCTTGTTGTAAATAATCACATAGATTTTATTGCATTAACATAAGTTGCTGAATTAAGTGATTTTGTACCTGTAGAAACCCTTGTTGACTAGATACTGAACATCATTAACAACAACTATTGCCTGTTGTTAAGGTTAACATTGGTTTTATTGCATTAAACCAAGTTGCAGAATTAAGTGATCTTTTACCCATTACAACCCTTGTTTACTAGAAAAGAAAGATATATTGCAACACACATTGGGTGTTGCAAGAATTTGCATTAATTTTATCTCATTAACTTTGATCGTTAAATTAAGTGACTTTAAACCAATAACATCCCTTGTTTACTAGTAACTGAATATCTTTGATAGCACATTTGTTTGCTGTAATTGTTTCCATTCATTTTCTTGCATTAACTTACGTCCCTGAATTAATAGCATTAATACCCATAACAACCCTCGTTTACCAGGTGCTGAACATCATTATCAACACACATTGCTTGTTGTACAGGTTTACATAAGTTTTATTTCATTAACTTAAATTGATGAAATAAGTGCATTTATAACCATAAAAACCCTCGTTTACTAGGGAATGAAAGTCAGTAACAACAAACATTGCTTGTTGTAAAAGTGTGCTTTAACTTTATTGCATTAAATTGGGTTACCATTTGAAATTCATGTATACCCATAACAGCCATCGTTTACTAGGGACTAAACATCATTAACAACACACATTCCATGGCGTAAAGGTTTACATTGATTTTATTGTATTAACTTAAGTTGCTGAATTAAGTGCATTTATACCCAAAACAACACTCGATTACTAGGGACTGAAAATCATTAACAAAAAACATTGCTTGCAGTACAGCAATGCATTAACTTCATCGCATTGACTTTCGTTGTTAAGTTAAGTGACTTTAAATCCATAACAACCCTTGTTAACTAGGGATTGAACATCATTAACAACAAACATTGCTTGTTGTAAAGGTCTACATTAGTTTTATTGGCTTAACTTAAGTTCCTAAATTAAGTAATTTTATACCAATTACAACATTCCTTTTCTATTGACAGAAGGTCTGAAACAGCACACATTGCTTGATGTAAAGGTATGCCTTAGCTTTATAGCATTAAATTGAATTGTTAAATTAAGTGCATTTATACGCATAACAACCCTCGTTTACTAGGGGCTGAACATCATTGACAACGCGTATTGGTTGTTGTAAAGGTTTGCATTTACTTTATTGCATTAACTTTGGTCGCTAAATTAAGAGACTGTATACCCAAAACAACTCTCGTTTACTAGGGAATGAAAATCATTAATAACAAACATTGCATGCTATAAAAGATGCATTAAGTTTATCGCCTAAATTTTTGTTGTTAAATTAAGTGACTTTATACCCATTAAAACCCTTTTACAACCTACATTCCTGAATTAATGGTTTATATAGCCAAAGCAACCTTTGTTTACTAGAATCTGAAGATCTACAACAGCGCACATTGCGTGTTGTAAGAATTTGTATTAACATTATAGCATTAACATTTGTTGTTAAATTAAGTGACTTTATACCCATAACACCCCTTGTTTACTAAGGACTGAACATTAATAAGAAGCACAATGCTTCTTGTAAAGGTTTACATTTGTTTTATTGCATTAACTTAAGTCGCAGAGTTAAATGATGTTATACCCATAACAACCCTTGTTTACCAGAGTCTGAACATCTTTGATAGCACATTTGTTTATTGTAACTGTATACATTCATTTTATTGGATTAAATTACGTTTCTGAATTAAGTGCATTTATACCCGTAACAACCCTCATTTACTAGGTGCTGAACATCATTAACAAAAACCATTGCTTGTTGTAAAGGTTTACATTGATTTTATTGAATTAACTTTTGTTCTAAATTAAGTATAACAACCCTTAGTTACTTGAGACTGAACATCATTAACAGCAGGCATTGCTTGTTGTAAAGGTATACATTAACTTCATTGCATTGACTTACATTCCTGAATTAAGTGATTTTATAGCCATAACAACCTTTTTTTACTAGAATCTGAAGATCTGTAACAGCACACTTTGCTTGTTCTAAAGGTATGCTTTAGCTCGATTACATTAAATTGGGTTGCCAATTTAAGTGCATTTATCTCCATAACACCCCTCGTCTACTAGGGACTAAAAATCATTAACAACACACATTGCATGGTGTAAAGGTTTACATTGATTTTATTGCATTAACTTTAGTTGCTGAATTAAATAATTTTATACCCGTAGTAACCTTTTCTACTAGAAACTAAAGATCTTTTTAACAGCACACTTTGCTTGTTTTAATGGTTTACATTAATTTCATTGCATTGACTTACGTTCCTGAATTATGGGATTTTATAGCCATAACAACCCTTGTTTACTAGAATCTGAAGATCTGTAACAGCACACTTTTCTTTCTGTAAAGGTATGCAATAACTTCATTGCATTAAATTTTAATTGCTAAATTTAGTGCAGTTATGCCCAAAAAAAGCATCGTTTAAAAGGAGCTGAACAAAATTAAAAACACATAAGTTGCAGAATAAAATGATTTTATACCCATAACAACCCTTCTTTACCAGAGATTGAGCATCTTTGATAGCACATTTGTTTGTTGAAATCGTTTTTTACATTGATTTTATTGCATTTACTTACGTTCAATGATTTAAGGGCATTTATACCCATAAAAACCCTCGTGTACTAGGGACTGAAAATCATTAACAACAACAATTGCTTGTTGTAAAGCTTTATATTGATTTTTTTGCATTAACTTAAGTTGCTGAGTTAAGTGATCTTATACCCGTAACAACTTTCGTTTATTGAATACTGAAGATCTTTAACAGCACACTTTGCTTGATGTAAAGGTTTACATTTACTTTATTGCATTAACTTTGGTCGCTAAATTAAGTGACTTTATATCCATAACAGCCCTTGTTAACTAGGAATTGAACATCATTAATAACAAACATTGCTTGTTGTAAAGGTTTATGTTAGTTTTATTGGGTTAACTTAAGTCGCTAAATTTAGTAATTTTTACCAATTACAACCTTTGTTTACCATAGACTGAAGTTCCATAACAGCATACATTGCTTGTTGTAAAGGCTTACATTAATCATTTTCATTGACATAGCTTGCTGAATTAACTGAATTTGCACCCATTACCACACTTGTTTACTAGAAATTGAAGATCTGTAACTGCACCCTTTGCTTGTTGTAAAGGTATGCTTTAACTTTATTGCATTAAAATTGGGTTGCTAAATCAAGTGAGTTTATACCCACACCAACCCTCGTTTACTGAGGTCTGAACATCATTAACAACTCCCATTGTTTGTTGTAAATGTTTACATTCATTTTATTGCATAAACTTAAGTTGCTGTTTTAATTGATCTTTTATCCATTACAACCTTTGCTTTTATCAGACACATTGTTTGTTGTAATTGTTTACATTATTTTCATTTAATTCACTTATGTTCCTGAATTAAGTGCATTTTTACCCAAAACAAACCTCGTGTACTAGGGACTGAATATCATAAACAAGAAACATTGCTTGTTGTAAGAGTGTGCTTAAACTTTATTGCATTAAATTGCGTTACTAATTTAAGTGCATGTATACCCATAAAAGCAATCGTTTACTAAGGACTAAACATCATTAACAACACACATTGCATGATGTAAAGGTTTACATTGATTTTATTGCATTAACTTAAGTTCCTGAATTAAGTGCATTTATACCCATAACAACCCTCGTTTACTAGAGGCTGAACATCATTAGCAACACACATTGCATGGTGTAAATAAAAGTTTACATTTATTTTATTGCATTAACTTAAGTTTCTGAAATAAGCGCCTTTATACCCATAACAATCCTCGTTTACTAGGGACTGAAAATCATTATCAACAAACATTGCATGCAGTGAGGGAGTGCATTAACTTTATTGCATTATCTTTTGTTGTTGAATTAAATGACTATATACCCATTACAACTCTTGTTTACTAAGGACTAAACACCTTTAATAACACAAATTGTTTGTTGAAATTGTTTACATTATTTTCATGGCGTTAACTTGCGTTCCTGAATTATGTGCATTTATACCCATAAGAACTCTCGCTTACTAGGGGGCTAAACATCATTAAAAATTACACATTGCTTGTTATAAAAGTTTACTTTAGTTTTATTACATTAACATAAGTTGCTGAATTAAGTGATCCTCTATCCATAGCAGGCTTGCTTACTAAAGATTGAAGGAATTTAACAGCACTCTTTGCTTCTTATTAAGGTTTACCTTAATTTTTGCATTAACTTACGTTGCTGAATTAAGTGATTTTATACCCGTTGCAACACTTGCTTACAAGAGACTGAAGATCTTTAACAGCACACTTTGCTTGCTTTAAAGGGGTGCTTTAACTCTATTGCATTAAAATTGGTTGCTAAATTAAGTGCATTTGTACCCATAATACTCCTCGTTCATTAGGGAGATAAAATAGCTTGGTGTAAAGGTAAACATTGATTTTATTGCATTAACTAAAATTGCTGAAATAACTCATTTTGTACCCATTACAACACTTGTTTACTAGAGACTGAAGTTCTTTAACAGCACTTATTCCTTGTTGTAAAGGTTTGCATTAACTTATCACGTTAACTTTTGATACTAAATTAATTCACTCTATGCCCATTACAACCCTTGTTTACTAGGGCCTGAAGTACAGCCCCTAGCAAAGTACAGCATACTTTGCTTGTTGTAAAGATTTGCATTTACTTTATTGGATTGAATTGGGTTGGTAAGTTAAGTGCACTTATACCCATAACAACCATCGTCTACTAAGGACTGAAAATGATTAACAACACACATTGCTTATTTTAAACGTGTGCTTTAACATTATTGTATTAAATTGGCTTGCTAATTTAAATGATGTATACCCATAGCAGCCCTCGTTTACTAGGGACTAAACATCATAAACAACACACATTATATGGTGTAAAGGTTTACAATGATTTTATTGCATTAACTTACATTCCTGAATGAACTGATTTTGTACCCATAACAACCCTTGTTTTCTAGAGTCTGAAGCTCTAAAATAGCATAGTTTGCTTGTTACAAAGGTTTTTCATTTACTTTATTGGATTGAATTGGGTTGCTAAATTAAATGCATTCATACACATAACAACCCTCGTTTACTAGGGACTGAGCATCATTAACAAAACACATTGCATGATGTAAATGTTTACATTGATTTTATTGCATTAACTTACGTTCCTGAATTAAATGCATTTATACCCATAAAAACCCTCGTTTACTAAAGCTGGAAATCATTAACAACAACCATTGCTTGTTGCAAATGTTTACATTGATTTTTTGCATTACTTTAGGTTGCTGAATTAACTAATTTTGTACCCATTACAACACTTGTTTACAAGAGATTCAAGCTTTTTAACAGCACTCATTGCTTGTTGTAAAGGTTTGCATTTACCTTATTGGATTGAGTTGGGTTGCTAAATTTAGTATATTTATACCCATAAAAGCCCTCGTTTACTAGGAACTTAAAATCATTAACAACAAACATTGCATGCTGCATAGGAGTACATTAACTTTATCGCATTAATTTTTGTTGCTAAATTAAATGACTTTATACCCATTATAACACTTGTTTACTAAAGACTCAAGATCTTTAACAGCACATTTGGCTTGTTATAAAGGTTTGCATTTACTTTATCGGATTCAATTGGGTTGCCAAATTAAGTGCATTTATACCCATAACAACCCTCGTTTAGTAGAGGCTTAACATCATTAACAGCACATATTGCATGGTGTAAAGGTTTTCATTGATTTTATTGCATTAACTTACAATGCAGAGTTAACTGATTTTGTACCCATTACAACATATGTTTACTAGAGACTGAAGCTCTTTAACAGCACACAATGCTTGATGTAAAGGTTTGCATTAACTTTATGACGTTAACTTTTGATGCTAAATTAATTGACTTCATGCCCATTACAACCCTTGTTTACTAGGGCCTGAAGTTTCTAAACAGCATACTTTGCTTGTTGTAAAGATTTGCATTTACTTTATTGGATTGAATTGGGTTGGTAAGTTAAGTGCATTTATACCCATAACAACCATCGTTTACTAAGGACTGAAAATCATTAACAACACACATTGCCTGTTGTAAAGGTGTGCTTTAACATTATTGTATCAAATTTGATTGCTAATTTAAGTGATTTATACCCATAACAGCCCTCGTTTACTAGGGACTAAACATCAATAACAACACACATTATATGGTGTAAAGGTTTACAATGATTTTATTGCATTAACTTAGATTCCCGAATGATCTGATTTTGTACCCATAACAACCCTTGTTTTCTAGAGTCTGAAGTTCTAAACAGCATACTTTGCTTGTTGCAAAGGTTTTTCATTTACTTTATTGGATTGAATTGGGTTGCTAAACTAAGTGCATTTATACCCATAAAAACCCTCGTTTACTAGGGATTGAAAATCATTAACAAAACACATTGCATGATGTTTACATTGATTTTATTGCATTAACTTACGTTCCTGAATTAAGTGCATTTATAGCCATAACAACCATAACTGCATTTATACCCCAATTAAGTGATCTCATACCAACTACAAGTATTGTTTTCTATAGACTGAAGTTCGGAAACAGCATAATTTGGTTGTTGTAACGGTTTACTTTAATTCTTTGCATTAACTTAAGTTGCTGAATTAACTGATTTTATACCCATTACAACACTTGTTTCCTAGAGACTGAAGATCTGTAACAATACACTTTGCTTGTTGTAAAGGTAAGCTTTAACTTTAATTCTATTAAATTAAATTGCTAAATTCAATGCATTTATATGCTTAAGAACCCTCGTTTACTAGGGGCTGAGAATCATTAACAACAAACATTGCATTCTGTAAAGGTGTGAATCAACTTTATCGCATTAACTTTTGTTGTTAAATTAAGTGTCTTTATACCCATTACAATCCTTGTTTACTAGGGACTGAATATCGTTAAGAAGCACAGTGCTTGTTGTAGAACCGTGCTTTAACTTTATTGCATTATATTGAATTGCTAAATGAAGTGCATTTATACCAATGACAACCCTCGTTTTCTAGGGACTGAAAATCATTCACAACAAACATTGCTTGTTGTAAAGGTTTACATTAATTTTATTGCCTTAACTTAAGTTGCTGAATTGAGTGATCTTGTACCCGTAACAACCCTTGTTTACTAAAGACTCAGGATCTTTAAGTAAACACTTTATTTGTTGTAAAGGTTTGCATTTACTTTATTGCATTAACTTTGGTCGCAAATGCTAAATTAAGTGACTTTATATCCATAACAACCCTTGTTAACTAGGGACTAAAAATCATTAACAACAAACACTGCTTGTTGCAAAGGTGTGCTTTAACTTTATTGCTATAAGCTGGGTTTCTAATTTAAATGCATCTATATCCACAACAACTTTCATTTACTAGGGACTAAATATCATTAACAACACACATTCCATGGTGTAATGGTTTACATTTTTTTCATTGCATTATCTTACGTTCCTGAATTAACTGATTTTGTATCTATAACAACCCTTGTTTACTAGAGACTGAAGTACTTAAACAGCATACTTTGCTTGTTGCAATAGTTTGCATTTACTTAATTGGATTCAAATGGGTTGCCAAATTAAGTGCATTTATACCCATAGCAACCCTTGTTTAGTAGGGGCTTAACATCATTAACAACACATATTGCATGGTGTAAAGGTTTTCA
This sequence comes from Aurelia sp. 4 Dawson et al 2005, assembly GCA_964019985.1. Classification (NCBI taxonomy): domain Eukaryota; kingdom Metazoa; phylum Cnidaria; class Scyphozoa; order Semaeostomeae; family Ulmaridae; genus Aurelia; species Aurelia sp. 4 Dawson et al 2005. Next base: position 12,482,874 of record OZ026506.1, read on the forward strand.
TTGATTTTATTGCATTAACTTACAATGCTGAGTTAACTGATTTTGTACCCATTACAACATTTGTTTACTAGAGACTGAAGTTCTTTATCAGCACACAATGCTCGATGTAAAGGTTTGCATTATTTTTTTGACGTTAACTTTTGATGCTAAATTAATTCACTTTATGCCCATTACAACCCTTGTTTACTAGGGCCTGAAGTTTTCAAACAGCATACTTTGCTCGTTGTAAAAATTTGCAGTTACTTTATTGGATTGAATTAGTTTGCTAAATTAAGTGACTTTATACCCGTACTCACCCTTGTTTACTAGGGACTGAAAATCATTAACAACAAACATTGTTTGTTGTAAAATTGTGCTTTAACTTTATTGCAATAAATTGGGTTGCTAATTCAAGTGATGTATACCCATAAAAGCAATCGTTTACTAAAGACTAAACATCATTAACAACAAACATTGCATGATGTAAAGGTTTACATTGATTATATTGCATTAACTTTATCACGTTAACTTTTGATGCTAAATATACCAGAGACTGGAATTCTTAAAGAGCATACTTTCCTTGTTGTTAAGATTTGCATATACTTTATTGGATTGAATTGGGTTGCTTAAATTGAATGCATTTATACCTATAACAACTCTTGTTTACTAGGGGCTGAACATCATCAACAACACACATTGCATGGTGTAAATGTTTACATTCATTTTATTGCATTAACTTACGTTCGTGAATTAAATGCATTTATACCTTTAAAAACCGTCGTTTACAAGGGTCCTTAAATCATTAACAACAAACATTCCATGCTGTAAGGGGGTGCATCAACTTTATTGCATTAACTTTTGTTGCTAAATTAAATGATTTCATACCCATAACAACCCTTGTTTACTAGAAACTGAACATCTTTGATAGAACACATTGTTTGTTGTAAATTTTTACATTAATTTCATTGCATTAACTTTAGTTGCTGAATTAAGTGATCTTATACCCGTAAGAACTCTCCTTTACTAGGAACTGAACATCATTAACAGCACAAACATGTTGTTATTACATCCATTACATTAAGTTAATTTGCATAATTAAGTGATTTCATACCAGTAACAACCCCTGTTTACTAGAGACTGAAGATCTATAGCAGCATACTTTGCTTGTTGTATATGCTTGCATTAACTTTATTCCATAAAAATTGGTTGCTAAGTTAAGATACCTTATACCTATAACAATTCTCGTTAACTAGGGACTGAACATCATATACAACACATGTTGCTTGTTATACTGGTTTACATTGATTTTATGGCATTAACTTATGTCACTGCATGAAGTGATATTATAACCATAAAAACCCTGTTTTTAGTAGAGACTGACGATCTGTAACAGCACACTTTTCTTGTTATAAAGGTTTGCATTAAATTGATTGCATTAAATTGGGTTGCTTAATAAAGTGACGTTTTACCTATAAAAACCCTTGTTTAATAGAGACTGAACATCTTTAACAAGACTTATTGCTCGTTATAAAGCTTTACATTAATTAGTTTTATATGATTTATTTAAGTTGCAGACTTAAATGATTTTATACCCATAACATCCCTTGTTTACTAGAGACTGAACATCTTTAAAAACACACATTGCTTGTTGTAAAGGTTTCCGTTAACTTTATTTTATCAACTTTGGTTTCTAAATTAAAAGATTTTATACCCATAAGGACCTTTGTTTAATAGGGACTGAACATCATTAACGACAGACATTGCTTGTTTTAATGGTTTACATTAGTTTTATTGCATTACCTTAAGTTGTGGAAGTAAATGATTTTATACCCATAACAATTCTTGTTTACTAGAGACTAAAAATCTTTAACAGTATACTTTGCTTGTTGCAAAAGTTTACATTTACTTTATTGCATTAACTTTGGTTGATAAAAAATAAGCTTTCCTTCCTGAATTAAGTGATCTTCTACTCGTAACAACCCTTGTTTACTAGAAACAGAAGATCTTTAACAGCACACTTTGCTTGTTATAAAGGCTTGTATTAGGTTTATTGCATTAACTTAAGTTTCTGAATAAAGTGATTTTATACCAGAAACAACCCTTGTTTACTAGAGACTGAAGATCTTTAAGAGCATACTTTCCTTGTTGTAAAGGTTTTCATTAACTTTATTGCATTAAATTTTGCTGCTAAATTAAGTGACGTTATACCCATAACAACCCTGTTTTCCTAGGAACTGAACATTATTAACACTACACCTTGCTTGTTGTATAGGTTTCCATTAACTTTATCGCATTAACTTTTGTTGCTAAATTAATTGACTTTATACTAATAGCATTACTTGTTTCCTAAGAACTGAACATCGTGAACAACACACATTGCTTGTGGTAAAGGTTTACATTAATGTCATTGCATTAACTTAAGCTGCTGAATGAAGTGATTTTATATACATAAAAACCCTGGTTTACTAGAGACTGACGATCTGTAACAGCACACTTTTCTTGTTGTAAAGGTTTGCATTGACTTAATTGCATTAAATTGGGTTGCTAAATTAAGTGACTTTTTGCCCATAAAAACCCTTGTTTATTAGAGACTGAACATCGTTAACAAGACTAATTGCTTGTTATAAAGGTTAACATTAGTTTTACTTTATTAATTAAAGTTGCGGAATTAAATTATTTCATACCCATAACAACCATTTTTTACTTGAGACTGAAGATTTTTAACAACACACTTTGCTTCTTGTAACTGTTTGCATTAACTTTATCGCATTAACTTTTGTTGCTAAATTAAGTGACTTTATACTCATAGGAAACTTTGTTTACTCGGGACTGAACATCGCTAACAACACACGTTGCTTGTTGGAAAGGTTTACATTAGTTTTATTGCATTAACTTAAGCTGTGCAATTAAATTAATTTATGCTCATAACAACCCTTGTTTACTAGAGACTGAAGATCTTTAACAGCACACTTTGCTTGTTGTAAAGGTTTGCATTTACTTTATTGCATTAAATTTGGTCGCTAAATTAAGTGACTTTATTACCATAACAACCCTTGTTAACTAGGGATTGTACATCATTAACAACAAACATTGCTTGTTGTATAGGTTTACATTAGTTTTATTGGGTTAACTTAAGTTCCTCAATTAAGTGATCTTATACCAATTCTACAACCTTTGTTTTCTATAGACTGAAAATCTAAAACAGCATACTTTGCTTGTTTTAAAGGTCTACATTAATTTTTTTGCATTAACTTAAGTTGCTGAATTAAATGATTTTGTTCCCATTACAACTCTTGTTTACTAGAAACTGATGATCTGTAATAGCACATTTTGCTTGTTCTAAAGGTATGCTTTAACTTTATTGCATTAAATTGAATTGCTAAATTAAGTACATACATACGCATAACAACCCTCGTTTACTAGGGACTAAATATCATTAGCAACACATATTGTATGGTGTAATGGTTTACATTTATTTCGTTGCATTAACTTACATTCCTGAATTAACTGATTTTGTACCCATTACAACACTTGTTTGCTAGAGACTAGACCTTCTCCAAGTCTCGTCCGTTCGTTATTCTACTCAGTCCGCAGTGGAGCGAGCGAAGCGAGCGGAACGGGTAGCGGACGAGACTTGTAAATGTTGGAGGCTTTTGAGTAATTAATGAGATTTTTAATGTAACCGAGGCTGACTGAATGACAAAACGAGTCAGGGGATTGCTCAAGCAGCAATTATCACGATACCGTGTTCGTATTGAAATCACGTCATTCTGTTATTCATTGCAAAAATGAAATAAAAATGTACAAATTGATTAGCATAGTTTGAATTTAAAGGAAATTACTTGCTAATTAGAATTAGAATTAAGGCTATCAAATATTCTTCCTCATATATTCAATTTAAACATGAATTATCAACGAAGAAAGCATTTCGAAAACTATGTTTACACCCACCAGCCACACACAAAATTTCATGATCACATAATTTCACCTTCATTCACAGGTTTTGCCTTCTTTGTTTTAAAAACGTCAACAAATACAAGTCACCTAAAGACCACATCAAGAATCTGTTTCATCCTAACGGGTAGAGACAAAACTTTTGTGAAATTCTCGAAAGATGCCTACATGTTCAAATAATCGATAAGGACTTAAAATTATATGCAGAAATTGCTTCAAGAGAGTTCAAAATGATTTGAAGCATCAAGCGGATAAAAAATCGAACCTACTGAAGATCAGAGGAACAGTAGAAGAGCATTAATAGTTCCTTAGCACCTCTCAAACATAATACTAGGGTGCTAGGTACATGGGTACTAGGTTTCTTGAATTTTTCACTATCTTAGAACTAGTTTCTTATCAACCAGTTTCTTATAATAGAAAAAACGTGCAAGGCTGCTGCAGCAGTCAAAGAGTGCAGCCCAAAAAATGAGTGTGCATCTGTTAATCTGGTCCTGTTGTCTTGGCTTATTACTTTACTATGCAATGGCCTTCATCAATAGCAACACTGGCAAACCTCCCTCAAAGCTAAGGGTATCTCAAAATTGCTCGATGGGTATCAAGAACTGCCTCTGGAGATCCCAGTACGATGGTGCATTCTTTCACTTGATTCAACAACTCTTTCGTTCGCTGCCTTGATTCTGACGAACAAAGCCTGCATGAGCCTGCATACTGCCATTACCTTGGCATCCACAACTATTATCTGGCCCTTGATCAACGAAAGTAACGGCTGAATAATTCGGGAGATAGAAGAAGTTTTTTTCATGGTTAGAATAACATTACCACGTCTTTCACGTTCGTCTTCTTCCAAATTTTCATTGCTCATGATATTGCAAATATCAAGGACGAACGGGAACAGTTGATGGCCAGCCCTAAACAGCAGAGTTTCCAGAACCAGTTGGCTGCGGCACGACAAACGTCCTTTCCAAGTCTAACTAGAGACTGAAGATCTGTAACAGCACACTTTGCTTGCTGTAAAGGTATGCTTTAACTATATTGCATTGAATTGGGTTGCTAAATCAAGTGTACTTATACCTATAACAACCATCGTTTACTAGGGACTGAATATCATTAACAGCAAACATTGCTTGTTGTAAAGGTTTACATTAATTTACTTGCATTACTTAAGTTGCTGAATTAAGTGATGTTATACCGGTAACAACCCTTTTTTTCTAAGGACTGAGGATATTTAATAGCACACTTTGCTTGTTAAAAAGTTTTGCATTTACTTTATTGCATTAACTTTTGTCGCTAAATTAAGTGACTTTATATTCATTACAATCTTTGTATACTAGGGTTTGAACATTAACAGGAAACATTTCTTGTTGTAATAGTTTACATTAGTTTTATTGGGTTAACCGACATTCCTCAATTAAGTGATCTTATACTAATTACAACATTTCTTTTCCATAGACTGAAGCTCTGAAACAGCATACTTTGCTTGTTGTAAAGTTTAACATTAATTTTTGCATTAACTTAAGTTGCTGAATTAACTGATTTTATACTCATCACAACACTTGCTTACTAGAGACTGAAGATCTGTAACAGCACACTTTGCTTGTTGTAACGGTATGCTTTAACTTTATTGCTTTAAATTGAATTACTAAATTAAGTGCATTTATACGCATAAGAACCCTCGTTTACTAGGGACTGAAAATCATTAACAACAAGCATTGCTTCTTGTAAAGGTGTGCTTTAACTTTATTGCATTTAACTTGGTTGCTAATTTAAGTGCATGTATACCCATAACAGCCACCGTTTACTAGGAACTAAACATCATTAACAACACACATTCCTTGGTGTAAAGGTTTACATTGATTTTATTGCATTAACTTTAGTCGCTAAATTAAGTGACTTTATACCCATAACAACCCTCGTTTACTAGGGACTGAACACCGTTAACAAGCACAATGCTTGTAGTAAAGGTTTACATTTAATATATTACGTTAACGTTTGATGCCAAATCAATTGACTTGATGCCCATAACATACGGTGGCCCATAGGTGCCACTGCCGTGTTCCGTGTTCCGTGTTCCGACTTTAGTGACGAGTTTACTGACGAGTTCCTTGTTTAGTGACGCCTTCCTTGTTCCGTGTTCCGTGTTCGTTTCAGGGGGTAGCATTCCTCTTTTCCTCTGCCAGTCCAGTGGTAATACACCGTGCATTCCAATAAAATTTGCTATACTTTTACCCCCTCGAAAATATCAACTTCTGCCGTGTTCCTTCTGCCGTGTTCATAATTTTGTGACGAGTTCCTTGTTCCGACTTTTTTGACGTGTTCCGTGTTCCGTGTTTATTGGCAAGTTTTAAAATTTGATAAGCAAATTGTGGACTGACGAACGACAAACAGCAAGCAAATTCTGACGAGTTCCTCACAGGGGGTAAATAAGGGGATGATGGAGTTGTGTTGGAGAAATGGGAAACGAAAGTTGCAAGTGCTCTAACCAAGGATCAAGCGAGGAGTCTGCTGGCGAAGATGTGCCTGAAGCGTCGTGAAGGGTGAGTCTGCTATTTTGTTTCTTCTTGGTTGAGGTTTGAAGTAGGTATAACAAGTTCCCCATTTTCAAAATTTTGCCACGTATTTTTAGAATACATGGGTAAAACTAATTGGCAATGTGGGCGGGGTCCATTTAGGCCTAGTCCATGGCCAAAACATACTGTGAAAAGTGGGATTATTTGATTTCATAGACTCTAGAGGGAAAGTGAGGGAGCTTGGAATAAAGGGGGTCTGTCATCAGTGTCATCAGCATACTATTTGTGGCAAATTCGATTGGAAAATATAACATACATCTTACATCATTGACATCCCCCCTGCTGATGACACTGATGACAGACCCCCCTTATTCCAAGCTCCCTCACTTTCCCTCTAGAGTCTATGAAATCAAATAATCCTACTTTTCACAGTATGTTTTGGCCATGGACTAGGCCCAAATGGACCCCGCCCACATTGCCAATTAGTTTTACCCATGTATTCTAAAAATACGTGGCAAAATTTTGAAAATGGGGAACTTGTTATACCTACTTCAAACCTCAACCAACAAGAAACAAAATAGCAGACTCACCCTTCACGACGCTTTAGGCACATCCTCGCCAGCAGACTCCTCGCTTGATCCTTGGTTAGAGCACTTGCAACTTTCGTTTCCCATTTCTCCAACACAACTCCATCATCCCCTTATTTACCCCCTGTGAGGAACTCGTCAGAATTTGCTTGCTGTTTGTCGTTCGTCAGTCCACAATTCGCTTATCAAATTTTAAAACTTGCCAATAAACACGGAACACGGAACACGTCAAAAAAGTCGGAACAAGGAACTCGTCACAAAATTATGAACACGGCAGAAGGAACACGGCAGAAGTTGATATTTTCCAGGGGGTAAAAGTATAGCAAATTTTATTGGAATGCACGGTGTATTACCACTGGACTGGCAGAGGAAAAGAGGAATGCTACCCCCTGAAACGAACACGGAACACGGAACAAGGAAGGCGTCACTAAACAAGGAACTCGTCAGTAAACTCGTCATTAAAGTCGGAACACGGAACACGGAACACGGCAGTGGCACCTATGGGCCACCGTAATAACAACCCTTGTTAACTAGAAACTGAAGATCTTTAGCAGCAAACATTGTTTGTTGTAATTATTTACATTAATTTCATTGCATTAACTTACGTTCCTGAATTAAGTGCATTTATATTCATAACAACACTCGTTTACTAGAGACTGGAAATCATTAACAACAACCATTGCTTGTTGCAAAGGTTTACATTAAATTTTTACATTGCTTTAGGTTGCTGAATTAACTAATTTTGTACCCATAACAGCCCTCGTTTACTAGGGGCTGAACATCATTAACAGCACACATTGCATGGTGTAAATGTTTACATTCATTTTATTGCATTAACTTACGTTCCTGAATTAATTGCATTTATACCTATAACAACCCTCGTTTACTAGAGACTGGAAATCATTAACAACAACCATTGCTTGCTGCAAATGTTTACATTCATTTTTTGCATTACTTTAGGTTCCTGAATTAACTAATTTTGTACCCATTACAACACTTGTTTACAAGAGACTCAAGCTTTTTAACAGCACTCATTGCTTGTTGTAAAGGTTTGCATTTACCTTATTGGATTGAGTTGGGTTGCTAAATTTAGTATATTTATACCCATAACAGACCTCGTTTACTAGGAACTTAAAATCATTAGCAACAAACATTGCATGCTGCATAGGAGTACAATAACTTTATCGCATTAATTTTTGTTGTTAAATTAAATGACTTTATACCCATTACAACCCTTGTTTGCTGAAGACTCAAGATCTTTAACAGCGCATTTGGCTTTTTATAAAGGTTTGCATTTACTTTATTGGATTCCATTGGGTTGCCAAATTAAGTGCATTTATAAGAACCCTCGTTTACTTAACTTTAACTTTAACTCATTAACTTTAACTCATTAAGTCATTGCCTTCAGCAGCAAACATTGTTTGTTGTAAAAGTATGCTTTATCTTGATTTCATTAAATTTGGTTGCAAATTTAAGTGCATGTATACCCATAACAGCCCTCATTTCCTAGGGACTAAACATCATTAAGAACACACATTGCATGGTGTAATGGTTTACATTTATGTCATTGCATTAACTTACATTCCTTATTAACTGATTGTATACCCATAATAACCCTTGTTCACTAGAGACTGACGTCCTTAAATAGCATTCTTTGCTTGTTGCAAAGATTTGCATTTACTTTATTACATTGAATTGGTTTGCTAAATTAAGTGCACTTATACCCATAACAACCCTCGTTTACTAGACACTGAAAATCATTAACAACAAACATTGCTTGCAGTAAGAGAGTATATTAATTTTATTGCATTAACATTTGTTGTTAAATTAATCGACTCCATACACATTAAAACCCTTTTTTAATAAAGACTCAAGATATTTTACAGCACATTTGGCTTATCGTAAAGGTTCACAATTACTTTATTGCGTTAACTTTGGTTGCAAAATTAAGTGATTTCATATCCAGAACAACACTTTGTAACTAGGGATTTAACATCAATATCAACAAACATTGCTTGTTGTAAATGTTTTACATTAGTTTTATTGAGTTAAATTAAGTTCGTCAGTTTATTGATCTTATACCAGTTACAACATTTCTTTTCTATCGACTGAAGTTCTGAAACAGCATACTTTGCTTCTTTTAAGGATTTACATCAGTTTTATTGCATTAACTTAAGTTCCTGAATTAAGTGCATTTATACCCATAATAAAACCCTCGTTTACTAGGGACTGAAAATCATTAACAACAAACATTGCTAGCATTAAAGGAGTGCATTAACTTTATCAGATAATTTTTTATGCTAAATTAATTCACTTTATGCCCATAACAACCCTTGTTTACTAGAGACTGAAGTTCTTAAATAGAATACTTTGCTTGTTGTCAAGGTTTGCAATTACTTTATTGCACTAACTCTGGTCTTCAAATTAAGTGACTTTATATCCAGAACAACCCTTGTTAACTAGGGATTGAAAATCATTAACAACAAAAATTGTTTGTTGTAAAGGTTTACATTAGTTTTATTAGGTTAGCCTACATTTCTCAATTAAGTGATCTGACTCCAAAAACAACCATTGTTTTCTACAGGCTGAAGATCTTAAACAGCAAAGTTTGCTTGTTGTAATGGTTTAGATTAATTTATTGCACTAACTTAAGTTGCTGAATTAACTGATTCTTTACCAATTACAACCCTTGTTTATTAGAGACTGATGATCTGTAACAGCACACTTTGCTTGTTGTAAAGGTATGCTTTAACTTTATGGTATTAAATTGGGTTGCTAATTCAAGTGCATATATACCCATAACAGCCCTCGTTTACTAGGGACTAAACATCATTTACATTGTTATTATTGCATTAACTTATATTGCTGAATTTACTGATTTTGTACCAATTACAACTCTTGTCTGCTAGAAACTGAAGCTCTTTAGCAGCATACTTTGAATGTTGTTAAGGTTTGCATTTAAGGTTTGCGTTTGCATTTAATGGATTGAGTTGGGTTGCTAAATTTAGTGCATTTATACCCATAACAACCCTCGTTTACTAGGGGCTAAACATCACTAAATACACACATTGCAGGGTGTAATGATTTACATTTATTTCATTGCATTAACTTTGGTCGCCAAATTAAGTGATTTTATATCCATAAAAACCAATGTTAACTAGAGATTGAACATCAGTAACAACAAACATTGTTTGTTGTAGATTTTTTCATTGGTTTTATTGGGTTAGATGAAGTTCCTCATTTAAGTAATCTTATACCAATATAAACCTTTGTTTACTATAGACTGAAGTTGTAAAGGTTTACATTAATTTTTTGCATTAACATAAAATGCTGAATTAAATAATCTTGTACCCGTAACAACCCATGTTTACTAAAAACTCAAGATCTTTAACAACACATTTTGCTTGTTGTAAAGGTTTGCATTTACTTTGTTGCATTAACTTTGGTCGCTAAATTAAGTTACTTTATATCCAAAACAACCCTTTTTAACTGGGGAATTAACATCATTAACAACAAATATTTCATGTTGTAAAGGTTTACATTAGTTTTATCGGGTTAACTTAAATTCCTCAATTAAGTGATCTCTAACTCGGTTGCAAAGGTTTGTATTTATTTTATTGGATTGAATTGGGTTGCTAAATTAAGTGCTTTTATACCCATAATAACCCTCATTAACAACACATATTGTATTGTGTAAATGTTTACAGTCATTTTATTGCATTAACTTACGTTCCTTCATTCAGGGTATTGATACGCATAGCAATTCTCGTTTAATAGGAGCTGAACCTCATTCACAACACACACTGCTTGTTGAAATGGTTAACAATAGTTTTATTTCATTATTTTAAGTTGCTGAAATAGGTGCATTTATACCTATAAGAACCATAGGGACTGAAAATCTTTAACAACAAACATTGCTCGTTGTAAAGTGTTCTTTAACTTTATTCCACTAAATTGGGTTGCTAATCTAAGTTCATGTATAAACATAACAACCCTCGTCTACTAGGGACTAAACATCATTAACAACAGATATTGCATGGTGTAAAGGTTTACATTGACTTTATTGCATTAATTTGAATTGCTGAATTGCTGAATTTGTACCAATTACAACACGTAGTTAGTAAAGACTGAAGCTCTTTAACATCAAACATATCTTTTTGTGAAGGTTTGCATTAACTCAATGACGTTATTTTTTGATGCTAAATTAATTGACTCTATGCCCATAACAACCCTTGTTTACTAGAGACTGAGAGTCTTAAACAGCATACTTTGCTTGTTGTAAATGTTTGCATTTACCTTATTCGATCGAATTCAGTTGCTAAATTTAGTGCACTTATACCCATAACAACCCTTGTTTACTAGTGGCTGAAGATCATTAACTACACCAATTGCATGTTGTAAATGTTTACATTGATTTTATTGCATTAACTTAAGTTGCTAAATTAAATGCATTTTTACCCATAACAACACTCGCTTAATAGGGACTGAAAATCATTAACAACAAACATTGCTTGCAGTAAAGGAGTGCATTAACTTTATCGTGTTAACTTTTTTAGTTAAATTAAGTGACTTTATATATACCCATTACAATACTTGTTTACTATGGACTGAAGATCTGTAAAAGGACACTTTGCTTGTTGTAAAGGTATGCTTTAACTTTATCACGTTAACGTTTGATGAAAAATTAATTGACTTTATGCGCATAAAAACCCTTGTTAACTAGAAACTGAAGATCTTTAGCAGCAAATATTGCTTGTTGTAATTGCTTACATTAATTTCACTATATTTAGTTACGTTCATGAATTAAGTGAATTTACACCCATAACAACCCTTGTTTACTAGAGACTGGAAATCATTAACAACAACCATTGCTTGTTGTAAAGGTTTACATTAGTTTTTTGCATTACTTTAGGTTGCTGAAATAACTGATTTTGTAGCCATTACAACACTTGTTTACTAGAGACTGAAGCTCTTTAACAGCACACATTGCTTGTTGTAAAGGTTTGCATTTACCTTATTGGATTGAGTTGGGTTGCTAAGTTTAGTTTATTTATACCCATAACAACCCTTGTTTACTGGGGCTGAGCATCATTAACAACAGACATTGCATGGTGTAAATGTTTACATTCATTTTATAGTATTAACTTATGAACCTGTATTAAATGCATTTATACCCATAACAGACCTCGTTTACTAGGGACGGAAAATCATTAACAGCAAACATTGCATGCAGAAAGAGAGTGCACTAACTTTATCATATTAACTTTTGTTGTTAATTTAAATGACTTTATATATACCCATTACAACACTTGTTTACTAGGGACTGAAGATCTGTAAAAGGACACTTTGCTTGTTGTAAAGGTATGCTTTAACTTCATGGCAATAATTTGAGTTGCTAAGTTAAGTGCATTTAGAGCCATAACAACTCTTGTTCGTTAGTTGCTGAACATCATTAACAACACACATTCCTTGCTGTAAAGAATTACATTAGCTTTATTGCATTAACTTAAGTTGCTGAATTAAGTGTATTTATAGCTATATGAACTCTCGTTTACTAGGGACTGAAAAAGAAAACAACAAAGAGGTACTTTAACTTTATTATATTAAATTGGGTTTCTAATTAAAGTGCAAGTATACACATAACGGCCCTCGTTTACTAGGGACTAAACATCATTAACAACAAAAATTGCATACTGTAATGACATTAACCTTATCACATTAACTTTTGTTGTTTTATTAAATGACTATTTACCCATTACAACACTTGTTTAGTAGGGACTGGCGATCTGTAACACCACACTTTGCTTCTTGTAAAGGTATGCTTTAACATTATTGCATTAAATTGAATTGGTAAATTAAGTGCAAATATACATATGACAACTCTCGTTCGTTTGTTGCTGGACATCATTAACAACACAGATTGCTTGTTGTAAAGAATAACATGAGTTTTATTGCGTTAACTTAAGTTGCAGAATTAAGTGTATGTAAACGTAAAAGAACACTCGTTCACTAAGGACTGAAAATCATTAACAACAAACATTGCTTGTTGTAAAGGTGTGCTTTATAACTATTGCATTAAATGGGGTTTCTAATTAAAATGCATATATACCCAAAACGGCTCTCGTTTACTAATGACTAAGCATCATTAAAAACACACATTGCATTTTGTAAAGGCTTACATTGATTTTTTTGCATTAACTAAAATTGCTGAATTATTGTTTTTTTACTCATTAAAACACTTGCGTGCTAGAGACTGAAGCTCTTCAACAGAACACCTTGTTTGTTGTAAAGGTTTGTGCATTGCATTTATCACGTGAACTTTTGATGGTAAATTAATTCACTTTATGCCTATAGCAACCATTGTTTACTAGGGACTGAAAATAATTAACAAAAAATTTTGTTTCTTGAAAAAGTGTGCTTTAACTTTTTTGCATTAAATTGGGTTACTAATTTAAGTACATGTATACCCTTTACAGCCAGCCTTAACTAGAGACTAAAGATGATTAACAACACACATCGCTTGGTGTAAAGGTTTACATTGATTTTATTGCATGAACTCAAGTTGCTGAATTAAGTGCATTAACTTAAGTTGTTAAGTACATTTATACCCATAACAACCCTCGTTTACTAGCGTCTGAAAATCATTAACAAGAAGCATTGCTTGCTGTAAAGGAGTACATTAACTTTATCGCATTAACTTTTGTTGTTAAATTAAGTGACTTGACACCAATTACAACCCTTATTTACTAAAGACTCAAGATCGTTTACAGCACAGATGGCTTGTTGTAAAGGTTTGCAATTACTTTATTGCATTAACTTTGGTCGCTAAATAAAGTGATTTTATTTCCAGAACAATCCTTGTTAACTAGGAATGGAACATCATTATCAACAAACATTGCTCCTTGTAATTTACATTAGTTTTATTGGGTTAACTTAAGTTCTTCAATTAAATAATCTTATACCAATTGCAAAAATTGTTTTCTATAGACTTAAGAACTTAAACAGCATAATTTGCTTGTTGTAAAGGCTTGCTTTAACTTTACCACTTTCATTTTTGATGTTAAATTTATTTACTTTATACCCATAAAAACGCTCCTTTACTAGGCACTGAAAATCATTAACAACAAACCTTGCATGCTGTAAAGAAGTAAATTAACTTTATCGCATTAACATTTGTTGTTAAGTTAAATGACTTTATACCCATTACAACACTTGTTTGCTAGGGACTGAAGATCTGTGACAGCACACTTTGTTTGTTGTAAAGGTATGCTTTAACATTATTGCATTAAATTGAATTGATAAATTAAGTGCAATTATACGCATAACAACTTTTGTTTGTTAGTTGCTGAACATCATTAACAACACAAATTGCTTGTTGTAAAGAATTACATTAGTTTTATCGCATTAAATTCAATTGCAAAATTCTGTGGATTATGTGCATAATATTCCTCGTTTACTAGGGGCTGAACATCATTAACAACACAAATTGCATGGTGTAAATCTTTACATTGATTTTATTGCATTAACGTAAATTTATGAATTAACTGATTTTGTACCCATTAAAACACTTGTGTGCTAGAGACTCAAGCTCTTTAACAGCACTCATTGCTTCTTGTAAAGGTTTGCATTAACTTAAGTGACTATATATCCAGAACAACCCTTGTTAACTAGGGATTGAAAATCATTAACAACAAACATTGCTTGTTGTTTATCTAAACTAAAAGTTTACATTAGTTTTATTGGGTTAACTTAAGTTCCTCAATTAAGTGATCTTATACTAAAAACAACATTTTTTTTTCTATGGACTGAAGCCCTTTAACAGCACACATTGCTTGTTGTTAAAGTTGGCATTTACTTTATTGCATTACCTTTGGTCGCTAAATAAAGTGATTTTATTTCCAGAACAATCCTTGTTAACTAGGGATGGAACATCATTATCAACAAACATTTCTCCTCGTAAAGATTTACATTAGTTTCATTGGGTTAACTTAAGTTCTTCAATTAAATAATCTTATACCAATTACAACAATTGTTTTCCAAAGACTTAAAATCTTAAACAGCATAGTTTGCTTGTTGTAAAGGCTTGCTTTAACTTTACCACTTTCACTTTTGATGCTCAATTTATTTACTTTATACCCATAAAATCCCTCGCTTACTAGGGACTGAAAATCATTAACAACGAACCTTGCATGCTGTAAAGGAGTAGATTAACTTTATCGCACTAACTTTTGTTTTTAAGTTAAATGACTTTATACCCATTACAACACTTGTTTACTTGGGAATGAAGATCTGTAACACCACACTTAATTTGTTGTAAAGGTATGCTTTAACATTTTTGCATTAAATTGAATTGATAAATTAAGTGCAATTATACGCATAACAACTCTCGTTCGTTAGTTGCTGAACACATCATTAACAACACAAATTGCTTGTTGTGAAAAATTACATTAGTTTTATCGCACATAATTTATTTTCAAAATTAAGTGCATTCATACACATAACAACCCTCGTTTACTTGGGACTGAAAATCATTAACAATGGAATGGAAAATCATTGCTTGTTGTAAAGGTTTGCTTTAACTTTATTGCATTAAATTGGGTTAAAAATTCAAGTGCATGTAGATCCATAACAGCCCTTGTTTACTACGAACAAAACATCATTAACAACACACATTCCATGGTGTAAATGTTTACATTTGATTTGTTGCATTAACTTACCTTCCTGAATTAAGTACTTTTATACGCAAAACAACCCTCTCTTACTAGGGGCTGAAAAACATTAACAACGCATATTGCATGGTGTAAAGGTTTTCATTGATCTTATTGCATTAACTTACATTGGTGAGTTAACTGATTTTGTACCAATTACAACACCTAGTTACTAGAGACTGAAGCTCTTTAACAGTAAACGTAGCTTGTTGTAAAGGTTTGCATTAACTTTACCAGTTAATTTTTGATGCCAAATTAATTCACTTTATGCTGATAACAACCCTTGTTCACTAGAGTCTGAACTTCTTAAACAGAATATTTTGCTTGTTGTTAAGGTATCCATTTACTTTATTGAAATGAATTTGGTTGCTTAAATTTAGTGCAATTATACCCATAATAGCCCTAGGTTACTAGGGACTGAAAATCATTAACAACAAACATTGCTTGTTGTAAAGATATGCTTTAACTTTATTGCATTAAATTGGGATGCAAATTAAGTGCATGTATACCGATAACATCCCACGTTTACTACAGACTAAATATCATTAACAACACACATTGCATTGTGTAAAGATTTACATTGATTTTATTGCATTAGCATAAATTGCTGGATTAACTGAATTTTACCCATTACAACACTTGTTTACTAGAGACTAGAACTCTTTAACAGCACACATTGCTTGTTGTAAATATTTGCATTTAACTTATTCGATTCAATTGGGTTGCTAAATTTAGCGCATTTATACCCATAGCAACCCTCGTTTACTAGGAGCTGAACATCATTAACAACACTTATTGCATGGTGTAAATATTTACATTCATTTTATTGTATTAACTTACGTTCCTGAATTAAGTGCATTTATACGCATGAGAACCCTAGTTTCCTAGGGACTGAAAATCATCAACAACAAACATTGCATGCAGTAAGGGTGTGAATTAACTTTATTGCATTAACTTTTGTTGTTAAATTAAGTGACTTTATACCCATTACAACCCTTGTTTACCAAAGACTCTAAGCCTTTAACAGCACACTTTGTTTTTTGCAAAAGTATGCTTTAACTTTATTTCATTAAATTGAGTTGCAAATTTAAGTGCATGTATACCAATAACAGCCCTCATTTTCTAGGGACTGAACATCATTAACAACACACATTGCATGGTGTAATGGTTTACATTTATGGCATTGCATTAACTTACATTCCTGATTAACTGATTGTGTACCCACAATAACCCTTATTTACAAGAGACTGAAGTCATTAAATAGCATTCTTTGTTTGTTGCAGAGGTTTTCATTTACTTTATTACATTGAATTTGGTTGCTAAATTAAGTGCATTTATACCCATAACAACCCTCATTTCCTACGGGCTAAACATCATCAACAACACACATTGCATGATGTAATGGTTTACATTTACTTCATTGCATTTACTTATGTTCCTGAATTAACTGATTTTGTACCTATAACAACCCTCGTTTACTAGGGACTGAAAGTCATTAACAACAAACATAACTTGCAGTACAGGAGTGCATTAACTTTATCGCATTAACCTTTGTTGTTAAATTAAGTGACTTTATACCCATTACAACCCTTGTAATAGGTAACATATTACAACTAAAGACTAAACATCGTTAACAAGCATAAACCTTGTTGTAATGGTTTACATTAGTTTTATTGCATTAACTTAAGTTCCAGAGTTAAATGATTTTTTAATCATAACAACCTTTGTTTGCTAGAGACTGAACATCTTTAATAACACAAATTGTTTGTTGTAAAGGTTTGCATTTACTTGATTGCATCAACTTTGGTCACTAAATTAAGTATCTTTTTATCCATAATAACCTTTGTTAACTAGTGATTGAACATCATTAACAACAAACATTGCTGGTTGTAAAGGTTTACATTAGTTTTATTGAGTTAACTTCAGATCCTCCATTTAATGATCTTGTATCAATTACAATCTCTGTTTTCTATAGACTGAAGTTCTGAAACAGCATACTTTGCTTGTTGTAAAGGCTTACATTAATTTTTTCCATTAATTTACGTTAATGAATTAACTGATTTTGTACCCATTACAACCCTTGTTTATTAGAGACTGATGATCTGTAACAGCACACTTTTCTTGTTGTAAAGGTATGCTTTAACTTTATTGTATTAAATTGGGTTGCTAATTTAAGTGCATATATACCCATAACAGCCCTTGTTTACAGGGACTAAACATCATTTACATTAATATTATTGCATTACTTTATATTCCTGAATTTACTGATTTTGTATCCATTACGACTCTTGTTTGCTAGAGACTGAAGCTCTTTAACAGCATACTTTGCTTGTTGTCAAGGTTTGCATTTACATTAATGGATTGAATTGGGTTGCTAAATTTAGTGCATGTATACCCATAACAACCCTCGTTTACTAGGGGCTAAACATCACTAACAACGCAAATGGCAGGGTGTAATGATTTACATTTTTATTTCATTGCATTAACTTTGGTCGGTAAATTAAGTGACTTTATGTCAATAGCAACCATTGTTAACTAGGGACTGAACATCAGTAACAACAAACATTGCTTGTTGTAAAGGTTTACATTGGTTTTATTGGGTTAACTTAAGTTCCTAAATTAAGTAATCTTATACCAATAACACTGAAGCTCTTAAAGAGCATATTTTGCTTGTTGTAAAGGTTTACATTAATATTTTGCATTAACATAAAATGCTGAATTAAACAATCTTGTACCCGTAACAAGCCATGTTTACTAAAGACTCAAGATCTTTAACAGCACACTTTGCTTGTTGTAAAGGTTTGCATATACTTTGTTGCATAAACTTTTGTCGCTAAATAAAGTGACTCTATATCCATAACAACCCTTTTTAGCTAGGGTATTAACATCATTAACAACAAACATTTCATGTTGTAAAGGTTTACTTTAGTTTTATTTGGTTAACACAAGTTCCTCAATTAAGAGTTCTCTAATTTGTTGCAAAGGTTTGTATTTATTTTATTGGATTGAATTGAGTTGCTAAATTAAGGGCATTTATACCCATAATATCCCTCGTTTTCTAGGGGTTGAGCATCATTAACAACACACATTGTATGGTGTAAATGTTTACATTCATTTTATTGCATTAAATTACGCTCCTTAATTCAGATCATTAATACGCATAGCAATTCTCGTTTAATAGGAGCTGAACCTCATTCACAACACATATTGCTTGTTGTAAAGGTTTACAATAGTTTTATGAAAAGTTGCAACATGCAAAAGTCATACCTCTGTTCAAAAAAGGCTGTCCTATGACTGTTTCAAACTATCGACCAATATCCCTCTTGTCTGTTTCCAGTAAGATCTCAGAAAAACTAATGTATAAACGCTTGTATAATTTCTTAGAGATTCATAAAATTCTGTATAATCTTCAATTCGGCTTTCGTCCCTCTCATTCAGTAAATCATGCTTTGATTAGTCTAAGAGAATCTATTAAGAACACTCTGGACAACAAAGCTTTTGGATGTGGCATCTTTCTTGATCTCCAAGAAGCATTTGATACTGTGAACCACCAGATTCTCCTTAAGAAACTTGAACACTATGGTATTCGAGGTACAGCTCTAGCTTGGTTCAGCTCCTACCTTAGCAATAGAAAACAGTATGTATCTGTAAATGGCCACAACTCAAATCATTTTGATGTAGTTTTGTGGTGTACCTCAGGGCTCAGTCCTTGGTCCACTTCTTTTTCTTATTTACATTAATGATCTTCCAAATTCATCTGACAAGTTATCCTACTATCTCTTTGCTGATGACACAAACATCTACTTTGAATCTGATAGTTTAAGCCAACTGCAAAAAATAGTCAACAAAGAACTGAAACAAGTCAAGAAGTGGCTTGATGCAAACAAACTTGCTTTGAATGTTGATAAAACTAACTTTGTTATAATTCACTCTACCAACGAATCTTTGGATGAAGCTATAAATATAAAGATTGGCAAGGAACTTGTGAAACAGGCAAAATATGTTAAGTTTCTTGGTGTGCTGTTGGATGAAAATCTGACCTGGAAGTATCATTTGAGTGAACTTTCAAAAAAATTAGCAAGGACTTGTGGCATTTTCTTCAAGATAAGGCATCTCCTACCTACTAATGTCTTAGTTTCTTTATATAACTCCTTATTTTGCTCATTTCTACAATATGGGATCATTGTCTGGGGTCTTACCTATGACATCCATATTAAACCAATATATCTTCTACAAAAGAAAGTTGTCAGAGCTATTGCTTTCCAGAATTTTACATCCCCATCTTCTCCAATTTTTTCTGACTTGAAAATTCTTAAATTATATGATTTATTTGACTTAAAATTACTTACTTTTGTTTATGAGTCTGTTAAGAGATTATCTCCACCATACTTTCACAATTTTTTTACAACACTGTCAGATGTTCATCAATATGATACAAGGCAGGCACGTGAGGATGGTATCTTTATGACACAGCCAAATACATTACAATACGGTTTAAGATCTGTCAGGTATGCTGGTGCAAAATCTTGGAATAGCATTCCATTCAACATTAAACAATCTCCTTCAGTGACAAGTTTCCGTCGTCAATTAAAGTTGTTTCTGTTCTTTACAAAATATCAGTCCTGAGTTATTGACTAGATCACTTGCTTTGCTAAAATCTTGACACAAAATGATAACATGACTTTGGGTGATGGGGCCTTTCTGGGGACTGCTGTGGGCTTTCTCTCTGGCGAATGTTGGAGGGTGGGGGCTGGAGGATCTGGGGGTGTCGGTTTTGTGCTTGGCTGTGCTTTGAGATGGGCTGGTTGGGGGCATCTGGGGCTGCATAGGAATCAGTGTGGCCTTTGGTGCCTCTGATTGGTGTGTCTCGGTGTGCGGCTGGGCGTGGGGCTCTTGTCTTCTGGATTCTCCTGGTTGTTTCATCCTCCGGTGTGCGTTGGGTGGGGGCTGGTGGTGTTCCTCGGGCTGGTCTCATCATTTAGATCATTTTCCAAATTTGTTTTTTGGATAATCAACTTCCAAACATGATTAAAATTTTTCAAGTTGCACAAAAGATTTTAATACAGGGGGTGCTCTCTCCTCGATTAGTTTAACTATTGAGAGAGCTCCTCCTTTAAGAAATTCCTCTTCATACAAATCTTAAAGTATTGTTGAAATGTTTTTATGTTAAATGTTTTTTTTCTGTTCATTACCTTAATTGATGTTGTTTATTCATAACCTTGTATGTTGTGGATTTATAAAATGAAACTGAAACTGAAACTGAAATAGGTGCATTTATACCTATAAGAACCCTAGGGACTGAAAATCTTTAACAACAAACATTGCTCGTTGTAAAGGTGCTCTTTAAGTTTATAGCACTAAATTGGGTTGCTACTCTAAGTTCATGTATACACATAACAACCCTCGTCTACTAGGGACTAAATATCATTAACAACACACTTTGCATGGTGTAAAGGTTTACATTGATCTTATTGCATTAATTTGAATTGCTGAATTAACTGATTTTGTACCCATTACAACACGTAATTACTAGAGACTGAAGCTCTTTAACAGCAAACATATCTTTTTGTGAAGGTTTGCATTAACTCAATGACGTTATTTTTTGATGCTAAATTAATTGACTCTATGCCCATAACAACCCTTGTTTACTAGAGACTGAAGATCTTAAACAGCATACTTTGCTTGTTGTAAATGTTTGCATTTACCTTATTCGATCGAATTCAGTTGCTAAATTTAGTGCATTTATACCCATAACAACTCTCGTTCAATAGGGACTGAAAATCATTAACAACAAACATTGCTTGCAGTAAAGGACTGCATTAACTTTATCGCGTTATTTTTGTTGTTGAATAAAGTGACTTTATACCAATTACAACACTTTTTCACTAAAGACTCAAGATATTTAACAGCACACGTCGCTTGTTGTAAAGGTTTGTAACTACTTTATTGCATTAACTTTTGTCGCTAAATTAAGTGACTTTATATCCAGAACAACCCTTGTTAACAGGAAAGTGAAAATCATTAACAACAAACATTGCTGATTGTAAAGGTTTACATTGATTTTATTGCATTAACTTAAATTGCTGAATAAACTGATTTTGTACCCAACACTTGTCTGCTAGACACTGAAGCTCTTTAACAGCACACATTGCTTGTCGTAAAGGTTTGCATTAACTTTATCACGTTAACGTTTGATGTAAAATTAATTGCCTTTATGCCGATAACAATCCTTGTTCACTAGAGACTGAAGTACTTAATCAGAATACATTTCTTGTTGTTAAGGCTTGCATTTACTTTATTGGATTGAATTTGGTTGCTTAAATTTAGTGCATGTATACCCAAAACAGCCCTCGTTTACTGGGGACTAAAGATCATTAACAACACACATTGCATGGTGTAAATGTTTACATTCATTTTTATGTTTACAGTTAATGCATTAACTTACGTACTTGTCTTAAGTCCATTTATACCCACAACAGCCCTCGTTTACTAGGGACGGAAAATCATTAATAGCAAACATTGCTTGTTGTGAAGTTTTACATTAGTTTCATTGGGTTAACTTAAATTGCTGAATTAACTGATTTTGTACCCAACACTTGTGTGCTAGACACTGAAGCTCTTTAACAGCACACATTGCTTGTCGTAAAGGTTTGCATTAACTTTATCACGTTAACCTTTGATGCCAAATTAATTGACTTTATGCGCATAACAACCCTTGTTTACTAGAAACTGAAGATCTCTAGCAGCAAGCATTGTTCGTTGTAATTGTTTACATTAATTTCATTGCATTAACTTACTTTACTGAATTAAGAGCATTTATGCCGATAACACCCTCGTTTACTAGATACTGGAAATAATTAACAACAACTATTGTTTGTTGTAAAGGTTTACATTAATTTTTTGCATTACTTTAGGTTGCTGAATTACTTTAGGATGCTGAACTAATTTTGTACACATTACAACACTTGTTTACTAGAGACTCAAGCTCTTTGACTGCACAAATTGCTTGTTGCAAAGGTTTGCATTTACCTTATTGGATTGAGTTGGGTTGCTAAATTTAATGCATTTATACCGATACCAACCCTCTTTTACTAGGGGCTGAACATCATCAACAACACACATTGCATGGTGTAAATGTTTACATTCATTTTATTGCATTAACTTACGTAACTGAATTAAGTGCATTTATACCAATAACAGCGCTCGTTTACTAGGGAAGGAAAATCATTAACAACAAACATTGGATGCAGTAAGAGAGTGCATTACCTTTATCGCATTAACATTTGTTGTTAAATTAAGTGACTTCATACCCATTACAGCCCTTTTTTACTGAAGAAACAAGGTCTTTTACCGCACACTTTGCTTTTTGTAAAGGCTTGCAATTACTTTATTGCATTAACTTTGGTCGCTAAATTAAGTGATTATATATCCAGAACAATCATTGTTAACTAGGAATGGAACATCATTATGAACAAAAATTGCTCCTTGTAAAGGTTTACATTAGTTTTATTGGATTAAATTAAGTTCCTCAATTAAGTAATCTTATACCAATTGCAATCTTTGTTTACTATAGACACAAGTTTTTAAAGAGCATACTTTGCTTTTTGCAAAGGTTTACATTAATTTTTTGCATTAACATAAGTTGCTGAATTAACTGATTTTGTACCCATTACAACACTTGTTTAATAGTGACTGAAAATCATTAACAACAAACATTCCATGCTGTAAATGAGTACTTTAACTTTATGGCATTATCTTTAATTGTTAAATTAAATGAGTTTATATATACCAATTACAACACTTGTTTACTAGGGACTGAAGATATGTAACAGCACACTTTGCTTGTTGTAAAGGTATGCTTTAACTTCATTGCAATAAATTGAATTGCTAAAATAAGTGCATTTTTACGCTTAATAACTCCCGTCCGTTAGCTGCTGAACATCCTTAACAACACACATTGCTTGCTGTAAAGAATTACATTAGTTTTATTGCATTAACTTAAGTTGCTGAGTTAAGTGTATTTATACCTATAAGAACCCTCATTTACAAGAGACTGGAAATCATTAACAACAACCATTGCTTGTTTTCGAGATTTCCATTAATTTTTGCATTACTTTAGGCTGCTGAAGTAATTGATTTTGTAGGAATTACAACACTTGTGTGATGGAGACCGAAGCTCTTTAACAGCATACATTGCTTGCTGTCTATGTTTGCATCAAATCTATCAGTTAACTTTTGATGCTAGATTAATTCACTTTATGCCCATAACGACCCTTGTTTACTAGAAACTGAAGTTCTTAAATAGAATACTTTGCTTGTTGTTAAGGTTTGCATTTACTTTATTGGATTGAAATTGGTTGCTTAAATTTAGTGCATTTATACCCATAACATCCCTCGTTTACTAGGAGCTGAACATCATTAGCAACACACATTGCATGGTGTAAAGGTTTACATTTATTTCATTGCATTAACTTAAGTTCCTGAAATCAGTGCATTTATACCCCTAACAGCCCTCGTTTACTAGGGACTGAAAATCATTAACAACAAACATTGCATGCAGTAAAGGAGTGCATTAACTTCATTGCAGTAACATTTGTTGTTAAATTAAGTGACTTCATACCCATTATAACCCTTTTTTACTAAAAACTTAAGATCTTTTCCAGCACTCTTGGCTTATTGCAATTGCAAGATTTGCAATTACTTTATTGCATTAACTTTGGTCTATAAATTAAGTGATTTTATGTCCAAAACAACCCTTTTTAACTAGAGATTGAACATCAATATCAACAAACATTGCTTGTTGTAATGATTTAGATTAGTGTTATTGGGCTAAATTAAGTTCTTCAATTTATTGATCTTATACCAGTTACAACATTTCTTTTCTATAGAATGAAGTTCTGAAACAGCATACTTTGCTCGTTGTAAAGGTTTACATAAGTTTTATTGCATTAACTTAAGTTGCTTAATTAAGTGCATTTATACTGATAAGAGCCCTCTTTTACTAGAGGCTGAAAATCATTAACAACAAGCATTGCTTCTTGTAAAGGTGTGCTTTGACATTATTGCATTAAATTAGGTTACTAATTTAAGAACATGTATACCCTTAACAGCCACCGTTTGTTTACTAGAGACTAAACATCATTAACAACACACATTGCATGATGTAAAGGTTTACATTGATTTTATTGCATTAACTTAAGTTGCTGAATTAAGTGCATTTATACCCATAACAGCCTTCGTTTACTAGGTCTTGAAAATCATTAACAACAAACATTGCTTGCTTTAAAAGAGTGCATAAACTTTATTGCGTTACCTTTTGTTGTTAAATTAAGTGACTTGATACCCATTACATCCCTTATTTACTATCGACTCAAGCTCTTTAAGAGCACATATTGAAAGTTGTAAAGGTTTGTATTTACTTTATTGCATTAAATTTGGTCGCTAAATTAAGTGACTATATCCATAACAACCTTTGTTAACTAGGGATGGAACATCCTTAACAACAAACTTTGCTGGTTGTAATAGTTTATATTGATTATATTGCATTAACTTAAATTGCTGAATTAACTTATTTTGTACCCAATACTTGTGTGCTAGACAAAGAAGCTCTTTAACAGCACACTTTGCTTGTCGTAAAGATTTGCATTAACTTTATCACGTTAATGTTTGATGCCAAATTAATTAACTTTATTCGCATAACATCTCTTGTTAATTAGAAACTAAAGATCTTTAGCAGAAAACATTGTTTGTTGTAATTGTTTACATTAATTTCATTGCATTAACTTACCTTCCTGAATTAAGTGCATTTATACCGATAACACAATTGTTTACTAGAAACTGGAAATAATTAACAACAAACATTGTTTGTTTTAAAGGTTTACATTAATTTTTAGCATTACTTTAGGTTGCTGAATTAACTGATTTTGTACACATTACAACACTTGTTTACTAGAGACTCAAGCTCTTTTACAGCACACATTGCTTGTTGTAAAGGTTTGCATTTACCTTATTGGATTGATTTGGGTTGCTAAATGATGTGACTTTATATCCAGAACAACCCTTGTTAACTAGGGATTGAACATCATTATCAACAAACATTGCTTGTTGCAAAGGTTTGCATTTGCTTTATTGTATTGAATTAGCTTGCTTAATTAAGTGCATTTATACCCATAACAACCCTCGATTACTAGGGGCTGAGCATCATTAACAACACACAATGTATTGTGTAACGGTTTACATTGATTTTATTGCATTAACTTAAATGGCAAAATTAACTGATTTTGTACCAATAACAACACTTGTTTACTGAAGCTCTTTAACAGTACACATTGCTTGTTGTAAAGGTTTGCATTAACCTTATCACGTTATTTTTTTATGCTAATTTAATTCACTTTATACCTAAAACAACCCTTGTTTACTAGAGACTGAAGCTCTTAAACAGCATACTTTGCTGGTTGTTAAAGTTTTCATTTACAAAATTGGATTGAATTGGGTTGCTTAATTTAGTGCATTTATACTCATAACAACCCTTGTTAACTAGAGATTGAACATCATTAACATAAAACACTGCTTGTTATTTAAGTTCCTTAATTAAGTGATCTAATACCAATCACAACATTTCTTTTCTATAGATTGAAGTTCTGAAAAAGCATACTTTGCTTGTTGTAAAGGATTACGTTAATTTTTTGCATTAACTAACGGTGCTGAATTAACTGATCTTGTACCCATTACAACTCTTGTTTGCTAGAGACTGAAACACTTTAACAGCACACATTGCTTATTGTAAAGGTTTGCATTAACCTTATCACGTTAACTTTTGATGCTAAATTGATTCAATTTATGCCCATCAGAACCCTTGTTTACTAGAGACTTAAGTTCTTAAACAGCATACTTTGCTTGTTGTTAAGGGTTGCATTTACTTTATTGGATTGAATTGGGTTGCTCAAACTTAGTGCATTTATACCCATAAGAACCCTCGTTCTCTAGGGGCTGAACATCATTAACAAAACAGATTGCATGGTGTAAATGTTTACATATATTTTATTGCATTAACTTATGTTCCTGAATTAAGTTCATTTATACCTATAACAACCCTCGTTTACTAAGTGCTGAACATCATTAACAACACAAATTGCTTGTTGTAAAGGTTTACATTAGTTTTATTGCATTAACTTAAGTTGCTGAATTAAGTAATTTCATACCCATAACAACCCTTGTTTACTAAAGACTCAAGATCTTTAACAGCACACTTTGCTTGTTGTAAAGGTTTGCAATAGCTTTATCACATTAATTTTTGATTCTAAGTTACTTGACTTTATGCCTATAGCATGCACCGTTTACTAGGGAGTAAACATCATTAACAGCACAAATATGTTGTTATTAAGATTTATATGAATTTATTACATTAAGTTAATTTGCTTAATAAATGATTTCATACCAGTAACAACCCTTGTTTATTAGGGACTGAACATCATAAACAACACATATTGCTTGTTATAATGGTTTACATTGACTTTATTGTATTAACTTGAATTGCTGAATTAACTGATTTTGTACCCATTACAACACTTGTTTACTAGAGACTGAACCTTTTTAACAGCACATTGCTTGAGGTAAAGGTTTGCATTAACTTTATCACGTTAACTTTTGATGCTAAATTAATTGACTTGGTGCCCATAACAACACCTGTTTACTAGAGACAGAAATTCTTAAGAAGCATACTTAGCTTGATATAATGGTTTGCATTTACTTTATTGAAATGAATTGGGTTGCTAAATTAAGTGTATTTATACCTTTAACAACCCTCGTTTACTAGGAGCTGAACATCATTAACAACACAAATTGCTTGCTGTAAAGGTTTACATTAGTTTTATTGCATTACCTTAAGTTACTGAATTAAGTATATTTATACCCATAAGAACTCTCATTTACTAGGGACTGAAAATCATTAAGAACAAGCATTGCTTTTTGTAAATGTTTACATTTATCTTATTGCATTAACTTACGTTCCTGAATTAAGTGCATTTACACCTATAACAACCCTCGTTTACTAGGTGCTGAACATCATTAACAACACAAATTGCTTGTTGTAAAGGTTTAAATTTGTTTTATTGGATTAACTTAAGTTGCTGAATTAAGTGATTTTATACCCGTAACAACCATTGTTTACTAATGACTCAAGATCTTTAACAGCACACTTTGGTTGTTGTAAAGGTTTGCATTATCTTTATCACGTTAACTTTTGATGCTAAATTAAATGCATTTATAGCTATAGCATGCACCGTTTACTAGGGAGTAAACATCATTAACAGCACAAATATGTTGTTATTAAGGTTTATATGATATTTATTACATTAAGTTAATTTGCTTGATTAAATGATTTCATACCAGTAACAACCCTTGTTTACTAGGGACTGAACATCATAAACAGCACATATTGCTTGTTATAATGGTTTACATTGATTTTATTGCATTAACTTAAGTCACTGTATAAAGTGATTTTATAACCATAAAAACCCTGGTTTACTAGAGACTGACGATCTGTAACGGCACACCTTTCTTGTTTTGAAGGTTTGCATTAAATTGATTGCATTCAATTTTGTTGCTAAATTAAGTGACGTTTTACCCATAAAAACCCTCGTTTGATAGAGACTAAACATCGTTAGCAAGACACATTGCTTCGTATAGAAATTTACATTAGCTTTATTTGATTAATTTAAGTTGTGGACTTAATTGATTTTATACCCATAACATCCCTTGTTTACTAGAGACTGAACATTTTTAAAAACACACATTGCTTGTTGTAAAGGTTTATATTTACTTATTGCATTAACTTTTCTTGCTAAATTAAGTGACTTTATACCCATAACAACTCTATTTTACTAGAGAATGAAAATCTTTAACAGAACACTTTGCTTGTTCTAAAGGTTTGCATTAACTCTATAGCATTAACTTCTTTTGCTAAATTAAGTCATTTTATTCCAATAACAGCCCTTGTTTACAAGAAAGTGACGATCTTTTTTTTCAGAAGAAGTTGCTTCTTGTAAAGGTTTGCATTAACTTTATCGCGTTAACTTTTTTTGCTAAATTAAGTGACTTTATACTCATACTAATCTTTGTTTACTAGGGACTGAACATCGCTAACACCACATATTACTTGTTGGAAAGGTTGAAATTAATTTTATCTTATTAATATTAGTTGCTGAATTAAATCATTTTATAACCATAACATCCATTGTTTACTAGAGACTGAACATCTTTAAAAACACACATTGCTTGTTGTAAAGGTTTATATTAACTTTATCTTATTAACATTGGTTTCTAAATTAAAAGATTTTACGGCCATAAAGACCTTTGTTTAATAGGGACTGAACATTATTAATGACAGACATTGCTTGTTTTAAAGATTTAAATTAGTTTTATTGCTTTAACGTAAGTTGCGGAATTAGATGATTTTATACCCATTACATTTCTTCTTTACTAGGGATTGAAGATCTCTAACAGCATACTTTCCTTGTTGTAAAAGTTTTTATATTTACTTTATAGCATCAACTTTTGTTCTTAAATTAAGTTACTTTATACCATTAACAGATCTTTTTTACACGAGATTGAAGATCCTTAAAAGAACACGTTGCTTGTTGTAAAGGTTTATATTAAACTGATTGCATTAACTTGAATTGCAAAATTAAATGATTTGATAACCTTAACTAGAGACTAAAAATCTTGTTTACTAGAGACTAAAAATCTTTAAAAGTATACTTTGCTTGTTGTAAAAGTCTCCATTAACTTTATTGCATTAACTTTGGTTGTTAAAAAAATCATTTTTCGTTCCTGAATTAAGTGATCTTCTACTCGTAACAACCCTCGTAAGACAGAAGATCTTTAACAGCACACTTTGCTTGTTATAAAGGCTTAAATTAGCTGTATTCCATTAACTTAAGTTTCTGAACAAAGTGATCTTATATCAGAAACAACCCTTGTTTACTAGAGACTGAAGATCATTAAGAGCATACTTTCCTTGTTGTAAAGGTTCTCATTAACTTCATTGCATTAAATTGTGCTGTTAAATTTAGTGACAGTCTCAGTGACAGTGATGACACTGACAGTGTCAGAATTACTGATAGTCTGACTGAGAGATTGACAGTGACAGAATTAAGTAACCCATAACAACCCTGTTTTCCTAGGGACTGAACATTGTTAACACTACACCTTGCTTGTTGTATAGGTTTCCATTAACTTTATCGCATTAACTTTTGTTGCTAAATTAAGTGACTTTATACTCATAACAATCCTTCTTTACTAAGAACTTAACATCGTGAACAACACACATTGCTTGTTGTAAAGGTCTACATTAATTTCATTGCATTAACTTAAGCTGCTGAATAAAGTGATTATATAACCATAAAAACACTGGTTTGCAAGAGACTGACGATCTCTAACAGCACACTTTTCTTGTTGTAAAGGTTTGCATTAACCTGATTGCATTATATTGTGTTCCTAAATTAAATGATTTTTTACCCATAAAAACCCTTGTTTAATAGAGACTGAACAGCATTGAGAAGACAAATTGCTAGTTGTAAAGGTTTACATTAGTTTTATTTGTTTAATTTAAGTTGCGGAATTAAATGATTTTATACCCATAACATCCCTTTTTTAATGTTTGACTGAACATTTTTAAAAACATACATTGCTTCTTGTAAAGGTTTATATTAACTTTATAGCATTAACTTTTGTCGCTAAATTAAGTGATTTTATACCCATAACAACCCATTTTTACTAGATAATGAAGATCTTTAACAGCACACTTTGCTTGTTATAAAGGCTTGCATTAGCTTTATTGCATTAACTTAGGTTGCGGAATGAAATGGTTTTTTACCGATAAAAATTCTTGTTTCGTAGATACTGAACATCTTTAACAGCATACTTTGCACGTTGTGAGGGTTTAAATTTAATTTATTGCACTAACTTTTGTGGCTAAATTAAGAGACTTTATGCCCATAACATTCCTTGTTTACAAGGGAGTAAAGATTTTTTTCACAGAACACTTTGCATGTTGTAAAGGATTAAATTTAATTTATTGCATTAACTTATGTTGCTAAATTAATTGACTTTATATCCATAACAACCGTCGATTACTAGAGACTGAAGATTTTTAACAGCACACTTTGCTTCTTCTAAATGTTTGGATTAACTTTATCGCATTAACTTTTGTTGCTAAATTAAGTGACTTTACACTCATAGAAAGCTTTGTTTACTAGGAACTGAACTTCGCTAATAACACACATTGCTTGTTTTAATTACATTAGTTTTGTTGCATTAACTTAAGTTGGGGAGTTAAATTATTTTATACTCATAACAACCCTTTATTACTAGAGACTGAATATCTTTAACAGCACACTTTGCTTGTTGTAATGGTTTGCATTAACTTTATTGCATTAACTTACGTTCCTGAAGTAAGTGATTTAATACCCATAACAACACTTGTTTACAAGAGAGTGAAGAACTTTAACAGCACACTTTGCTTGTTGTAAAGTTTTGCTCTAACCTTATTGCATTAACTTGGTTTGCTATATTAAGCCACGTTATACTTATAACAATTCTTCTTTACTAGGGACTGAAAATCATTAACAACACAAATTTCTTGTTGTAAAGGTTTGAATTAAATTTATTGCATTAGCTTAAGTTGCTGAATTAAGTAATTTTATAACCATAAAAGCCCTGGTTTACTAGAAACTTAACATCTGTATCAGCATACTTTGGTTCTTGTAAAGGTTTGCATTAACTTTATCGCATTAACTTTTTTTGCTAAATTAGGTGACTTTACACTCATAGAAAGCTTTGTCTATTAGAGACTGAGCATCATTAACAACATACATTGCTTGTTGAAAAGGTTAACATTAGTTTTGTTTTATTGATTAATGTTTCGGAATTAAATGATTTTCTACCCATAACATTCCTTGTTTACTAGAGAATGAACATCTTTAGATAAACACTTTGCTTGTTGTAGATGTTTATATTAACTTTATAGGATTTACTCTTGTTGCTAAAATAAGTGACTTTATAATCATAAAAGCCCTGGTTTAATAGCGATAGAACATCTGTAACAGCACAATCTTCTAGTTGTATAGATTTTCATTACCTTGATTGCATTAAATTAGGTTGCTAAATCAATTGACTTTTTACACATAAAGCCTTTGTTCACTAGAAACGTGACATCTGTATCAGCAAACTTTGCTTCTTATAAAGGTAAGCATCAACTTTATCGCATTAACTTACGTTCTTGACGTAAGTGATTTAATAACCATAAAACCCTTGTTTAATAGAGACTGAATATCGTTAACAACACAAATTGCTTGTTGAATAGGCTTACATTAGCTTTATTGCATTAACTTAAGCTTCTGAATAAAGTGATTTTATATCAGAAAGAACCCTTGTTTACTAGAGACTGAAGATATTTAAGAGCATACTTTCCTCGTCGTAAAGGCTTTCATTAACTTTATTGCTTTAAATTATGCTGCTAAATTAAGTGACGTTATACCCATAACAACCCTGTTTTCATAGGGACTGAACATTGTTAACACTACACCTTGCTTGTTGTATAGGTTTCAATTAACTTGATTTTATATCAGAAAGGTGATTTTATATCAGAAAGAACCCTTGTTTACTAGAGACTGAAGATTTTTAAGAGCATACTTTCCTTGTTGTAAAGGTTTTCATTAACTTTATTGCTTTAAATTTTGCTGCTAAATTAAGTGACGTTATACCCATAACAACCCTGTTTTCATAGGGACTGAACATTGTTAACACTACACCTTGCTTGTTGTATAGGTTTCAATTAACTTTATCGCATTAACTTTTGTTGCTAAATTAAGTGACTTTATACTCATAACAACCCTTGTTTACTAAAAATTGAACATCGTGAACAACACACATTGCTTGTTGTAAAGGTTTCAATTAACTTGATTGTATTAAATTGGGTTGCTAAATTAAATGACTTTTTACCCATAAAAACCCTTTTTTAATAGAAACTGATCATTAACAAGACACATTGCTTGTTGTAAAGGTTTATATTTATTTTTCAGCATTAACTTTTGTTGCTAAATTAAGTGACTTTATACCTATAACAATTCTTGTTTACTAGAGACTGAAAGTCTTTAACAGTATACTTTGCTTGTTGTAAAGGTTTGCATTTACTTTATTGCATTAACTTTGGTTATTAAAAAGTTTACTTTCGCTCCTGAATTAAGTGATCTTCTACTCGTAATAACCATTGTTTACTAGAGATAGAAGATTTTTAACAGCACACTTTGCTTTTTTAAAGGCTTGCAATATGTTTATTGTATTAACTTAAGTTGCGGAATTAAATGGTTTTTTACCGATAAAAATCTTTGTTTACTAGAGACTGAACATCTTTAACAGCATACTTTGCACGTTGTAAAGATTTACATTTATCTTACTGCATTATCTTTTGATGCTAGATTAAGTGACTTCATGCTGATAACAATCCTTGTTTATTAGAGAGTAAAGATTTTTGGCGCTAGCCTAGAATCGCACACCCCTGTTGGACCGTATCTAAATACTCTCTATTGCTTTTATACTTGTATCTTTGCAATTCTATGTTTATTTTATATGTATTATACATCAATCGATAGCCCAAAACACGGGGATTAATTTCATATATAAATAACAACTCCTCATCTCAAATTCCGTCGTTTATTTGCAAATAAACATCACTCACTACCTTCGCGAAATCTTGCCTCCGTCCATTATTGTTGGACCTCGATGTATCGGTCACGTGACCAAGAGCCTCGACCTCATTCCAAGAAAACCCTCAAAGATGGGGGCAATCACTCACACTCTTCTGCAGTTCCAAGAAAACAGCGGCCAAAATAACAACAGCCTCTTTATACTTAATACAGGTCTTGAAAAGTTGCATTTCTATCGCCCGCCTAAGAAACTATGTTATCTCAGTGGGAGAAACTTCACTCTCCCTTGGAGCCAAGGGGATGGGCTCTATCTTGGCGATTGAAATTTACCTCTTGTTAAGCCCTACTAAGAGCCGAAGAGACACGGCTCTCTCTGCGCCCTTCAACGAGCCATGGAGAATTGGCTCTCTCACATCGGAAGAAATTTGCCATTCGGCCCACCCGTCTATCAGCCGAAAAGATATGATGTCTATAACTGTTCGTGATGTTAATTAAATACATAATTGTTGAGTACAGATGATTAATTAATAAAGATGGTTTCGTCCCCTTCGCGTAGGACAGTTAACTTCACTACATCATATATCACATGGGATAGCCGTTATCTCAGTTGGAGAAACTGCACTCTCCCTTGCAGCCAAGGAAATGGGCTCTATCTTGGCGAATGAAATTTACCTCTCGTTCAGCTCCACTAAGAAAGATCCGGGGAGTTAGGGCTAGGAATTAGTTCAAGAAATTCTCGTCTCGCGTCCTGGGAAATACAGCTCTATCTTAGCCCTAACACTTCACCTCTCGCTTTGCTCAGGAGATAGGGCTCTCTCACAGCCTTAGAAAATTACCTCTTACTTAGCCTTACTAGGAGCCGAGAGTCTGTGGCTTCCTTCTCAGGAATATAAATTTACCTCTCGCTTGGCTCTACTAAAGGCCGGGGAGATACGGCTCTCTCTGTTGGCCCTAGATATTTATTTACCTCTCACGTCGCTTTCCTATGAGCCGGGCAGCTGTGGCCATCTCTAGGCGATAGAAAGTTACCCCTCGCTTAGCTAGCTCTACGAGGAGCCGCTGAGCCGAAGAGCTAGGGCTCAATCTCAGAGAGCCGAACCCTCTTGCTTACCTCTTTCTCTTTCTCTAAGGGCTTTCTCTAAGCGGTAGAAATTTACCTCACGATTAGCCCCTGGGAAGAGCAAAGAGACAGGGCTCTATCTCAGAGGGAGCCGAGCCCTCTCGCCTACCTCTCGCTTAGCCCTGCTGAGAGCCGGGGAGATAGGTCTCTCCCTAAGCGGTAGAAATTTACCTCTCAATTAGCCCCTGGGAAGAGCCAAGAGATAGGGCTCTATCTCAGAGAGCCCAGTCCTCTGGCTTATCTCTTGCCTAGCCCTAGTAAGAGCCGGGAGATAGAGCTCTCTCACTCGACGATAGAAATTTACCTCTCGATTAGCCCCTGGGAAGAGCCAAGAGATAGGGCTCAAAGTGCCGAGCCCTCTCGCTTTCCTCTCGCTTAGCGCTACTAAGAGCCGGGGAGATAGGGCTCTCTCTGAGCGGTAGAAATTTTCCTTCCGCTTAACCTTACGAAGATCCGAGAGGTTAGGGCTCTCTCTCGGCCCTATCAATTTACCCCTCGCTTTGCCCTACTAAGCCCCGAGGGACTAGGGCTCTGTCTTAGCCGTATAGATTTACCACTCGCTGAGCCCTATTAAGAGGCAAGGAGATAGCGCTCTCTCTCTCTGCTCTAGAAATCTACCTCTTGCTTAGCCCTACTGAGACCCCAGGAACTTGGGCTCTATCTTAGCGGTAAAAGCTGTAGACGTGTACCTCTCGCAAAGCCCTACTAAGAGCGGAGAGGACAGGGCTCTCTGGGCCCTACGAGCCCATTCGAGAAGCTGTGGCTCTCTCTGCAGTCGAAATTTACCTCTCGCTTCGCCCTAAGAAGAACCGAGAAGCTAGGGCTCTCTCTGCTGTAGAAATTCAACCCTCGATTAGCCATCGAAGATGGGGGTCTCTCGCGGCCCTAGAAATTTACTTACAACTTAGCCTTACTAGGAGCCCAAAGGCTGTGGCTCTCTCTCAGGAATGGAAATTTACCTCTCGTTTTACCCTACTAAAGGCCAAGGAGAAAGGGCACTGTTGGCCCAAGAAATTTGACTCTCTCTCAGCCCTGCAAAGAGCCCAGAAGCTACGGCTCTCCCACAGCCCTAGAAGGGGCCTAGGAGGAGCCTTGGAGACAGCGCTCTCTCGCAGCGGTAGGAATTGGCCCCTCGGCTCGCCTGTCTATGAGCCGAGGAGATATGATGCATGTAAATGTTTAGTGATGCGAAATAATTACATAAATGTTGAATACAGCTGATAAGTAATAAAAATGCTTTGGTACCCTTCGCGTAGGAGAGTTAACTTCACTATATATTTGACATGGGATGACTGTTATCTCAGCGGGACAAACCGGACTCTTGCTTGGCCGTCAGGAGTCAATGAGATGGGCTCTATCTTGGCGGTAGAAATTTACCTCTCGCTGAGCCCTAGGAAGAGCCAAGAAACTAGGCTCGCTTGCGGCCCCCAGAAGTTTACTTCTTTCTTAGCCCTTCTAGGAGCCGAAAACCTGAGGCTCTCTCTCAGCAGTAGACACCTCTCGCTTCGCCCTATTAAAGGCCAAGGAGATGGGCTCTATCTTGGTAGTTGAAATTTACCACTCATTCAGCTCTACTAAGATCCAGGGAGTTGAGGCTCGAAATTAGTTCGAGAAATTTAAGCCCGACAAAGAGCCCAGGAGATTGAGCTCTCTCCTTGCGGTAAGAAATTTTCCACTCGCTTTGCCCTACTAGGAGCCCAGGAGACAGCGAGAGAGCTGGGTCTTTATCTTTGCGGTTAAAATTTACCTCTCGCTAAGCCCTTCTAAGAGCTGAGAGGACAGCGCTCTACTTGGCGCTACGAGGAGCTATGGAGAACGGGCTCTCTCGCATCAGAAGAAATTTGCCATTTGGTTCGCCCGTCTATGAGACGAGGACATATAATGCATATGTGTTAGTGATGTTAAATAAATACATAAATGTTGAGTGCAGTTGATACGTATGAAAAATGGTTTCCTCGGCTTCACGTAGGACAGTTAACTTCACATTATGAGAGCCAAGGAGATGGGCCCTATCTGGCTCTGTCTGAGCGGAAGGAAAATACCTCTGTTTCAGTTTCAGTTTCAGTTTCATATAATTGCAATTCATCTACATACAATTTATAATCCCAACTACTACTAACTATACAAACAAATAACTAAACTACAAAGATAAAGGATAAATTACGGAAAATTAATACAATAATACAGAAAATTAATACAATATACAAATACAAAGGGGAGCTAAATAAATTGTATGCAGGGAATTACTTAAAGGAGGAGCTCTCTCAATAGGTAAACTAATCGAGGAGAGAGCCCCCCCCTCCTATCCTAAGATATTATCAGGTGAATTTAGATGAATTCAAATAATTATGCATTTCTTTTCACAGGTTAATAGAAATTGTGGCAGTGCAGATTCATCTGTTGACCTTTTCCAATAAATGAATTTTCAGTCTTGTTTTGAACGATATTTTTGATGGAGCATTTCGAATTTCCACTGGTAATGTGTTCCAAAGTTTAGCACCAAGATAACGAATTGATTTTAGACCATACTGAAGACTATTTTTACGGGACATATATAGATCACCTTGACTGGCATGTCTTGTGTAATATTGATGAACAGATGAACTAAATAAGAAAAAGTCATGAAAGCAACTAGGTGAAGTTTTGTTAACAGAATCAAAAACAAAAGTTAAGAGTCGGAGTTCAAAGATCTCAGAAAGTTTCAGAAGTTTAAGATCATTGAAGATTGGAAGAGAGGGAGACATGCGAGGCTGAAATGAAATAGCTCTAACTGCTTTTTTCTGTAATTTCAAAACTGGATCAGTGTATGATGCATATGTTTGACCCCAAACAATAAGACCATATTGTAAGAAAGACAGAAACAAAGCATTATACAAGCAAACTAAAACATCTAATTGTAGTAAGTTCCTAATTTTGAAAAACATTCCACATGTTTTAGATAACTTTTTTGAGAGTTCACTAAGATGGTATCTCCAGTTTAGATGCTCATCCAGCAGGAGACCTAAGAACTTAACAAACTTAACTCTTTTAATATGTTTCTTCCCTATTTTGATATCAGAATCGCAAGGAACTTTGACAGATGAAGAATGAAAGATAATGTAGTTTGTCTTATCAATATTTAATGATAGCTTATTAGCATCAAGCCATTTTTTTACTGATCTCAGTTCTTTGTTGACAATTTTAACCAAATTAGATAAATCTTTGGATTCATAATAGATATTTGTATCATCAGCAAAGAGATAAAAAGTAAGTTTCTTAGAAGCAGTTGGTAGATCATTGATATAGATTAGAAAAAGTAATGGCCCCAGTACAGAACCTTGTGGCACACCACAAGTAATTGAAAGTAAGTCTGAATCACTTCCATTAACAGAAACATATTGCTTTCTATCAGACAGATAAGATCTAAACCATTCAAGGGCACATCCACGAACACCATAATGTTCCAATTTGGATAGCAAAATTCTGTGATTAACTGTATCAAAAGCCTTTTGTAAATCAATAAAAATACCACAACCAAGTCTTTTGTTATCCAGTGTATTTCTTACAGTTTCTGTCAAACTCACAAGGGCATGATCAATTGAATGGTTTTCTTGGAATCCAAATTGTAAAGAATAAAGAACTTTATGAATTTCAAGGAATCTATGAAGTCGTCTGTACATTAGCTTCTCAAATATCTTGCTGAAAATGGGTAAAAGAGAAATTGGTCTATAGTTTGAAGGTGACTCAGGATTTCCCTTTTTGAAAAGGGAAATCACCTTGGCAATCTTAAGTTTATCAGGGAAAATACCAGACTGGAAAGACTGATTCACAAGAAGAGCAAGAAATGGGGAAACAGAGGATCCAATAATTTTAAGCAACTTTATTGGAATACTATTAGGACCTACAGATTTAGAAGGATTTAAAATATTGATTAGATCATTTACTTCTACCAGAGTAACTGGAGTGAGGAAAAGTGAATTACACATTCTGTTAGATAAATAATCAAGAGGAGATTTTGGTGTTAATGGGATTGTTTTTGTTATACCATCCGCAACATTAACATAAAAATCATTAAAAATATTGGACATTTTAGAGGGGTCTGATGTTACGTTCCCATCTTTGCCTTTGATTTTGTTGATTGAAGAAGAAGTGGAAGACTTATGAGAGATTATTGTCTTGATACCTGCCCACAGGTTTTTCATATTTTGACTATTGGTAGAAAAATAATTATGAAAATACCTTGCTTTACTTTCTTTTAATTCATTTGACACACGGTTTCTAAATTTCTTATACAGCTTAAGGTTTTCCGGGGTCTGCTGCTTTTTCAATTTCTGTAAAATTTTGTCACGGATTCTCATCATCTTTTGGATTCTATCATTTATCCATGGTTTATCTTTGAGTTTCATTTCCTTTCTGCTGCGCCTTTTGATTGGAGCATGCTGCTTTGTCAAGGTATTAAGATCTTTCAAAAATCTATCAAATTTATTGTTCACGTCCAACTCACTGTTTTCTAAATAAGTAAAATCAATCTGATTGAAGTCCTCAAGAAATTTATCTTCTTTAAATTTGGAGTAGTCATGTTTAAATGATTCAGATTTATTATGACTAACTTGAGTATTTTTCAAAATCAAGAACCTCTCGCTTCTTCCCTCGAAGAGCTGGGGAGATACGGCTCTAATTGTGCGATATATATTTACCTCAAGCTTGGCTAGCCGTACGAGGAGCCAAGGTGCTAAGGCTCTATCATAGCGGTAAAAAGTTGCATCTCGGTTAGCTGTACTAAGAACCCTGGAGATGTCGCCCTCTCTGGTCGCTAGAAATTTACCTCTTGCTTAACCGTACGAAGTGCCAAGGAGGTAGGGTTCTCTCTCTTGGCCCTAGAAAATTACCTCTCGTTTAGCCCTACTAAGAGCCGAGGAGATGGGGATCTCTGACAGCGGATGAAATTTACCTCTCGCTCGCCGTTACTTATAGTGGAGAATCTGTGGCTCTCTTTGGGCGATAGAAATTTACCTCTCTCTTAGCTAGTGCCCTACTAAAGAAATTTATCCCTCGCTTCCCCCTGCTTAATGGCCTAGCAGATAGGGCTTTCTAACAGTTGTATAAATTTAGGGCTCTATCTCAGGAGATAGCGCTTTATCTCAGCGGATAAGAGCAGGACGCTACGGCTCTATCTCTCGATAGAAAAAGAGGCAGGGAAGAAGTGCTCTGTCTCGTCGTAAGAAGGTTACCACTTGGCTCCGGCATCCACTGGCGTGTACTTGTATTTTCTTTGTGCATTCTTGCGTAGTGTTGCCCTTCAACAAAATAAAGTGATAATATCGTTACTTGCAATATAACCTTGGAGGTAAAGAGGTATAGATTAAATCAAAGTTCCATCCCATCTCTTCAATAGGAAGTTGCCTTAGGGTTGGGCATGGACTTACGACACTTGGTGGCTCCAGTCTAGGGCTTATGATTTACGTCTCGGCTGCCAGAACTCATTTTATTGCCACCCGGCTCGCCCGTCTAAAAGCCGATGAGGTAGGAGGTACGTTTCGAGCAGCAAGACAAGTGCAGGTAGGGCGGGCACTATCTCAGTGCTAGAAAGTTACCCCTCGGCTGGCCTGGCATAAATAGGATCCCTCTATTTAGGGCTCTACATCGGGGCTACACGTTGATCTCTCGCTTTTATTGTTTTCATTCCTGAGAGGTTCCAAAGGCATACGACGCTCTTATTTTGTGAGAGAATTATCCTATCCTATTCCTATCCTATTAATCGAGGAATTATCCTAATAGTTATCCACTATGCTTATTCGCGGACGCTGTTTCTTAACCTTTTTGTCAGACACAGGTTTAAAAAAATTGTATCCATTCTATTTGGGAGATAAGGTTCCTAACTTGAACTGCGTTGTAGATATATCAATACAGTAAAGTCCCGCCTTTGACAAACTCAAAGTTAAGGGTTTGCATTAACTTTATTGTTTAAATAGAACTTCCAAATTAAGTGACTTTATACCCATAACAATTCTCGTTTACTAGGGACTGAAAATCATTAACAACACGCATTGCTTGTCAAAAAAATTGATATTAAAATTATTGCATTAACTTAATTTGCTGAATTAAGTGATTTTGTACCCATAACAATGATTGTTTACTAGAGACTGAACATCTGAAACAGCACACTTTGCTTGTTGTAAAGGTTTTCATTAACTTGATTGCATTAAATTTCGTTGCTAAATTAATTGTTTTTTACCCATAACAACCCTAGTTTACAAGAGAATTAAGGTTTTTAACAAACCATGTTGCTTGTTGTAAAGGTTTACATAAAAAAAGGCATTAACTTGAGTTGCGGAATTAGATGATTTTATACCCAAAACAATTCTTGTATACTAGAGACTAAAGAAGTTTACCAGCGTTCTTTGCTTGTTGTAAAGGTTTACATTTACTTTATTGCATTAACGTTGGTTGCTAAAATATTAAGTGATTTGATACCTATAACAACCCTTGTTTACTAGAGACTGAACATCGCTAACAACACTTATTGCTTGTTGTAAAGGTTTATATTAAAGGTTTGCGTAAAGGTTTACAGTAAAGGTTTGCGTTAACTTAGTTTGCGGAATTAAGTCATTTTATACCCATAACAACCCTTCTTTACTAGGGACTGAACATCATTAAAAAAAGAAATTCCTTGTTGTAAAGGTTGATATCAATTTTATTGCGTTAACTTAAGTTGCTGACTTAAGCGATCTTAGCCCAAGAAAAACACTTATATACTAAGGACTGAAGATCTAAAACTGCACACTTTGCATCTTGTAAAGGTTTGCATTAACTTTATTGTAATAAATTTGGTTGCTAAATTAAGTGACTTTATAACAAGAACAACCCTCGTTTACTAGGGACTGAAATCATTAATAACACAAATTGCTTTTTGTAAAGGTTTTAGTTGCATCAACTGAAGTTGCTTAATTAAGTTATCTTATACCCATAACAATCCTTGTTTACAAAGGACTGAAGATCATTATCAACACACTTTGATTGTTGTAAACGTTTGCTTTCACTTTATTGCATTAAATTTTGTTGCTACTTTATACCCATAACAATTCTCGTTTACTAGGGACTGAACATCATTAACAGCACACATTGCTTGTTGTAAAGGTTTACAATAGTTTTATTTCAATAACTTAAGTGGCTGAAATAGGTGCATTCATACCTATAAGAACCCTAGGGACTGAAAATCTTTAACAACAAACATTGCTCGTTGTAAAGGTGCTCTTTAAGTTTATTGCACTAAATTGGGTTGCTAATCTAAGTTCATGTATACACAACAACCCTCGTTTACTGGGGACTAAACATCATTAACAACACACATTGCATGGTGTAAATGTTTACATTCATTTTGTTGCATTAGCTTACGTACCTGTATTAAGTGCATTTATACCCACAACAGCCCTCGTTTACTAGGGACGGAAAATCATTAATAGCAAACATTGCTTGTTGTAAAGGTTTCCATTAGTTTTATTGGGTTAACTTAAATTGCTGAATTAACTGATTTTGTACCCAACACTTGTGTGCTAGACACTGAAGCTCTTTAACAGCACACATTGCTTGTCGTAAAGGTTTGCATTAACTTTATCACCTTAACATTTGATGCCAAATTAATTGACTTTATGCGCATAACAACCCTTGTTAACTAGAAACTGAAGATCTCTAGCAGCAAGCATTGTTTGTTGTAATTGTTTACATTAATTTCGTTGCATTAACTTACATTACTGAATTAAGTGCATTTAAACCCATAAAAACCCTCGTTTACTCAACACTGGAAATCATTAACAACAAGCATTGCTTGTTGTAAAGGTTTACATTAATTTTTTGCATTACTTTAGTCTGCTAAAATAACTGACTTCGTACCCATTACAACACTTGTTTACTAGAGACTGAAGCTCTTTAACAGCACACATTGCTTGTTGTAAAGGTTTGCATTTTCCTTATTGGATTGAGTTTGGTTACTAAATTTAGTGCATTTATACCCGTAATAACCCTCGTTTACTAGGGGCTGAGCATCATTAACAACACACATTGCATGGTGTAAATGTTTACATTCATTTTATTGCTTTAACTTACATTACTGAATTAAGTGCATTTAAACCCATTAAAACCCTCGTTTACTCAAGACTGGAAATCATTAACAACAAGCAATGCTTGTTGTAAAGGTTTACATTAATTTTCTGCATTACTTTAGGTTGCTGAATTAACTGATTTTTTACCCATTACAACACTTGTTTACTAGAGACTGAAGCTATTTAACAGCACACATTCCTTGTTGTAAAGGTTTGCATTTACTTTATTGCATTATTT
The DNA here is from genome assembly GCA_964019985.1 of Aurelia sp. 4 Dawson et al 2005. NCBI lineage: Eukaryota > Metazoa > Cnidaria > Scyphozoa > Semaeostomeae > Ulmaridae > Aurelia > Aurelia sp. 4 Dawson et al 2005. Next base: position 12,525,750 of record OZ026506.1, read on the forward strand.
TTGGTCTCTAAGTTAAGTGACTATATCCATAACAACCTTTGTTAACTAGGGATTGATCATCATTAACAACAAAATTTTCTGATTGTAAAGGTTTACATTGGTTTTATTGCATTAACTTACGTTCCTGAATTAAGTGCATTTATACCCATAAAAACCCTCGTTTACTAGAGACTGAAAGTCATTAACAACAAACATTCCATGCTGTAAAGGAGTACTTTAACTTTATCGCATTAACTTTTGTTGTTAAATAAAATGACTTTATATATACCAATTACAACACTTGTTTACTAGGGACTGAAGATCTGTAACAGCACACTTTGATTGTTGTAAAGGTATGCTTTAACTTTATCAGTTAACTTTTGACGTTAGATTGATTCACTTTATGCCAATAACAACCCTTGTTTACTAGAGACTGAAGTTCTTAAGCAGAATAGTTTGCTTGTTGTTAATGTTAGCATTTACTTGATTGAACAGAATTTGGTTGCATAAATTTAGTGCATTTATACCCATGACAGCCCTCGTTTACTAGGGGCTGAACATCAGTAACAACAAACATTGCATGCAGTAAGGGAGTGCATTAACTTTATCGCATTAATATTTGTTGTTAAATCAAATGACTTCTTACCCATTACAATCCTATTTTGCTAAAGACTCAAGTTCTTTTACAGCACAGTTGGCTTGTTGTAAAAGTTTGCAATTACCTTATTGCATTAACTTTGGTCGCTAAATAAAGTGAATTTATATCTACAACAATCCTTGTTAACTAGGGATGGAACTTCATTATCAGCAAACATTGCTCCTTGTAAAGGTTTACATTAGTTTTATTGGGTTAACTTAAGTTCCTCAATTAAGTAATCTTATACAAATTACGACCTTTGTTTACTATAGACTTAAGTTCTTAAACAGCATAGTTTGCTTGTTGTAAAGGCTTGCATTAACTTTATCAAGTTAACTTTTGTATTTACATTAAGTGACTTTATACCCATTACAATCTTTATCTACTAAAGACTCAAGATTTTTAACAGCACACTTGGCTTGTTGTAAAGAATTGCAATTACTTTATAGCATTATTTTGTGTCGCTAAATTAAGTGATTTCATATCTAGAACAACCCTTGTTAACTAGGGATTGAACATCATTATCAACAAACATTCCAGGTTGTAAGGGTTTACATTAGTTTTATTGGGTTAAATGAAGTTCCTCTATTTATTTATCTTATACCAGTTACAACATTCCTTTTCTATAGAATGAAGTTCTGAAACAGCATACTTTGCTTGTTGTAAAGGTTTACATAAAGTTTATTGAGTTAACTTGAGTTGCTTAATTAAGTGCATTCATACCCATAAGAACCCTTGATTACTAGAGACTGAAAATCATTAACAACACACATTGCATAGTGTAAAGGTTTACATTGATATTATTCTATAAACTTAAGTTGCTGAATCAAGTGCATTTATACCAATAACAATCCTCGTTTACTAGGGACTGAAAATCACTAACAACAAACATTTCTTGCAGTAAAGGAGTGCATTAACTTTATCGCGTTATTTTTTGTTGTTAAATTGAATGACTTTATACCCATTACAACCCTTATTTACTAAAGACTCAAGATCTTTAACAGCACACTTGGCTTGTTGTAAAGGTTTGCAATCACTTTATTGCATTAACTTTTGTCGCTAAATTAAGTGACTTTATCTTCAGAACAACCTTTGTTAACTAGGGAATGAAAATCATTAAGAACAAAAATTACTTCTTGTAAAATTTTACATTAGTTTTGTTAGGTTAACTTAAGTTCCTCAATTAAGTGATTTTATACTAATTACAACATTTCTTCTCTATAGACTGAAGCTCTTTAACAGCACACATAGCTTGTTGTAAAGGTTTGTATTTACTTTATTGCATTAACTTTGGTCGCTAAATTAAGTGACTATATCCATAACAACCATTGTTAACTAGGGATGAAACATCCTGAACAACAATCTTTACTGGTGGTAAAGGTTTACATTGATTTTATTACATTAACTTAAATTGCTGAATTAACTGATTTTGTACCCAACCCTTGTATGCTAGACACTGAAGCTCATTAACAGCACACATTGCTTGTCGCAAAGGTTTGCATTATCCTTATCACGTTAACGTTTGATGCCAAATTAATTGTCTTTATGCGCATAACAACCCTTGTTAACTAGAAACTAAAGATCCTTGGCAGCAAACGTTGTTTGTTGTAATTGTTTACATTAATTTCATTGTATTAACTTACGTTCCTGAATTAAGTGCATTTATAATAATAACACCCTCGTTTAATAGAGACTGGAAATAATTAACATCAACAATTGTTTTTTTTAACGGTTTACATTAATTTTTGCATTAACATAAGTTGCTGAATTAACTGATTTTGTACTCATTACAACACTTGTTTAATAAAGAATAAAAATCATTAACAACAAACATTCCATGCTGTAAAGGAGTACTTTAACTTTATGGCATTATCTTTTATTGTTAAATTAAATGAGTTTATATATACCAATTACAACATTTGTTTACTAGGGACTGAAGATCTGTAACAGCACACTTAGCTTGTTGTAAAGGTATGCTTTAACTTCATTGCAATAAATTGAATTGCTAAAATAAGTGCATTTTTACGCATAACAACTCTCGTTCGTTAGTTGCTGAACATCATTATCAACACACATTGCTTGCTGTAAGGAATTACATTAGTTTTATTGCAGTAAGTTAAGTTGCTTAATTAAGTGTATTTATACCTATAAGATCCCTCGTTTACTAGAGACTGGAAATCATTAACAACAACCATTGCTTGTTGTAAAGGTTTGCATTAATTTTTTGTATTACTTTAGGTTGCAGAGTTAGCTGATTTTGTACCCATTACAATACTTGTGTGATAGAGACCGACGCTCTTTAACAGCATACATTGCTTGCTGTCTAGGTTTGCATAAATTTATCAATTAACTTTTGATGCTAAATTAATTCAATTTATGCGCATAACGACCCTTGTTTACTAGAGACTGCAGTTCTTAAACAGAATTCTTTGCTTGTTGTTAAGGTTTGCATTTACTTTATTGGATTGAAATTGGTTGCTTAAATTTAGTGCATTGATACCCATAACAACCCTCGTTTACTAGGGGCTAAACATCATTAACAACACACATTGCATGGTGTAGATGTTTACATTCATTTCATCGCATTAACTTAGGTTCCTGAATTAAGATCATTTATACGCATAACAATTATCGTTTAGTAGGGGCTGAACATCATTCACAACACACATTGCTTGTTGTAAAGGTTTACATTAGCTTTATTTCATTAACTTAAGTTGCTGCATTTATACATTTATACCCATAAGAAGCCTCTAGTGCATTTATACCCATAAGAAGCCTCTAGTAGACAAGGGTTGTTATGGTCATAAAGTGAATTAATTTAGCATCAAAAGTTAACGTGATGAGGTTAATGCAAACCTTTACAACAAGCAATGTGTGCTGTTAAAGAGCTTCAGTAAACTAGTGTTGTAATGGGTACAAAATCAGTTAATTTTGCCATTTAAGTTAATGCAATAAAATCAATGTAAACCTTTACACCATACAATGTGTGTTGTTAATGATGTTTAGTCTCTAGTAAACGAGCCCTGTTATGTGTATACATAAACTTAACTTAGCAACCCAATTGAATCCAATAAAGTTAAAGCAGATCTTTACAACAAGCAATGTGTGTTCTTAATGATTTTCAGTCCCTAGGGTGAACTTCTTAACCAGCATACTTTGCTTGTTGTTAAGGATTTCATTTACTATATTGGATTGAATTGGGTTGCTAAATTTAGTGCATTTATACCAATAAGAATCCTTGTTAACTAGGGATTAACCATGATTGACAATAAACATTGCTTGTTGTATAGGTTTACATTAGTTTTATTGCGTTACCTTAAATTTCTTGATTAAGTGATCGTATACCAACAACAACAATTTTTTTCTATAGACTGAAGTTCTGAAACAGCATACTTTGCTTGTTGTAAAGGTATGCTTTAACTTTAATGCATTAAATTGAATTTCTAAATTAAGAAAATTGATACTCATAATAACCCTCATTTACTAGGGACTGAACATCATTAACAACACACATTGCATGGTGTAAAGGTTTACATAGATTTTATTGCATTAACTTAAGTTGCTGAATTAAGTGCATTTATACCCATTACAACCCTCGTTTAGTAGGGACTGAAAATCATTAACAGCAAACATTGCTTGCATCAAAGGAGTGCATTAACTTTATCGCGTGAACTTTTGTTGTTAAATTAAGTGACTTTATTCCATTAAAACCCTTATTTACTAAAGACTCAAGATCTTTGACTGCATACTTTGCTTGTTGCAAAGGTTTGCATTTCCATTATTGCATTAACTTTGGTTGCTAAATTAAGTGACTTTATATCCAGAACAACCCTTGTTAAATAGGGACTGAAAGTCATTAACAACAACCATTGCTTGTTTGTAAAGATTTTCATTAATTTTATTCCATTAAGGTTTATATTAGTTTTATTGGGTTAACTTGAGTTCTTCAATTAAGTTATCTTATACCGATTACAACCTTTGTTTACTATAGACTTAAGATCTTAAAGAGCATATTTTGCTTGTTTTAAAGGTTTACATTAATTTTTTCTATTAACATAAGTTGCTGAATTAACTGATTTTATACCCATTACAACACTTGTTTACTAGAGACTAAAAATCATTAACAACAGTCATTCCATGCTGTAAAGGAGTACTTTAACTTTATGGCATCATCTTTTGTTGCTAAATTAAATGACTTCATATATAACAATTACAACACTTGTTTACTAGTGACTGAAGATCTGTAACAGAACACTTTGCTTGTTGTAAAGGTATGCTTGAACTTCATTGCAATAAATAGAATTGCTAAATTAAGTGCATTTATACGCATAACAACTCTCGTTTTTTAGTTGCTGAACGTCATTAACAACACACCAACACACATTGCTTGCTGTAAAGAATTACATTAGTTTTATTACATTAACTTAAGATATTGAAATTAAGTGTATTCATACCTATGAGAACCCTCGTTTACTAGGGACTGAATTTCATAAACAACAAACATTGCTTGTTGTAAAGGGGTGCTTTACATTTAATGCATTAAATTGGGTTGCTAATTAAAGTGCACGTATACCTATAACGGCCCTTGTTTACTAGGGACTAATCATCATTAGCAACAAAAATTGCATGCAGGAAAGGAGTACATTAACTTTATCGCATTAACTTTTGTTTTTTATTTAAATGACTAGTTACCCATTACAACAATTTTTCTATTAGGGACTGAAGATCTGTAGCAGCACACTTTGCTTTTTGTAAAGGTATGCTTTGACATTATTGCATTAAATTGAATTGCTAAATTAAGTGCAATTTTACGCAAAACAACTCTCGTTCATTTGTTTTGAACATCATTGGCAATAGACATTGCTTGTTGTTAAGAACTACATTACTTTTATTGCATTGATTTAAGTTGCTGATTTAGGTGTATTTATTCCTATAAGAACCCTCGTTTACTACGGACTGAAAATCTTTAACAACAAACATTGCTTGTTGTAACGGTGTGCTTTATATTTACTGCATAAATTGCGTTGCTAATTTAAGTGTCTATATACCCATAATGGCCCTCGTTTACAAAGGAATAAACATCATTAACAACACACATTGCATGGTGTAAAGGTTTACATTGATTTTATTGCATTAACTTAAATTGATGGATTAACTGATTTTGTACCCATTAGAACACTTGTATGCTAGAGACTGAAGCTTTTTAACAACAAACATTGCTTGTTGTAAAGGTTTGCATTAACTTTATCACGTTATCTTTTGAAGGTATATAAATTCACTTTATGCCCATAACAACCCTTGTTTACTAGGGACTGAAAATCATAAACAACAAACATTGCTTGTTGTAAAGAGGTGCTTTAACTTTATTGCATTAAATTGGGTTGCTAATTTAAGTCCATGTATACCGATGACGGCCTTCGTTTACTAGGGACTAAACAACATTAACAACAAAAAGTGCATGCTGTGAAGGAGTACATTAACTTTATTGCATTAACTTTTGTTGTTAAATTAAATGACTATTTACCCATTACAACACTTTTTTACTATGGATTGAAGATCGGTAACAGCACACTTTGCTTCTTCTAAAGGTATGCTTTAACATTATTGCATTAAATTGAATTGGTAAATTAAGTGCAATTATACGCTTAACAACTCCCGGTCGTTTGTTGCTGAACATCATTAACAACATACATTGCTTGTTGTAAAGAATTACCTTGATTTTATTGCATTAACTTAAATTGCTGAATTAACTGATTTTGTACCCATTAGATCACTAGTGTGTTAGAGACTGAAGCTCTTTAACAGCTCTCAATGCTTGTTGTAAAGGTTTGCATTAATTTTATCATGTTAACTTTTGATGGTAAATTAATTCACTTTCTGCGGATAACAACCCTTGTTTACTAGGGAATGAAAATCATTAACAACAAACATTGCATGCCGTAAAGGAGTATATTAACTTTATCGCATTAACTTTTGTTGTTAAATTAACTGATTTTGTACCCATTACAATACTTGTTTACTAGCGACTGAAGATCTGTATCAGCACACTTTGCATGTCGTAAAGGCTTGCATTAACTTTATCAAGTTAACTTTTGTTGTTAAATTATGTGACTTTTTACCCATTAGAACCCTTTTTTACTAAAGACACAAGATCTTTTTCAGCACACTTGGCTTGTTGTAAAGAATTGCAATTACTTTATTGCATTAATTTTGGTCGCTAAATTAAGTGATTTAATTTAGCATTTAGTGATTAAATCCAGAACAACACTTGTTAAATAGGGATTGAATATCATTATCAACAAAAATTGCTTGTTGTAAAGGTTTACATTAGTTTTATTGCGTTAAATCAAGTTCCTCAATTTATTGATCTTATACCAGTTACAACATTTCTTTCCTAAAGAATGAACTTCTGAAACAGTATTCTTTGCTTGTTGTAAAGGTTTACATAAATTTTATTGCATTAACTTAAGTTGGTTAATTAAGTGCGTTTATTCCCATAAGAACCCTCGTTTACTAGAGACTGAAAATTTTTTTTTTTTATTCAATATAAAAATTTTACAAAACGAGGTACTTATGACTACTAGACTACAAACTACTAAACTACATATCAAGAACGATAACCCGGGAAGCAAGAACCCATGACTATCCCAAGGGTCATTAAGGTAGAAACTCTATAACTTTTGATCAAATTCCAACTGTAATGGATCGTTTGATGTTTATTGATGTTGGATATGTTGGATTTGGAAAAGTCATAGAGATTCTACCTTGACATAGAACATAGTACTAAAACTACATCTAAATATACAATACGAAGAACTACATATTAACGATGTTTACTGACAAAAACAAACAGATGAAAATGGAAACAAAATGAAAGGACTGTGGCTGTGTGGCGTAAAACAAAGGTTTTATCTAGCTTAAACAAATCGACCCGTTTTGTGGATAAAATCTAAGGTCAGTTCGAGTATACTTCTATTAACGTCACTTGAAAAATTCTTATCACCATATAGCAAAAGTTGTACAAGAACGTCGTTAGAAAGGCTGTCGATTTCAACAAATGATCGTAATGCAACTGAAACTCCAGCGAGAAGATCTCGTCGTTGGATATCAAAGGAAGGGCAAAGCAACAAGAAGTGCTCCGTGTCCTCAATACCGTCATTCGTTGGGCACATTGGATTTACGGTGTCCCTGAAATTGTGGTTGAATTTGTGGAAATTTAGTTTACTGAGACCGACCCTTATTTGAGAAAGATACGAAAGGCCTACTGGGTTATGAATACCGAAGACCGATTTTGCAGGGGGGCGAATTATTGATAGAAGCTTTGTCTTAAAAATAGCAACGGACGGTGCAAGCCTGATTTCAGGATCAAGTTTATTCCATTCAGCAATGCAGTCTGGATAGAAGCTAGATTTAAATTTTTCTGTTCTTGCCCTCATTCGCCCAACATCATCCTGATGGCGAAGGGAGATGGCACACTGATGGCACACTGATGGCGATGGCACACTGCTTGCTGTAAAGGTTTGCAATAACTTTATCACGTTAACTTTTGATGCTAAATTAATTCACTGTATGCCCATCAGAACCCTTGTTTACTAGAGACTGAAGTTCTTAAACAGCATACTTTGCTTGTTGTTAAAGGTTGCATTTACTTTATTGGATTGAATTGGGTTGCTTAAACTTAGTGCATTTATACCCATAACAACCCTCGTTTACCAGGGGCTAAACATCATTAACAACACACGTTGCATGGTGTAAATGTTTACATTTATTTTATTGCATTAACTTACGTTCCTGAATTAAGAGCATTTATACATATAACAACCCTCGTTTACTAGATGCTGAACATCATTAACAAGACAAATTGCTTGTTGTAAAGGTTTACATTAGTTTTATTGAATTAACTTAAGTTGCTGAATTAAATGATCTTATACCCGTAACAACCCTTGTTTACTAAAGACTCAAGATCTTTAACAGCACACTTTGCTTGTTGTAAAGGTTTGCATTAGCTTTATCACGTTGATTTTTTATGCTAAATTAATTGACTTTATACCTATAGCATGCACCATTTACTAGGGAATAAACATCAATATCAGCACAAATATTTTGTTATTAAGGTTTATATGAAATTTATTACATTAAGTTAATTCGCTTAATTAAATGATTTCATACCAGTAACAACCCTTGTTTACCAGGGACTGAACATCATAAACAACACAAATTGCTTGTTATAATGGTTTACATTGATTTTATTGTATTAACTTAAATTGCTGAATTAACTGATTTTGTACCCATTACAACACTTGTTTACTAGAGATTGAAGCTCTTTAACAGCACATTGCTTGCTGTAAAGGTTTGCAATAACTTTATCACGTTAACTTTTGATGCTAAATTAATTGACTTTATGCCCATAACAGCACCTGTTTACTAGAGACAGAGATTCTTAAAAAGCAAACTTAGCTTGCTCTAATGGTTTGCATTTACTTTATTGAAATGAATTGGGTTGCTAAATTAAGTGCATAAAAACCTAAAACAACCCTCGTTTACTAGAGACTGAACATCTTTAAAAACACACATTGCTTGTTGTAAAGGTTTATATTAAATTGATTGCATTAACTTGAATTACGAAATTAAATATTTTGATACCCTTAACAATTCTTGTTTACTAGTTACTAAAAATCTTTAACAGTATACTTTGCTTGTTGTAAAAGATTCTATTCACTTAATTGCATTAAATTTGGTTGTTAAAAAAACATCTTTCGTTCCTTAATTAAGTGATCTTCTACTCGTAACAACCCTTGTTTATTAGAGACAGAAGATCTTTAACAGCTCACTTTGCTTGTTGTAAAGGCTCTCAATAACATCATTGCATTAAATTTTGCTGCTAAATTAAGTGACAGTCTCAGTGACAGTGATGACAGTGACAGTGACAGAATTACTGACAGTCTGACTGAGAGACTGACAGTGACAGAATTAAGTAACCCATAACAACCCTGTTTTGCTAGGGACTGAACACTACACCTTGCTTGTTGTATAGGTTTCCATTAACTTTATCGGATTAACTTTTGTTGCTAAATTAAGTGACTTTATACTCATAACAATCCTTGTTTACTAAGAACTTAACATCATGAAGAACACAATTTTCTTGTTGTAAAGGTTTGCATTAACTTGATTGCATTATATTGGGTTCCTAAAGTAAATGACTTTTTACCCATAAAAACCCTTGTTTAATAGAGACTGAACAGCATTGACAAGACAAATTGCTAGTTGTAAAGGTTTACATTAGTTTTATTTGTTTAATTTAAGTTGCGGAATTAAATGATTTTACACCCATAACATCCCTTTTTTACTGTAGACTGAACATCTTTAATAACACACATTGCTTGTTGTAAAGGTTTATATTAACTTTATAGCATTAACTTTTGTCGCTAAATTAAGTGATTTTATACCCATAACAACCCTTTTTTACTAGATAGTGAAGATTTTTAACAGCACACTTTGCTTGTTATAAAGGCTTGCATTAGCTTTATTGCATTAACTTAAGTTGCGGAATAAAGTGGTTTTTTACCCATAAAAATTCTTGTTTAGTAGAACCTGAACATCTTTAACAGCATACTTTGCACGTTGTGAGGGTTTACATTTAATTTATTGCATTAACTTTTGTTGCTAAATTAAGTGACTTTATGCCCATAACATTCCTTGTTTACAAGGGAGTAAAGATCTTTAACAGAACACTTTGCATGTTGTAAAGGATTACATTTGATTTATTGCATTAACTTATGTTGCTAAACTAATTGACTTTATATCCATAACAACCGTCGATTACTAGAGACTGAAGATTTTTAACACCACACTTTGCTTCTTCTAAATGTTTGGATTAACTTTATCGCATTAACTTTTGTAGCTTATTTAAGTGACTTTACACTCATAGAAAGCTTTGTTTACTAGGAACTGAACATCGCTAACAAAACACATTGCTTGTTTTAATTACATTAGTTTTATTGCATTAACTTAAGTTGGGGAGTTAAATTATTCTATACTCATAACAACTCTTGATTACTGGAGACTGAATATCTTTAACAGCACACTTTGCTTGTTGTAATGGTTTGCAATAAATTTTATTGCATTAACTTACGTTCCTGAAGTAAGTGATTTAATACCCATAACAATACTTGTTTACAAGAGAGTGAAGAACTTTAACACCACACTTTGCTTGTTGTAAAGTTTTGCTTTAACTTTATTGCATTAACTTGGTTTGCTTTATTAAGCGACGTTATACTTATAACAATTCTTCTTTACTAGGGACTGAAAATCATTAACAACACAAATTTCTTGTTGTAAAGGTTTAAATTAAATTTATTGCATTAGCTTCAGTTGCTGAATTAAGTGATTTTATAACCATAAAAGCACTGGTTTACTAGAAACTTAACATCTGTATCAGCAAAATATGCTTCTTGTAAAGGTTTTCATTAACTTGACTGCATTAAAGTTCGTTGCTAAATTAATTGTTTTTTTACCCAAAACAACTTTAGTTTACAAGAGAATTAAGATCTTTAACAAACCATTTTGCTTGTTGTAAAGGTTTACATAAAAAAGGCATTAACTTGAGTTGCGGAATTAGATGATTTTATACCCAAAACAATTCTTGTATACTAGAGACTAAAGAAGTTTAACAGCGTTCTTTGCTTGTTGTAAAGGTTTACATTTACTTTATTGCATTAACGTTGGTTGCTAAAATATTAAGTGATTTGATACCTATAACAGTCCTTGTTTACTAGAGACTGAACATGGCTAACAACACTTATTGCTTGTTGTAAAGGTTTATATTAAAGGTTTGCGTAAAGGTTTACAGTAAAGGTTTGCGTTAACTTAGTTTGCGGAATTAAGTCATTTTATACCCTTAACAACCCTTCTTTACTAAGGACTGAACAACATTAAAAAAAATTCATTGCTGTAAAGGTTGATATCAATTTTATTGCATTTACTTAAGTTGCTGACTTAAGCGATCTTATCCCAAGAAAAACACTTATATACTAAGGACTGAAGATCTAGAGCTGCACGCTTTGCATCTTGTAAAGGTTTGCATTAATTTTATTGTATTAAATTTGGTTGCTAAATTAAGTGATTTTATAACAATAACAACCCTCGTTTACTAGGGACTGAAATTATTAACAACACAAAGTGCTTTTTGTAAAGGTTTACATTAATTGGTTGCAATCATCTGAAGTTGCTTAATTAAGTCATTTTATACCCATAACAATCCTTGTTTACTAAGGACTGAAGATCATTATCAACACACTTTGATTGTTGTAAACGTTTGCTTTTACTTTATTGCATTAAATTTGGTTGCTACTTTATACCCATAACAATTTTCGCTGACTAGGGACTTAACATCATTAACAGCACATATGGCTTGTTGTAAGGGTTTACATTAGTTTTATTGCATTAACTTCAGTTGCTGAATTAAGCGATCTTATCCACGTATAAACACTCACTTACTAAAGACTGAAGATCTAAAACAGCACACTTTGCTTGTTGTTAAGGTTTGCATTTACTTGTATTATATTGAGTTAGCAAAATAAACGTCTCTATGCCCAAAACGATTCTCGTTTACTAGGGACAGAACATCATTAACAGCACACATTGTTTAGTGTAAAGGTTTACATTAATTTTTTGCATTACTTTAGGTTGCTGAATTAACTGATTTTGTACCCATTACAACACTTGTTTACTAGAGACTGAAGCTCTTTATCAGCACACACACCTTGTTGTAAAGGTTTGCATTTACTTTATTGCATTAACTTTGGTCGCTAAATTAAGTGACTGTATCAATAACAATCTTTGTGAACTAGGGATGGAACATCATTAACAGCACACTTTGCTTGTCGCAAAGGTTTGCATTATCTTTATCACGTTAACGTTTGATGCCAAATTAATTCATTTCATGTGCATAACATTTTTTTTAACTAGAAACTGAAGATCTTTAGCAGCAAGGATTGTTTGTTTTAATTGTTTGCATTATATTCATTGCATTAACTTACGTTACTGAATTAAGTGCATTTATTCCCATAACAACTCTCGTTTACTAGAGACTGAAAATTATGAACAACAACCATTACTTGTTGTAAAGGTTTACAATAGTTTTTTGCATTACTTTATGTTGCTGAATTAACTGATTTTGTACCCATTACAACACTTGTTTACTAGAGCCTGAAGCTCTATATAAGCACACATACCTTGTTGTAAAGGTTTGCATTTACCTTGTTGGATTGAGTCTGGTTGCTAGATTTACTGCATCTTCCCATGACAACCCTCGTTTAGTAGGGAATGAACATCATTAACAACAAACATTGGATGCAGTAAGAGAGTGTATTACCTTTATCGCATTAACATTTGTTGTTAAATTAAGTGACTTCATACCCATTACAACCCTTTTTTCTAAAGACACAAGTTATTTTACCGCACACTTGGCTTTTTGTAAAGGTTTGCAATTACTTTATTGCATTAACTTTGGTCGCTAAATTAAGTGATTATATATCCAGAACAATCATTGTTAACTAGGGATGGAACATCATTATCAACAAACATTGCTCTTTGTAAAGGTTTGCATTAGTTTTATTGGCTTAACGTAAGTTCCTCAATTAAGTATTCTTATACCAATTACAACCTTTGTTTACTATAGACCAAAGTTTTTAAAGAGCAGATTTTGCTTGTTTACATTAATTTTTTGCATTAACATAAGTTGCTTAATTAACTTATTTTGTACCAATTACAACACTTGTTTAATAGAGACTGAAAATAATTAACAAAAAACATTCCATGCTGTAAAGGAGTACTTTAACTTTATGGCATTATCTTTTATTGTTAAATTAAATGAGTTTATATATACTAATTACAACACTTGTTTACTAGGGACTGAAGATCTGTAACAGCACACTTAGCCTGTTGTAAATTATGCTTTAACTTCATTGCAATAAATTGAATTGCTAAAATAAGTGCATTTTTACGCATAACAGCTCTCGTTCGTTAGTTGCTGAACATCATTAACAACACACATTGCTTGCTGTAAAGAATTACATTAGTTTTATTGCATTAACTTAAGTTGCTGAATTATGTGTATTTATACCTATAAGATCTTTCGTTTACAAGAGACTGGAAATCATTAGCAACAATCATTGCTTGTTGTAAGGTTTACATTATTTTTTGTATTACTTTAGGTTGCTGAATTAACTGCTTTTGTATCCATTACAACACTTTTGTGATAGAGACTGAAGCTCTTTAACAGCATACATTGCTTGCTGTCTAGGTTTGCATTAAATTTATCAGTTAACTTTTCATGCTAAATTAATTCACATTATGCCCATAACGACCCTTGTTTAATAGAGACTTAAGTTCTTAAAGAGAATATTTTGCCTGTTGTTAAGGTCTGCATTTACTTTATTGGACTGAAATTGGTTGCTTAAATTTAGTGCATTTATACCCAAAACAACCCTCGTTTACTAGGGTCTGAACATCATTAACAACACATATTGCATGGTGTAAAGGTTTACATTTATGTTATTGCATTAACTTAAGTTCCTGAACTAAGTGCATTTATACCGATAACAGCCCTCGTTTACTACGGACTGAAAATCATTAACAGCAAACAATGCATGCAGTAAGGGGGTGCATTAACTTTGTCGCAGTAACATTTGTTGTTAAATTAAGTGACTTCATACCCATTATAATCCTTTTTTACTAAAGACTCAAGATCGTTTCCCGCACTTTTGGCTTATTGTAATTACAAGGTTTGTAATTACTTTATTGCATTAACTTTGGTCTATAAATTAAGTTGTTTTATGTCCAAAACAACCCTTTTTAACTAGAGAATGAACATCAATATCAACAAACATTGCTTGTTGTAATGATTTACATTAGTTTTATTGGGTTAAATTAAGTTCCTCAATTTATTGATTTTATACCAGTTACAACATTTCTTTTCTTTAGACTGAAGTTCTGAAACAGCATACTTTGCTTCTTGTAAAGGTTTACATAAGCTTTATTGCATTAACTTAACTTGCTTAATTAAGTGCAATTATCCCAATAAGAACACTCGTTTACTAGGGACTGAACATCATTAACAACACATATTGCTTGTTGTAAAGGTGTGCTTTAACTTTATTGCATTAAATTGGTTTGCTAATTTAAGTGTATATATACCCATAACAGCCCATCGTTTACTAGTGACTAAACATCATTAACAACACATTGCATGGTGTAAAGGTTTACATTGATTTTATTGCATTAACTTAAGCTGCTGAATTAAGTGCATTTATACCCATAACAACCCTCGTTTTTTAGGGACTGAAAATTATTAAGAACAAAAATTGCTTGAAGTAAAGGAGTGCATTAACTTTATCGCGTTAAATTTTGTTGTTAAATTCAGTGACTTTATACCCATTAAAACCCTTACTTACTAAAGACTCAAGATTTTTAACAGCACTCTTGGCTTTTTGTCAAGGTTTGCAATTACTTTATTCCATTAACCTTGGTCGCTATATTAAGTGACGTTATATCGAGAACAGCCCTTGTTAACTAGGGATTAGAGAATCATTAACAACAAACATAGCTTGGTAAAGGTTTACATTAGTTTTATTGGGTTAACTTAAGTTCCTCATTTAAGTGATTTTATAATAATTACAACAGTTCTCTTCTATAGACTGAAGCTCTTTGATAGCACACATTGCTTGTTGTAAAGGTTTGCATTTACTTTATTGCATTAACTTTGGTCGCTAAATTAAGTGACTATATCAATAACAACCTTTGTTAACTAGGAATAGAACATCCTTAACAACAACCTTTGCTGGTTGTAAAGGTTACATTGATTTTATTGCATTAACTTAAATTGATGAATTAACTGATTTTGTACCTATCACTTGTGTGCTAGACACTGAAGCTCTTTAACAGCACACATTGCTTGTCGTAAAGGTTTGCATTTACCTTATTGGATTGAGTTGGGTTGCTAAATTTAATGCATTTATACCCATAAAAACCCTCCTTTACTAGGGGCTGAACATCATTAATAACACACATTGCATGGTGTAAATGTTTACATTCATTTTATTGTATTAACTTACGTAACTGAATTAAGTGCATTTATACCAATAACAGCCCTCGTTTACTAGGGAAGGAAAATCATTAACAACAAGAATTTGGATTCAGTAAGGGAGTGCATTACCTTTATCGCATTAACATTTGTTGTTAAATTAAGTGACTTCATACCCATTACAACCCTTTTTACTAAAGACTCAAAAGATCTTTTACAGCACACTTGGCTTTTTGTAAAGATTTGCAATTACTTTATTGCATTAACTTTGGTTGCTAAATTAAGGGATTATATATCCAGAACAATCATTGTAAACTAGGGATGGAACATCATTTATCAACAAACATTCTCCTTGTTAAGGTTTATATTAGTTTTATTGCGTTAACTTAAGTTCTTCAATTAAGTAATCTTGTACCAATTACAACCTTTGTTTACTATGGACTAAAGTTGTTTCTAGAGAGCATATTTTGCTTGTTTTAAAGGTTTACATTAATTTTTTCTATTAACATAAGTTGCTGAATTAACTGATTTTGTACCCATTACAACACTTGTCTACTAGAGACTAAAAATCATTAACAACAATCATTCCATGCTGTATAGGAGTACTTTAACTTTACGGCATTATCTTTTGTTATTAAATTAAATAACTTTATAAATACCAATTACAACACTTGTTTACTAGTGACTGAAGATCTGTAACAGCACAATTTGCTTGTTGTAAAGGTATGCTTGGACTTCATTGCAATAAATTGAATTGCTAAATTAAGTGCATTTATACGCATAACAACTCTCGTTTGTAGTTGCTGAACATCATTAACAGCACACATTGTTTGCTGTAAAGAATTACATTAGTTTTATTGCATTAACTTAAGTTACTGAATTAAGTGAATTTATACCTATAAGAACCCTCGTTTACTAGAGCTGAATATCATAAACAACAAACATTGCTTGTTGTAAAGGGCTTCTTTACATTTATTGCATTAAATTGGGTTGCTAATTTAAGTGCACGTATACCCATAACGGCCCTCGTTTATTAGGGACTAATCATCATTAGCAACAAAAATTGCATGCAGTAAAGAAGTACATTAACTTTATCGCATTAACTTTTGTTGTTTATTTAAATGACTAGTTACCCATTACAACACTTTTTTATTAGGAACTGAAAATCTGTAACAGCACACTTTGCTTTTTTAAAGGTATGCTTTAACATTATTGCATTAAATTGAATTGCTAAATAAAGTGCAATTATACGCAAAACAACTCTTGTTCATTTGTTCTGAACATCATTGGCAATACACATTGCTTGTTGTCAAGAATTACATTAATTTTATTGCATTGATTTAAGTTGCTGATTTAGGTGTATTTATACCTATAAGAACCCTTGTTTACTAGGGACTGAATATCTTTAACAACAAACATTGCTTGTTGTAAAGGTGTGCTTTATATTCATTGCATAAATTGCGTTGCTAATTTAAGTGCATATTGGCCCATAATGGCCCTCGTTTACAAGGGACTAACATTATTAACAACACTCATTGCATGGTGTAAAGGTTTACATTGATTTTATCGCATTAACATAAATTGCTGAATTAACTGATTTTGTACCCATTAGAACACTTGTATGCTAGAGACTGAAGCTCTTTAACAACACACATTGCTTGCTGTAAAGGTTTGCATTAACTTTATCACGTTAACTTTTGAAGGTAAATTAATTCACTTTATGCCCATGACAACCCTTGTTTACTAGGGACTGAAAATCATAAACAACAAACATTGCTTGTTGTAAAGGGGTGCTTTAACTTTATTGCATTAATTTCTGTTGTTAATTTAAGTCCATGTATACCGATGACGGCCTTCGTTTACTAGGGACTAAACAACATTAACAACAAAAAGTGCATGCTGTGAAGGAGTATATTAACTTTATCGCATTAACTTTTGTTGTTAAATTAAATGACTATTTACCCATTACAACACTTTTTTACTATGGATTGAAGATCGGTAACAGCACACTTTGCTTCTTCTAAAGGTATGCTTTAACATTATTGCATTAAATTGAATTGCTAAATTAAGTGCAATTATACGCATAACAACTCTCGGTTGTTGGTTGCTGAACATCATTAACAACATACATTGCTTGTTGTAAAGAATTTCCTTGATTTTATTGCATTAACTTAATGACATGAATTAAGTGTATTTATACCTAAAGAACCCTCGTTTACTAGATACTGAAAATCATTAACAACAAAAATTGCTTGTTGTAAAGGTGTGCTTTATATTTATTGCATTAAAATGGGTTACTAATTTAAGTGACTTTATTCCCATAACAACAATTTCTTACTAGAGAATGAAGCTCTTAAACAGCACACATGGCTTGTTGGAAAGGTTTGCATTAACTTTATCAGTTAACTTTTGATGCTAAATTGATTCACTTTATACCCATAACAACCCTTGTTTACTAGAGACTGAAGTTCTTAAACAGCATACTTTGCTTGTTGTTAAAGGTTGCATTTACTTTATTGGATTGAATTTGGTTGCTTAAATTTAGTGCATTTATACCTATAAACACTCTTGTTTACTAGGGGGCTGAATATCATTAACAACACACAATGCATGGTGTAAATGTTTACATTCATCTTATTGCATTAACTTACGGTCTTGAATTAAGTGCATTTATACCCATAACAGCCCTCGTTTACTAGGGGCCGAAAATCATTAACAACAAGCCATGCATGCAGTAAAGGAGTGCATTAACTTTATCGCATTAACATTTATTGTTAAATTAAGTGACTTCATACCCATTAAAACCCTTTTTTACTAAAGACTCAAGCTCTTTTACAGCATACTTGGCTTGTTGTTAAGAATTGCAATTACTTTATTGCATTAATTTTGGTCGCTAAATTAAGTGATTTTATATCCAGAACAACCCTTGTTAACTAGGGATTGAACATCCTTATCAACAAACATCGCATGTTGTAAAGGTTTGCATTAGTTTTACTGGGTTAAATTAAAGTTCCTCAATTTATTTATCTTATACCAGTTACAACATTTCTTTTCTATAGAATGAACTTCTGAAACAGCATACTTTGCTTGTTGTAAAGGTTTACATAAATTTTATTGCATTAACTTAAGTTGGTTAATTAAGTGCGTTTATTCCCATAAGAACCCTCGTTTACTAGAGACTGAAAATCATTAACAACAAGCATTGCTTCTTGTAACGGTGTGCTTTAACTTTATTGCATTAACTTTTGTTGTTAAATTAAGTGACTTTATACCCATTACAACTCTTATTTACTAAAGACTCAAGATCTTTA
Source organism: Aurelia sp. 4 Dawson et al 2005 (assembly GCA_964019985.1). Classification (NCBI taxonomy): domain Eukaryota; kingdom Metazoa; phylum Cnidaria; class Scyphozoa; order Semaeostomeae; family Ulmaridae; genus Aurelia; species Aurelia sp. 4 Dawson et al 2005. The sequence goes on from OZ026506.1 coordinate 12,544,759, forward strand.
ATAGCATACTGGCTTTTGTAAAGGTTTGCAATTACTTTATTGCATTAACTTTGGTCGCTAAATAAAGTGACTTTATATCCCGAACAACCCTTCTTAACTAGGGATTGAACATCATTATCAACAAACATTGCTTGTTGCAAAGGTTTGCATTTACTTTATTGGATTGAATTAGTTTTCTTAATTAAGTGCATTTATACCCATAACAATCCTCGATTACTAGGGCATACCGGAAAACCAGGACCCAGGACCCTATGACAGGACCTTGGACCCAGGACCCAGGACCTAGGACCCAGGATCCAGGACCTAGGACCCAGGACCCAGGACCCAGGACCTAGGACATAGGACCAAGGATCCAGGACCCAGGACCTAGGACCCAGGACTCAGGACCGAGGACCTAGGACCCACGACCTAGGACCCACGACCTAGGACACACGATCTAGGACCCAGGACCCAGGACCTAGGACCCTGGATATTTTCATATTTTGATATTTTCACCTGTATCGCTTTCAGATCCTTTGCAGGGTCCCTTAGCTTTGTGACTCATTTTTGTCATTAAAATTTTCGTTAGAGTCTCTTAAATTGTAACAAACTTGTGTTTCACAATTATCAAAGTTCACTGAGGACTGTCCTTTGAACCAAGAATAAAGTTACGAAGGAAAATTACTCCTGTTAAAGTTCATCTCAAACTTGATGTCACCTGAGATGTGCAGTAACGCAAAGTTACTTTGCAAAACACTCCTGTTGTCGTTTTCTCAGGAGCATTTGCAGATGACCTCCAATTTGAGATAGACTATACTTTTGTTTGGGATGGTGAAACGATTTCTGTTACAAAAAGGTTTCTTAACTTTGAATTGGCTTCAAATTTGCTTCTGGTACAGTCATAACTTTTCTAGAAGAGACCAAAACAGCTTCCTATTGGTGGTTTCTTATAGAATGAAAAAAATGAACGCTCTGATAAAATGCAGAAAGAAATTTCTATAAGAGCTTATCGTGTGATCTTTTGGTTGGCGTGACCAAATTCATAATCAATACCGTTATAATTTCTTTTACTTACTTGGCAAAATTTCTGATGGCCCAGAAAGCGGGCTTTGCAAGAGAGGCGTGCTCCGTTTCAAATCACGGAAGAGGAGACATTTCACCTATCGTTATATGCATTCATCACAATGATAAATGGCTATGGCTCAAGTCACTATGATGTGTTTTGCAAAGTTTGTCTGTTACATGCAATCTTCTTGGTAGATATCTTAAAATGATTGGTGTCTACAGGACAGAAGACATATCGTGATTTTTGTCGGTATGCGCAGGACCATAGGACCAAAGATAGAAAGAGAAGATTAGCCAAACGAAACGGTTTCAAAAAACCTTGTTTTGAAATGTTCAGGGGGTGTAGACCTGATGATTTTGAGAATCTCCCAGTACCAGCCCAATTCTTACCTCATAAAGACTACTTTTGTAACCTGTCAGAGCACAAAGAATAAACAAGACACTTGAAGCTGAATTGTCTTGATAATGATCCCAATGCAATTGATGTCATTTACGTTATATAACGTAGCATAAACATATAGACCATGAAATGCAATGCTTTGAAAATGTACCAGAGGCCTCCTTAAAGGGGCATGGACATGTAATTTAAACAAAAGATTGTCAGATTCTTAGTACTTGGAGTTTCCTACGAGGTTCTTAAAGTCTCCATGACAGTCTTCATATTCACTACCCATACCCTCCTGAACAAGTATTTTTTAAGCATTTCCAGTGTTAAGATTATACACAAATATCTTACGATTAATATGATACGGAAAATAGACGAAAAAGGTAAAACTCTCCAGGTGACTTTCTTCATCAAAGTAAATAGCTTCGTGTGTTCTTTTTCCTAGTACTGAAGTTTCTTAATTTTGTTGACCTGGGAGTATAGTTTCTTATTAGTAGCTTCTTATTAGAGTACGTGTGGTTGGCTAGCACAGCAAATGTTATCCCAATTTATGTTGATGCTATCTATTACCCACCATCGAGCAAGCCGTAAAAAACTAAGAAGTCTTATGTGTTCAAAGAGCAAGACAGTAAAATGTTTCTATGCTCTGGGAGCAGGAATGGCTGCACTTCTTTTGGTGTAGTTATCATTTGAGGCTGAAACATTGCGTCAAAAGCATTGATGCAAGCCTTGCTGAAATGGAAGTACACATTTGATGGTACTGCCGACTGCACTCTTTGTTGAGTGTGTTGATCTTTGTACCACCGCCTTGTCTTAGTGACAACCACCAGATCCCTCGGGGGGCTTGGATATCCTTGCTCAAAAAATCTACCTCGACAACCGTAGCAGCTTGCAACATTTCTATGGCAGAATTTCAGCAACGTGACAATATATTCCCGATAGCTGGTGCCAATTCCCGAATCCCGCTCACAAAAACTTAACGATTCCCGATTTCTGAGTCCCAAAATTGGTGATTCCCACTTCCCGAAAAAACCTATTTGGTACCCTCTGTAAGCGTCCTCTAACGTCCTAAACCTTCTGCCAAAGGAGCCCTAACGAAGGGATCGTGCCAGCTCGTATCCAAAAACAAAAACAAAACCGTATTGACAGCTTTCATGTCATTAGCTGTGCACCTGATTTCTATATTTTTGCTTTGCTTTAGCCAACATACATCGTAGATGAAAACCTCTAGAACACTCGAACACTCGAGACTGCAAAGAAAATGCTGCCATTATGAACTACTTCAAAATTTTCAATCCATCGGTTCCCTGTGTCCAATCACAGAAAGACCTCTCATGGTAAAACTTATTATTCACTAGTGGTGAAAATCGAGATTCTCACCACTTTCATATCTCGAGGGAGGGAGGTGAGGTATGCACCCGGGGGAAGGGTACTTGGTCTACGAACGTACGGGGAGGTGCCGCTGGAAAATCTGAAAAGCTACCCTGTCCCGGAGTCAAATTCCTGAAAATGATACCCTGTCTCGAAGTGACATTTTCTTAAAAAATACCCAGTCCTTTGTTTCATCAGACAAAATTGTGCCCTGCAAAGGAAACTTTGTGATAAATCTATTGATAAATGTAGAAATATTGCTATCAAGACGATTTGAATCATATTCACACAGTGCAAATAGCCTAAAACGACCTTTCGGAGTCAAACATGACAAATATGGATCCTGTCATGGAGCCGATTTTTACAAAAATGATAACCTGTCCCGGGGTCGGAATCCTGATACCCTGTTTAGCGACACATCTTCGTACAGACAAATACATGAATACTGAGGAGGGGCACTGATCTGATGACTTTGGGAACATCTACTACCGGCCCAAATATCAGCTTCTTGTAAGAAATACCTGTATCCAAATGCAGTGATATAAACACAAAATTCTCTTACCAATAATTTGTCTGTCTTCGAGTTCCTGGTGCTGGAACCGCTTGAGATTCTTCTCAAAAAAGACGCTGTTGCAGCTTTTCTTCGTGAGAACAGGCGGGAGTTTCGGCTTCTGAAACATAGTGACTTTTACCGGCCGTTGACCCTGGCGAGTGATTTAGTTTAGCTGTAATCTTCTCTTTTCTACCTCTAGTCCTATGGTTTTGCGCATACCGACATACCATGCAAACCGACATACAGACATACCATTCTCTGTCGTGTAGACACTTACTAATCATTTTCCAAAAATATCCATCGAACTGATTGCATGTAACAAACAAATTTTGCCAAACACATCATAATGACTTGAACCATTTGGCATCGTAGTATTCGCAGATTATGCAAAGATTGCTCTAAGCCAGTTTATCAAAAAAATTGTAGCGAAACAGGCAATCATAGGTCAAATGTCACCTCTTCCGTGATTTAAAACGGGGCACGCCTCTCTTGCAAAGCCCGCTTTCTGGGTCATCAGAAATTTTGCCAAGTAAGTAAAAGAAATTAAATTATGAATTAGAAATTGATCATGAATTTGGTCACGCCAACCAAAAGATCACACGATAAGCTCTTATAGAAATTTCTTTCTGCATTTTATCAGATGCTTTCATTTTTTTCATTCTATAAGAAACCAACAATAGGAAGCTGTTTTGGTCTCTTCCAGAAAAGTTATGACTGTACCAGAAGCATATTTGAAGCCAATTCAAAGTTAAGAAACCTTTTTGGAACAGAAATCGTTTCACCATCCCAAACAAAAGTATAGTCTATCTCAAATTAGAGGTCATCTGCAAATGCTCCTGAGAAAACGACAACAGGAGTGTTTTGCAAAGTAACTTTGCGTTACTGCACATCTCAGGTGACATCAAGTTTGAGATGAACTTTAACAGGAGTAATTTTCCTTCGTAACTTTATTCTTGGTTCAAAGGACAGTCCTCAGTGAACTTTGATAATTGTGAAATACAAGTTTGTTACAATTTAAGAGACTCTAACGAAAATTTTAATGACAAAAATGAGTCACAAAGCTAAAAGACCCTGCAAAGGATCTGAGAGCAATACAGGTGAAAATATAAAAATATGAAAATATCCAGGGTCCCAGGTCCTGAGTCCTGGGTCCTAGGTCCTGGGTCCTAGGTCCTAGGTCCTAGGTCGTGGGTCCTAGGTCCTTGGTCCTAGGTCCTGGGTCCTAGGTCCTAGGTCCTGGGTCCTAGGTCCTAGGTCCTGGGTCCTAGGTCCTTGGTCCTAGATCCTGGGTCCTGTCATAAGGTCCTGGGTCCTGGTTTTCCGGTATGCCGATTACTAGGGGCTGAGCATCATTGACAACACACATTGTATTGTGTAAAGGTTTACATTGATTTTATTGCATTAACTTAAATGGCAAAATTAACTGATTTTGTACCAATTGCAACACTTGTTTACTGAAGCTCTTTAACAGCACACTTTGCTTGTTGTAAAGGTTTGCATTAACCTTATTACGTTAACTTTTGATGCTAAATTAATTCACTTTATGCCTATAACAACCCTTGTTTACTAGAGACTGAAGCTCTTAAACAGCATACTTTGCTGGTTGTTAAGGTTTTCATTTACAATATTGGATTGAATTGGGTTAATAAATTTAGTGCATTTATACCCATAACAACCCTTGTTAACTAGGGATTGAACATCATTAACAAAAAACACTGCTTGTTATTTAAGTTCCTTAATTAAGTGATCTTATACCCATTACAACACTTCTTTTCTATAGACTGAAGTTCTGAAAAAGCATACTTTGTTTGTTGTAAAGGATTACATTAATTTGTTGCATTAACTAACGGTGCTGAATTAACTGATCTTGTACCCATTACAACTCTTGTTTGCTAGAGACTGAAACTCTTTAACAGCACACATTGCTTGTTGTAAAGGTTTGCATTAACCTTATTACGTTAACTTTTGATGCTAAATTAATTCAGTTTATGCCTATAACAACCCTTGTTTACTAGAGACTGAAGCTCTTAAACTAGCTTGTTGTTAAGGTTTTCATTTACTATATTGGATTGAATTGGGTTGTTAAATCTAGTGCATTTATACCCATAACAACCCTTGTTAACTAAGGATTGAACATCATTAACAAAAAACACTACTTGTTGTTTAAGTTCCTTAATTAAGTGATCTTATACCAATTACAACACTTCTTTTCTATAGACTGAAGTTCTGAAAAAGCATACTTTGTTTGTTGTAAAGGATTACATTAATTTTTTGCATTAACTTACGTTGCTGAATTAACTGATTTTGTACCCATTGCATTAACTTTATCACGTTAACTTTTGATGCTAAATTAATTGCCCATAACAACCCTTGTTTACTAAAGACTGAAGTTCTTAAACAGCATACTTTGCATGTTGTAAATTTTTGCATTTACTTTATTGGATTGAATTGGGTTGCTAAATTTAGTGCATTTATACCCATAACAGCCCTCTTTTACTAAGGACTTAAAATCATTAACAACAAACATTGCATACTGTAAAGGAGTGCATTAACTTTATTGGATTAACTTTTGTTGTTAAGTTAAGTAGATGTATACCCATAACAGCCCTCGTTTACTAGTGGCTGAACATCATTAACCCTATCTTGACCGGGGGGGCTAAAATAGCCCCCCTCCCAGTTTTGTCTGCGCAACTTTTTTTATAATTCTTAGGCTATTTCTTTTTTGTGACTTTTCCTAACTATCTATTTCACATCTTCTCTTGAAATTTCGTCATGATATCTTATTTACTAGGCTTGCCTCGCGGCGCCTGCGGTGCCGCGCTGGCCCGCCGTCGTACCAAGTAATGTCTTAAGAGAAGTTGCTAATTCTAGCCCCCTTGAGGCTCACCTTGGTATGGAACAGAATCTATGAACCTCTTAAACCTCCAACCGCTTGTTTTGGTTGGAAAACGAAGCCGTACTAATCTACTGAAAGTGTGAGAACACTTGAGCTTCTGTCTCTTTTTAGCCCAATGCCCCACAGAAAAATTTGCCCTCTCACTTCACCCCCCCTTGAAGTTCTCTGTGATAGAACACGTCCATATCGTTCTTGCTCAGATTTCTCATTTCCAGGAATTCATTACCTTGGTCTGCGTCAGATGAACAGAATGCATTCACCTTTTTTCAAAGCCTTCTTTCAAGATTTCAATGCTGAAAAGTTTTCTATAAGCCTCTTTGCAATCTCAAACAAAGCTGTTGATCATTTCAAAGGAATAATGGTTTCTTTGTAGTTTGAGGTATATAATCCAGAGTGGTAGAGGACATAAAGCATGGGATTTTGAGACGTTTTCAGTGCCATTTCGCTCAGAATTAGCTTTCCCTCTCATTCAAGACCCCCGTTAAAACCTTCCTTTATGCCTCCTCTGGAGCTTAGTTGGAAAAAGAAAGCGATCTAAGTAAGCCTGGCCCAGTGGCGTAACGGAGGAGTGTGGGGCCCTTAGTGAAAATAATGGTTAAGGGTCCTCATACTTAACTATGTTCCATGCAAATTTTAATGATCTTTGTCACATGAAATGAAATAATTTTCTTCATTTGCTGATACTGCCAATTTGAAACCCTTATTCAGGATTTTTGTATCATTTCTTTCGGCTTTCTTTTCTGAGGTGACAATCAAGTGAATTGAGGCAGTCACTTTACATCATTATTATGTGCTTACTCGCAAATCATATCCAGTCTTACCAGGGGTGGTTCAAGAAATTTTCAGACAGAGGGGCTGAAGCTTCCGACATTGGGGCTAAAATGGCTGAAAAATGGTGTTGTCGTGCGATACTTTGACAAATTTCTCCGACGAGAGCCAAAAATTTCCTCCGACGGGGGGGGGCTGTAGCCCCCTAGCCCTCCTCTGGCGCCACCCCTGAGTCTTACACTCATTTTAATAATGTTGTGAATGCTGAAACATGTCCTTTCATCCCCTTCCATCCAAATACCCGTTGTTTTTGCCAAATTAATTGGGGCACCCCTTCGGGTCACAAATGTTCGGGGGCCCTCAGAATTGGGCTTAAAGGTGCACACCGTGCGTTACGCCACTGGCCTGGCCTCTCTTTTAGTTTTTTCGGGATGAGGATATGTACAAGGATCATTCCCTTGCGAGTTGAACCTTGGATAAAATGGATGTACCCCAGCCCCCATATTGTAGACAAAGAAAATAAAACCATTCGTATCCACTTCAGAATTCGGAACAAAAGCTGGGAAGGTTCTTTTCCGTGGGAGAGATGTAGTTTCTTACTTATGCTGTTTACAGTGCTGAAAGAAGAAACAATTTGAAGACAAAAGGTTTCGGGTCACTCCTATGACGCATATAGATATGAAATCGAGAAATATCTGTGTCACAGAGGAAAAAGTTTTGAATTTGAAACAAAAGGTACTGCGTAGTAGGAAAAAGGATTCAATTATGAAAGAAAAGTTCAGAAGTCTTTGATTGGCATGCCTCCCAATGCAAATTTTGAGAATTCAAAAGAGAGAAATTTGTTTTGAAAGTTAAAAGCTTAAAAATGAAAGTCTTCCCGTGAATGTGTCATTACTTGAAAGTAGAGAGTAAAACAGGGAGCAGATCAAAACGTGGAAGAAGTGAAGATAAATTCAAGAAAGCAAGAGGAATTTGTTGATTGCAAGTAGGAGGTTAGTTCAATTTTAATTGTATCCATGTATATTTAGAGGGGGTGACAGGGAGAGTCTTTGGTACCGGTACCAACTCATAAGGTGCCAGGTTTCACCCAAATTAAAGGTATTGGTACCACCAATTTTGGGGGAGAGCTAATAACTGATTCTTAATATTTAATCATGAATATGACGAATTCTGAAAGGAGGTCTACGTCAATTCCTCATGAGACCAAAAATGCAAGGCCAAATCACTCCTGACCACGTCAGTGTGGCATCTGTGTCACTTTCTGCACTGTTAAAGGCTAAAATTTGTTCTGGGAATTCCAAAAACATGCATGGACGAAATTTTTATTGATACCTACTCACATAAGCTTAGTACCGGTGCCCCTACCCTTGGTACCAGATTCCACCCCATTTGCACAATATTGTACCAGGTACCACCCCTCTGGTATCATGGTACCACTACCCTTTCACCCCCTCTATTTACACAGTAATCAACCAAGAGATGAACAATTTTCTGTGATGGGAGGAAATGAAGGAGTGATTATAGAATGCAGGGCCATTGCACCCCTGTACTGTTTGTCGATATTTTCTTTTTGAATTTTTTGCAGATGGTGACAATTCAGCTTCTCTTTCTAGACAGTTCCACAGTTAAGCCCCATTAGGAAAACTGGTTTGACCCTTCGGAGCTCTAAGAAAACGTATCTTGAGATCAGTTTCTGAAGATAGAAGTTCTGTCCTCTCTATTAAGCCCCCTCCCTAATAGGCCACCTCTGAGGCAAAATTTTAGATAACCCCCTTCTCTATTAAGCCCCCCCCCACTTATATCAAATTCAAGAAATTACCAAAGATTTTAAATTTGTTTAGCTAATACAGCGTTGTATTTTGATTAGTTTGACGTCGTTTGGTATAGACTCTGTGCCGAATTTACGCATTTGATCCGTAAAATTGCATGTTCAAGCCGGAAAACATGAAGAACTGAAAAACAGTCATTCTTATCCATGTTATTTGATTTTCCGACGGAGCCAAATGAGTTTTATTACATTTGGGCCATCATTTAGATAATTTTGCAATATTGTTCAATATTTTTGCAGCTTCTCATTTTGCAAGATTTTGCGATATCTTTCGATACTTTTCCGTTCCTCAATTTCTGACGTAGAGCAAATAATTTGGCCCGTGCGAGGAATAGTCTCACGAGGAAAATCGTATCGATTTTCAATGGAACGTTGTTAGCGGTTGTTTTTCCGTACCCCCCTATGGAAAAACAACTCATCAAGGTCGAAGGCCCCGGATTTTTCTTGATAAGGGACCAGTCATTACTTGGTAGGGACTGATAGATATTCACAGGGGTGACCAAAAATTTAGGGCAGTGAAAGGGGGCCACTGAAAACCCTTGAGTGTAAAATAAGGGGCCATGAAAACTAAACAAATCTGATCTCAGCTATCTGAAACGCAAACGTTATCCATCTATGATCTTTGTTAAGCCTTGCGTTTTTCCTCAAACTGTCAATTTTTCATAAAATCTCCAAGTGCCATACCACTTTCTTCTCTTGAAAGCTTTTCTATGTCCTTTTGGGCCACTTGCCATCAGAAAATATGATTTGTTGCCTGGGAGTGTGGCATCGAATTAGATACAGAGAGGGGCCACCAAAAATGACAGCTGATAATTGGGGTCCCTTGAAAATCTAAATGAGGAAATTGAGGGGTTATGAAAAATGTTTATCATCGATAAAAGCATCTTCCAGCCCCATTGGTTCCTAAGTTGTAGTGGGAAGATCCGGATTTTGCCTCTAAAAGTACAGGAATGTCCGGATTTTTGGGGGTTTTACCTATGGGGCATTTCACTCCTGAAAATGTGTTAAAGTTTTGGCAAAATCCTCTGCATACCCCTGATTTTGGAGGATTTTGCATATCTCTGGATTTCCTCTTCCATAGGGGAGGGGGTTACGGAGATTAACTGAAACCACCCTAGGAGATGTGTGTGGGCGTAAATTCAATTGCCGGAAAAATTTTACAATTCATTGTTTTTAAATTGTACGGGAGGAAAATTTATTGTTCTCACATATAGGAAGAAGTGCCCTTTTGCAAATTCAATAGGAGGAAGAACTTTTAGAATCTATTGTTTTCACATAGGGCAAAAGGGCAGGATTGCGATTTTTGACTGAGCACCCAGGGCCACAGCCAATCCCCGAGGGAACTCTATTGAATTCAATTCCTGGACATACATCCAGTAGACTCATTGTTCAAATACAATTGCTTATTGTTATTTTACAAAGGAGGATTGTTCAATTCACAATTGTTGACAAAGTAACAAAGCTAATTGGATAATCGTTTACCTGCCTTATATATATAGATTTCTGAAAATACAATAATTTTTTGAGAGAGTAGTTTTATTTTTGGTTTGTTTTATGGTCAAACTATTTATAACTTTAAACTAGGATAATTCTTGACAGAGTGAAGATAACTTAATGAAATTTTCGGCGCAACCCTCAATTAATACGAGAATGTGGAAAATGCTCAATTTCTATTATTTTCTTATTGATCACGTAATTCATGACGTCATATATCTAATGAATTTAGGTAATAAATATAGGACATCAAATTTCATTAATTTTTTAAAAGCTATGTTTTTATAACAATTTAATGCTTTATCTGATAATTAAACTTAAAACAAGAGTAATATTCCCTCTGAATAAGTTTCCACAGTCAAATCAAGACTACAGTAAGACTACTGTTTTTCACCAGAAACAAGGAAAATTGATGACGTCATCGAAAGTACAACAATTACAGTAAAATAAAAAAGATTTTCGGACTTTCCACATCAAATTACAATAGAAAGCCAAATTTTATCTTTCTAGCACTTAACAATAGGGAGTTCTGAGGGGGAGCTAAGTTAGCCCCCCCCCGGTCTGAGGATGCTCAGAAAAGGCCTGTCCAGATAGGGTTAACAACACACATTGCATGGTGTAGAGGTTTTCATTGATTTTATTGCATTAACTTACATTGTTTAGTTAACTGAATTTATGCCCAAAACAACCATTATTTACTAGAGACTGAAGTTCTTGAACAACATACTTTGCTTCTTGGAAAGGTTTGCATTCACTTTATTGGATTGAATTGGGTTTATCAATTAAGTGTATGTATACGCAGAACAACCCTCGTTTACTATGGACTTTAAAATAATTAACAACAAACATTGCATACTGTAAAGGAGTGCATTAACTTTATTGCGTTAACTTTTGTTGTTAAATTAAGTGCATGTATACCCATAACAGCCCTTTTTTACTAGGGGCTGAACATCATTAACAACACACATTACATTGTGTAATGGTTTACATATATTTCATTGCATTAACTTAACTTGCTGAATTAACTGATTTTGGAACCCATTACAACCCTTGTTTACTAGAGACTGAAGATCTGTAACAGCACACTTTGCTTGTTACAAAGGTTTGCTTTAACTTTATTGCATAAAATTGAATTGCTAGATGAAGTGCGTTTATACGCATGACAACCCTCCTTACTAGGGACTGAAATTCATTAACGATGAACATTGCTTGTTGTAAAGGTGTGCCTTAAATTTATTGCATTAATTTTGGTTGCTAATTTAAGTGCATGTATACTCATAAAAGCCTTCGTTTACTAGGGACTAAACATCATTAACAACACATATTGCATGGTGTAAAGGTTTACATTGATTTTATTGTATTAACATAAATTGCTGAATTAACTGATTTTGTACCCATTGCAACACTTGTTTACTAGAGACTGAAGCTCTTTAACAGCACATTGCTTGCTGCAAAGGTTTGCAATAACTTTATCACGTTAACTTTTGATGCTAAATTAATTTACTTTATGCCCATAACAGCACCTGTTTACTAGAGACAGAGATTCTTAAAAAGCAAACTTAGCTTGCTCTAATGGTTTGCATTTACTTTATTGAAATGAATTGGGTTGCTAAATTAAGTGCATAAAAACCTAAAACAACCCTCGTTTGCTAGGAGCTGAACATCATTAACAACACAAATTGCTTGTTGTAAAGGTTTACATTAGTTTTATTGTATTAACTTAAGATACTGAATTAAGTGCATTTATACCCGTAAGAACTCTCATTTACTAGGGACTGAAAATCATTAACAACAAACATTGCTTTTTGTAAATGTTTACATTTATTTTATTGCATTAACTTACGTTCCTGAAATAAGTGCATTTATATCTATAACAACCCTCGTTTACTAGATGCTGAACATCATTAACAACACAAATTGCTTGTTGTAAAGGTTTACATTAGTTTTATTGCATTAACTTAAGTTGTTGAATTAAGTGACCTTATACCCGTAACAACCCTTGTTTACTAAAGACTCAAGATCTTTTACAGCTCAATTTGCTTGTTGTAAAGGTTCTCATTAACATCATTGCATTAAATTTTGCTGCTAAATTAAGTGACAGTCTCAGTGACAGTGATGACAGTGACAGTGACGGAATTACTGACAGACTGACTGAGAGACTGACAGTGACGGAATTAAGTAACCCATAACAACCCTGTTTTGCTAGGGACTGAACACTACACCTTGCTTGTTGTATAGGTTTCTATTAACTTTATCGGATTAACTTTTGTTGCTAAATTAAGTGACTTTATACTCATAACAATCCTTGTTTAGTAGAAACTGAACATCTTTAACAGCATATTTTGCACGTTGTGAAGGTTTACATTTAATTTATTGCATTAACTTTTGTTGCTAAATTAAGTGACTTTATGCCCATAACATTCCTTGTTTACAAGGGAGTAAAGATCTTTAACAGAACACTTTGCATGTTGTAAAGGATTACATTTGATTTATTGCATTAACTTATGTTGCTAAACTAATTGACTTTATATCCATAACAACCGTCGATTACTAGAGACTGAAGATTTTTAACAGCACACTTTGCTTCTTCTAAATGTTTGGATTAACTTTATCCCATTAACTTTTGTAGCTTAATTAAGTGACTTTACACTCATAGAAAGCTTTGTTTACTAGGAACTGAACATCGCTAACAAAACACATTGCTTGTTTTAATTACATTAGCTTTATTGCATTACCTTAAGTTGGGGAGTTAAATTATTCTATACTCATAACAACCCTTGATTACTAGAAACTGAATATCTTTAACAGCATACTTTGCTTGTTGTAATTTTTTGCAATAACTTTTATTGCATTAACTTACGTTCCTGAAGTAAGTGATTTAATACCCATAACAACACTTGTTTACAAGAGAGTGAAGAGCTTTAACAGCACACTTTGCTTGTTGTAAAGTTTTGCTTTAACTTTATTGCATTAACTTGGTTTGCTATATTAAGCGACGTTATACTTATAACAATTCTTCTTTACTAGGGACTGAAAATCATTAACAACACAAATTTCTTGTTTTAAAGGTTTAAATTAAATTTATTGCATTAGCTTCAGTTGCTGAATTAAGTGATTTTATAACCATAAAAGCCCTGGTTTACTAGAAACTTAACATCTGTATCAGCATACTTTGCTTCTTGTAAAGGTTTTCATTATAACTTGATTGCATTAAATTTCGTTGCTAAATTAATTCCTTTTTACCCATAACAACCCTAGTTTACAAGAAAATTAAGATCTTTAACAAACCATGTTGCTTGTTGTAAAGGTTTACATAAAAAGAGGCATTAACTTGAGTTGCCGAATTAGATGATTTTATACCCAAAACAATTCTTGTATACTAGAGACTAAAGAAGTTTAACAGCGTTCTTTGCTTGTTGTAAAGGTTTACATTTACTTTATTGCATTAACGTTGGTTGCTAAGATATTAAGTGATTTGATACCTATAACAACCCTTGTTTACTAGAGACTGAACATGGCTAACAACACTTATTGCTTGTTGTAAAGGTTTATATTAAAGGTTTGCGTAAAGGTTTACAGTAAAGGTTTGCGTTAACTTAGTTTGCGGAATTAAGTCATTTTATACCCTTAACAACCCTTCTTTACTAGGGACTGAACATCATTAAAAAAAATTCATTGCTGTAAAGGTTGATATCAATTTTATTGCATTTACTTAAGTTGCTGACTTAAGCGATCTTATTCCAAGAAAAACACTTATATACTAAGGACTGAAGATCTAGGGCTGCACGCTTTGCATCTTGTAAAGGTTTGCATTAATTTTATTGTATTAAATTTGGTTGCTAAATTAAGTGATTTTATAACAATAACAACCCTCGTTTACTAGGGACTGAAATCATTAACAACACAAAGTGCTTTTTGTAAAGGTTTACATTAATTTGTTTTAATCATCTGAAGTTGCTTAATTAAGTCATTTTATACCCATAACAATCCTTGTTTACTAAGGACTGAAGATAATTATCAACACACTTTGATTGTTGTAAACGTTTGCTTTTACTTTATTGCATTAAATTTGGTTGCTACTTTATACCCATAACAATTCTCGTTGACTAGGGACTTAACATCATTAACAGCACATATGGCTTGTTGTAAGGGTTTACATTAGTTTTATTGCATTAACTTCAGTTGCTGAATTAAGCGGTCTTATCCACGTATAAACACTCACTTACTAAAGACTGAAGATCTAAAACAGCACACTTTGCTTGTTGTAAAGGTTTACATTTACTTTATTGTATCATATTAAGTTAGCAAAATAAACGTCTCTATACCCAAAACGATTCTCGTTTACTAGGGACAGAACATCATTAACAGCACACATTGTTTAGTGTAAAGGTTTACATTAATTTTTTGCATTACTTTAGTTTGCGGAAATAACCGATTTTGTACCCATTACAACACTTTTGTGATAGAGATAAGCTCTTTAACAGCATACATTGCTTGCTGTCTAGGTTTGCATTAAATTTATCAGTTAACTTTTGATGCTAAATTAATTCACTTTATACCGTGAGCGTGTGGCCGAGTGGTTAAGGCGTCTGACTCGTAATCCAAAGGTCAGAACGGCCGTAGGTTCAAATCCTACGCTGGACAGTTTGGTCGCTGTCCGTATCACTAGCCCGAGTCGACCAGAGCCATGTGAGGGAAATCTGGTAGCTGTGGCGGGTAGCTGCGGCGGACTGATGGTAAACATCCTTGGCCCCTGCTTGAAATAAGTCTCTCAGACTTTCGCGAGCTAGCCACGTTAAATATAAATACCTACCTACCTACCTACCCATAACGACCCTTGTTTAATAGAGACTGTAGTTCTGAAACAGAATACTTTGCTTGTTGTTAAGGTTTGCATTTACTTTATTGGACTGAAATTGGTTGCTTAAATTTAGTGCATTTATACCCAAAACAACCCTCGTTTACTAGGGTCTGAACATAATTAACAACACATATTGCATGGTGTAAAGGTTTACATTTATGTTATTGCATTAACTTAAGTTCCTGAACTAAGTGCATTTATACCTATAACAGCCCTCGTTTACTAGGGACTGAAAATCATTAATAGCAAACATTGCATGCAGTAAGGGAGTGCATTAACTTTGTCGCAGTAACATTTGTTGTTAAATTAAGTGACTTCATACCCATTATAATCCTTTTTTGCTAAAGACTCAAGATCGTTTCCCGCACTTTTGGCTTATTGTAATTACAAGGTTTGTAATTACTTTATTGCATTAACTTTGGTCTATAAATTAAGTTGTTTTATGTCCAGAACAACCCTTTTTAACTAGAGAATGAACATCAATATCAACAAACATTGCTTGTTGTAATGATTTACATTAGTTTTATTGGGTTAAATTAAATTCCTTAATTTATTGATTTTATACCAGTTACAACATTTCTTTTCTTTAGACTGAAGTTCTGAAACAGCATACTTTGCGTTTTGTAAAGGTTTACATAAGCTTTATTGCATTAACTTAACTTGCTTAATTAAGTGCAATTATACCCATAAGAACACTCGTTTACTAGAGACTGAACATCATTAACAACACATATTGCTTGTTGTAAAGGTGTGCTTTAACTTTATTGCATTAAATTGGTTTGCTAATTTAAGTGTATGTATACCCATAACAGCCCATCGTTTACTAGTGACTAAACATCATTAACAACACATTGCATGGGGTAAAGTTTACATTTATTTTATTGCATTAACTTAAGCTGCTGAATTAAGTGCATTTATACCCATAACAACCCTCGTTTTTTAGGGACTGAAAATCATTAAGAACAAAAATTGCTTGAAGTAAAGGAGTGCATTAACTTTATCGCGTTAACTTTTGTTGTTAAATTCAGTGACTTTATACCCATTATAACCCTTACTTACTAAAGACTCAAGATTTTTAACAGCACTCTTGGCTTTTTGTCAAGGTTTGCAATTACTTTATTCCATTAACTTTGGTCGCTAATTTAAGTGACGTTATATCGAGAACAACCCTTGTTAACTAGGGATTAGAGAATCATTAACAACAAACATTGCTTGGTAAAGGTTTACATTAGTTTTATTGGGTTAACTTAAGTTCCTCATTTAAGTGATTTTATAATAATTACAACAGTTCTCTTCTATAGACTGAAGCTCTTTGACAGCACACATTGCTTGTTGTAAAGGTTTGCATTTACTTTATTGCATTAACTTTGGTTGCTAAATTAAGTGACTATATCAATAACAACCTTTGTTAGCTAGGAATAGAACATCCTTAACAACAACCTTTGCTGGTTGTAAAGGTTACATTGATTTTATTGCATTAACTTAAATTGATGAATTAACTGATTTTGTACCCATCACTTGTGTGCTAGACACTGAAGCTCTTTAACAGCACACATTGCTTGTCGTAAAGGTTTGCATTTACCTTATTGGATTGAGTTTGGTTGCTAAATTTAGTGCACTTATGCCCATAACAGGCCTCGTTTACTAGGGACTGAAAATCATTAACAACAAACATTGCATGCTGCAATGGAGTACATTAACTTTATTGCATTAGCTTTTGTTGTTAAATCAAATGACTTTATACCCATTACAACCCTTGTTTTATAAAGACTCAAGATCTTTAATAGCACATTTGGCTTTTTATAGAGGTATGCATTTACTTTATTGGATTGAATTGGGTTGCCAAATTAAGTTCATTTATACCCATAACAACCCTCGTCTACTAGTGGCTGAACATCATTAACAACACACATTGCATGGTGTCAAGGTTTTCTTTGACTTTATTGTATTAACTTACAATTCTGAGTTAACTGATTTCATACTCATTACAACATTTGTTTACTAGGGACAGAAGCTCTTTAACAGCACACAATGCTTGATGTAAAGGTTTGCATTAGCTTTATGACGTTAACTTTTGATGCTAAATTAATTGACTTTATGCCCATTACAACTCTTGTTTACTAGGGCTTGAAGTTTTTAAACAGCATATTTTGCTTGTTGTAAAGGTTTGCATTTACTTTATTGGATTGAATTGGGTTGGTAAGTTAAGTGCATTTATACCCATAACAACCATCGTTTACAAAGGACTGAAAATCATTAACAACACACAATGCTTGTTGTACAGGTGCGCTTTAACATTATTGCATTAAATTGAATGGCTAATTTAAGTGCATGTATACCAATAACAGCCCTCGTTTACTAGGGACTAAACATCATTAACAACACACATTGCATGGTGTGAATGTTTACATTCATTTTATCGCATTAACTTAGGTTTCTGAATTAAGATCATTTATACGCATAACATTTATCGTTTACTAGGGACTGAAAATCATTAACAACACAAATTGCTTGTTGTGAAGGTTTGCTTTAACTTTATTGGATTAAATTGGGTTGCTAAATTAAGTTTATCTATACACATAACAGTGCTCGTTTACTAGAGACTAAACATCATTAACAACACACATTGTATGGTGTAAAGGTTTACATTCATTTTATCGCATTAACTTAGGTTTCTGAATTAAGATCATTTATACGCATAACATTTATCGTTTACTAGGGACTGAAAATCATTAACAACACACATTGTATGTTGTAAAGGTTTACATTTTGATTTTATTGCATTAACTGATGGCAAAAATAACTGATTTTGTACCCATTACAACACTTGTTTACTGAAGATCTTTAACAGCACACATTGCTTGTTGTAAAGGTTTGCATTAACTTTATCACGTTAACTTTTGATGCTAAATTAATTCACTTTATGCCCATAACAACCCTTGTCTACTAGAGACTGAACTTCTTAACCAGCATACTTTGCTTGTTGTTAAGGTTTTCATTTACTATATTGGATTGAATTGGGTTGCTAAATGTAGTGCATTTATACCCATAATAAACCTTGTTAACTAGGTATTAAACATCATTAACAACAAACATTGCTTTTTGTATAGGTTTACATTAGTTTTATTGCGTTACCTTAAATTTCTTAATTATGTGATCTTATACCAACAACAACAATTGTTTTCGATAGACTGAAGCTCTCAAACAGCATACTTTGCTTGTTGTAAAGGTATGCTTTAACTTTAATGCATTAAATTGAATTACTAAATTAAGAAAATTTATACTCATAAGAACTCTCGTTTACTAGGGACTGAGAATCATTAACAACAAGCATTGCTTCTTGTAAAGGTGTGCTTTAACTTTATTGCTTTACATTGGGTTGCTAATTTTAGTGCGTTTATACCCATAACAACTCTCGATTACTATGGGTGGAACATCATTAACAACACACATTGCATGGTGTAAAGGTTTACATTGATTTTATTGCATTAACTTAAGTTGCTGAATTAAGTGCATTTATACCAATTACAACCTTCGTTTAGTAGGGACTGAAAATCATTAACAACAAACATTGCTTGCATTAAAGGAGTGCATTAACTTTATCGCGTGGAGTTTTGTTGATAATTTAAGTGACTTGATATCCATTAGAAAACTTATTTACTAAAGACTCAAGCTCTTTAACAGCACACATTGCTTGTTGTAAAAGTTTGTATTTACTTTATTGCATTAAATTTGGTCGCTAAATTAAGTGACTATATCCATAACAACCTTTGTTAACTAGGGATGGAACATCCTTAACAAAAAACTTTGCTGGTTGTAAAGGTTTACATTGCATTAACTTAAATTGTTGAATTAACTGATTTTGTACCCAACACTTGTGTGCTAGACACTGAATCTCATTAACAGCACACTTTACTTGTCGTAAAGTTTTGCATTAACCTTATCACGTTAACGTTTGATGCCAAATTAATTGACTTTATGCGCATAACAACTTTTGTTAACTAGAAACTGAAGATCTTTAGAAGCAAGAATTCTTTGTTGTAATCATTTACATTAATTTCATTCCATTACCTTACGTTACTGAGTTAAGTGCATTTACACCGATAACAATCCTCGTTTACTAGAGACTGGAAATCATTAACAACAAACATTGTATTTTGTAAAGGTTTACATTATATTTTTGCATTACTTTAGGTTGCTGAATCAACTGATTTTGTAAACATTACAACACTTGTTTACTAGAGACTCAAGCTCTTTAACAGCACACATTGCTTGTTGTAAAGGTTTGCATTTACCTTATTGGATTGAGTTGGGTTGCTAAATTTAATGCATTTATACCCATAAAAACCCTCCTTTACTAGGGGCTGAACATCATTAATAACGCGCATTGCATGGTGTAAATGTTTACATTCATTTTATTGCATTAAATTACATAACTGAGTTAAGGGCATTTATACCAATAACAGCCCTCGTTTACTAGGGAAGGAAAATCATTAACAACAAAAATTTGGATGCTGTAAGGGAGTGCATTACCTTTATCGCATTAACATTTGTTGTTAAATTAAGTGACTTCATACCCATTACAACCCTTTTTACTAAAGACTCAAAAGATCTTTTACAGCACACTTTGCTTTTTGTAAAGGCTTGCAATTACTTTATTGCATTATTTTTGGTTGCTAAATTAAGTGATTATATATCCAGAACAATCATTGTAAACTAGGGATGGAACATCATTATCAACAAACATGCTCCTTGTTAAGGTTTATATTAGTTTTATTGCGTTAATTTATGTTCTTCAATTAAGTAATCTTATACCAATTACAACCTTTGTTTACTATAGACTAAAGTTGTTCCTAGAGAGCATATTTTGCTTGTTTTAAAGGTTTACATTAATTTTTTCTATTAACATAAGTTGCTGAATTAACTAATTTTGTACCCATTACAACACTTGTCTACTAGAGACTAAAAATCATTAACAACAATCATTCCATGCTGTATAGGAGTACTTTAACTTTACGGCATTATCTTTTGTTATTAAATTAAATAACTTTATAAATACCAATTACAACACTTGTTTACTAGTGACTGAAGATCTGTAACAGCACAATTTACTTGTTGTAAAGGTATGCTTGAACTTCATTGCAATAAATTGAATTGCTAAATTAAGTGCATTTATACGCATAACAACTCTCGTTTGTTAGTTGCTGAACATCATTAACAACACACATTGCTTGCTGTAAAGAATTACATTAGTTTTATTGCATTAACTTAAGTTACTGAATTAAGTGAATTTAAACCTATAAGAGCCCTCGTTTACTAGAGCTGAATATCATAAACAACAAACGTTGCTTGTTGTAAAGGGCTCCTTTACATTTATTGCATTAAATTGGGCTGCTAATTTAAGTGCACGTATACCCATAACGGCCCTCGTTTACTAGGGACTAATCATCATTAGCACCAAAAATTGCATGCAGTAAAGGAGTACATAAACTTTATCGCATTAACTTTTGTTGTTTATTCAAATGACTAGTTACCCATTACAACACTTGTTTATTTGAAACTGAAGATCTGTCACAGCACACTTTGCTTTTTTAAAGGTATGCTTTAACATTATTGCATTAAATTGAATTGCTAAATAAAGTGCAATTATACGCAAAACAACTCTCGTTCATTTGTTCTGAACATCATTGGCAATACACATTGCTTGTTGTCAAGAATTACATTAATTTTATTGCATTGATTTAAGTTGCTGATTTAGGTGTATTTATACCTATAGGAACCCTCGTTTACTAGGGACTGAATATCTTTAACAACAAACATTGCTTGTTGTAAAGGTGTGCTTTATATTCATTGCATAAACTGCGTTGCTAATTTAAGTGCATATTGGCCCATAATGGCCCTCGTTTACAAGGGACTAAACATTATTAACAACACAAATTGCATGGTGTAAAGGTTTACATTGATTTTATTGCATTAACTTAAGTTGCTGAATTAAGTGCATTTATACCAATTACAACCTTCGTTTAGTAGGGACTGAAAATCATTAACAACAAACATTGCTTGCATTAAAGGAGTGCATTAACTTTATCGCGTGGAGTTTTGTTGTTAAATTCAGTGGTTTTATACCCATTAAAACCCTTATTTACTAAAGACTCCAGATCTTTAACAGTACACGTGGCTTGTTGTAAAGGTTTGCAATTACTTTATTGCATTAAGTTTGGTTACTAAATTAAGTGACTTTATATCCAGAACAACCCTTGTTAACTTGGGACTGAAAACAATAAACAACAACCATTGCTTGTTTGTAAAGATTTCCGTTAATTTTAATCCATTAAGTTAAGTTCCTGAATTAAGTGATCTTATATCCATAACAACCTTTGTTTACTAAATACTGAAGATCTTTAACAGCACACTTTGCTTGTTGTAAAGGTTTGCATTAGCTTTATCACGTTAACTTTTGATGCTAAGTTACTTGACTTTATATCCAAAACAACCTATGTTAACTAGGGATTGAACATCATTAACAACAAACATTGCTTGTTGTAATGGTTTACATTAACTTTATTGCATTAAATTTGGTTGCTAAGTTATGTGCATTTATACCCATAACAACTCTCGTGTACAAGAATCTGAAGTTTATAAACATCATATTTTGCTCGTTGTTAAGTTTTACATTAATTTGTTGCATTAACAAAAGTTGCTGAATTACAACACTTGATTACTAGAGACTGAAGATGTGTAACAGAACACTTTGCTTTTTGTAAAGGTATGCTTTAACGTTTTGTTGAATTAAATTGGGTTGCTAAATCAAGTGAGTTGATTCCCATAACCACCCTCGTTTACTAGGGTCTGAACATCATTAACAACAACATTGTTCGTTGTAAATGTTTGCGTTCGTTTTATTGCATTAATTTAATTTGCTGATTTAAGCGATCTTTTATCCATTACAACCCTTTTTTACTAGAGACTGAACATCACCAACAACCAAAAATTTCTTGTTGTAAAGGTCTGCTTTATCTTTATTGCACTAACTTTTGTTGTTAAATTAAGTGAATTCATACCTTTAAGAACTCTCATTTATTAGGAACTGAAAATCATTAACAACAAACATTGCTTTATGTAAAGGAATATATTAGTTTTCTTGCATTAAATTAAGTTTAAGAATTAAATTATTTTACACCCATAAGAACCTTTGTTTACTAGGGACTGAACATCTTTGATAGCACATATTGTTTGTTTTAATTTTATACAATATTTTTATTGCATTAATTTAAGTTTCTGAATTAAGTGATCTTATACCCGTAACATCCCTTGTTTACTAAAGACTCAAGATCTTTAACAACACACATTGCTCGTTGTAAAGGTTTACATTAGTTTTATTGCATTAACTTAAGTTGCTGAATTAAGTGCATTTATACCCAAAAGAACCCTCGTTTACTAGTGACTGAACATCATTTACAGCACAAATATGTTGTTATTAAGGTTTATATGAAATTAATTACATTAAGTTAATTTGCTTAATTAAGTGATATCATACCAGTAACAAACCTTGTTTACTAGAGACTGAAGATCTAAAGCAGCACACTTTGCTTGTTGTATACGCTTGCATTAACTTTATTCCATAAAGATGGTTTGCTAAATTAAGTTACTTTATACCCATAACAATTCTCGTTTACTAGAGACTGAACATCTTTAAAAACACACATTGCTCGTTTTAAAGGTTTACGTTAACTTTATTGTATAACATTTGGTTTCTAAAATAAAAAACTTTATACCCATAAAGACCTTTGTTTAATAGGGACTGAACACCATTAACGACAGACATTGCTAGATTTGATGGTTTACATTAGTTTTATAGAATTACCTTAAGTTGTGGAAGTAAATGATTTTGTACCTATAATAATTCTTCTATACTAGGGACTGAAGATCTCTAACAGCATACTTTGCTTGTTGTAAAGGTTTATATTTACTTTACTGCATTCAGTTATCTTGCTAAATTAAGTGACTTTATACCCATAACAACCCTTTCTTACTAGAGAATGAAGATCTTTAACAGCACACATTGCTTGTTGTAAAGGCTTGCATTAACTTTATCACGTTAACTTTAGATGGTAAATTAATTCACTTTATGCCCATAGCAACTCTTGTTTACTAGGGACTAAGAATCATCAACAGCAAACATTGCATGCTGCAAAGGAGTACATTAAATTTATCGCATTAACTTTTGTTGTGAAATTAAATGACTTTATACATATTACAACACTTGTTTACTAGGGACTGAAGATCTGTAACAGCACACTTTGCTTGTTGTAAAGGTAAGCTTTAACTTTATTGCATTAAATTGAATTGCTAAATTAAGTGCAAATATACATATAACAACTCTCGTTCGTTTGTTGCTGAACATCATTAACAATACAGATTGCTTGTTGTAAAGAATTACATTTGTTTTATTGCATTAACTTAATTTGCTGAATTAAGTGTATTTATACCTAAAGAACCCTCGTTTACTAGATACTGGAAATCATTAACAACAAAAAATGCTTGTTGTAAAGGTGTGCTTTATATTTATTGCATTAAAATGGGTTACTAATTTAAGTGACTTTATTCCAATAACAACAATTTCTTACTAGAGAATGAAGATCTTTAACAGCACACATTGCTTGTTGTAAAGGCTTGCATTAACTTTATCACGTTAACTTTAGATGGTAAATTGATTCATCTTATGCCCAAAACAACCCTTGTTTACTAGAGACTGAAGTTCTTAAACAGAATGCTTTGCTTGCTGTTAATGTTATTATTTACTTTATTGGACTGAATTTGGTTGCTTAAATTTAGTGCATCTATACCAATAATAACCCTCGTTTACTAGGGGCTGATCATCATATACAACACACATTGCATGATGTAAGTGTTTGCATTCATTTTATTGCATTAACTTACGTTCTTGAATTGTGTGCACTTATACCCATAGCAGCTCTTGTTTATTAAGGACTGAAAATCATCAACAACAAACATTGCATGGAGTAAGGGAGTGCATTTACTTTATCACATTAACATTTGTTGTTAAATTAAGTGACTTCATACCCATTAAAACCCTTTTTTATTAAAGACTCAAGATCTGTTACAGCACACTTGGCTTGTTGTAAAGGTTTGCAATTACTTTATTGCAAACTTTGGTCGCTCATTTGAGTGATTGTATAACCAGAACAACCCTTTTTAACTAGGGATTGAACATCAATATCATCAAACATTGCTTGTTGTAAAAGAATACATTAATTGTATTGGGTTAAATTAAGTTCCTCAATTTATTGATCTTATACCAGTTACAACATTTCTTTTCTATAGAATGAAGTTCTGAAACAGCATACTTTGCTTGTTGTAAAGGTTTACATAAGTTTTATTGCATTAACTTAAGTTGCTTAATTAAGTGCATTTATACCGATAAGAACCCTCGTTTACTAGAGGATGAAAATCATTAACAACAAGCATTGCTTCTTGTAAAGGTGTGCTTTAACTTTATTGCATTAAATTGGGTTACTAATTTAAGTACATGTATACCCTTAACAGCCACCGTTTACTAGAGACTAAACATCATTAACAACACACATTGCATGGTGTAAAGGTTTACACTGATTTTATTGCATTAACTTAAGTTGCTGAATCAAGTGCATTTATACCCATAATAACCTTCGTTTATTACAGTCTGAAAATCATTAACAACAAAAATTGCTTCCTGGAAAGGAGTGCATAAACTTTATTGCATTAACCTTTGTTGATAATTTAAGTGACTTGATATCCATTACAAAACTTATTTACTAAAGACTCAAGCTCTTTAACAGCACACATTGCTTGTTGTAAAAGTTTGTATTTACTTTATTGCATTAAATTTGGTCGCTAAATTAAGTGACTATATCCATAACAACCTTTGTTAACTAGGGATGGAACATCCTTAACAAAAAACTTTGCTGGTTGTAAAGGTTTACATTGCATTAACTTAAATTGTTGAATTAACTGATTTTGTACCCAACACTTGTGTGCTAGACACTGAAGCTCATTAACAGCACACTTTACTTGTCGTAAAGTTTTGCATTAACCTTATCACGTTAACGTTTGATGCCAAATTAATTGACTTTATGCGCATAACAACTTTTGTTAACTAGAAACTGAAGATCTTTAGAAGCAAGAATTCTTTGTTGTAATCATTTACATTAATTTCATTGCATTACCTTACGTTACTGAGTTAAGTGCATTTACACCGATAACAATCCTCGTTTACTAGAGACTGGAAATCATTAACAACAAACATTGTATTTTGTAAAGGTTTACATTATATTTTTGCATTACTTTAGGTTGCTGAATTAACTGATTTTGTAAACATTACAACACTTGTTTACTAGAGACTCAAGCTCTTTAACAGCACACATTGCTTGTTGTAAAGGTTTGCATTTACCTTATTGGATTGAGTTGGGTTGCTAAATTTAATGCATTTATACCCATAAAAACCCTCCTTTACTAGGGGCTGAACATCATTAATAACACACATTGCATGGTGTAAATGATTACATTCATTTTATTGCATTAACTTACGTAACTGAGTTAAGGGCATTTATACCAATAACAGCCCTCGTTTACTAGGGAAGGAAAATCATTAACAACAAAAATTTGGATGCAGTAAGGGAGTGCATTACCTTTATCGCATTAACATTTGTTGTTAAATTAAGTGACTTCATACCCATTACAACCCTTTTTACTAAAGACTCAAAAGATCTTTTACAGCACACTTTGCTTTTTGTAAAGGCTTGCAATTACTTTATTGCATTAACTTTGGTTGCTAAATTAAATGATTATATATCCAGAACAATCATTGTTAACTAGGGATGGAACATCATTATCAACAAACATGCTCATTGTTAAGGTTTATATTAGTTTTATTGGGTTAACTTAAGTTCTTCAATTAAGTAATCTTATACCAATTACAACCTTTGTTTACTATAGACTAAAGTTGTTCCTAGAGAGCATATTTTGCTTGTTTTAAAGGTTTACATTAATTTTTTCTATTAACATAAGTTGCTGAATTAACTAATTTTGTACCCATTACAACACTTGTCTACTAGAGACTAAAAATCATTAACAACAATCATTCCATGCTGTATAGGAGTACTTTAACTTTACGGCATTATCTTTTGTTATTAAACTAAATAACTTTATATATACCAATTACAACACTTGTTTACTAGTGACTGAAGATCTGTAACAGCACAATTTACTTGTTGTAAAGGTATGCTTGAACTTCATTGCAATAAATTGAATTGCTAAATTAAGTGCATTTATACGCATAACAACTCTCGTTTGTTAGTTGCTGAACATCATTAACAACACACATTGCTTGCTGTAAAGAATTACATTAGTTTTATTGCATTAACTTAAGTTACTGAATTAAGTGAATTTATACCTATAAGAACCCTCGTTTACTAGAGCTGAATATCATAAACAGCAAACGTTGCTTGTTGTAAAGGGCTCCTTTACATTTATTGCATTAAATTGGGTTGCTAATTTAAGTGCACGTATACCCATAACGGCCCTCGTTTACTAGGGACTAATCATCATTAGCACCAAAAATTGCATGCAGTAAAGGAGTACATAAACTTTATCGCATTAACTTTTGTTGTTTATTCAAATGACTAGTTACCCATTACAACACTTGTTTATTAGAAACTGAAGATCTGTCACAGCACACTTTGCTTTTTTAAAGGTATGCTTTAACATTATTGCATTAAATTGAATTGCTAAATAAAGTGCAATTATACGCAAAACAACTCTCGTTCATTTGTTCTGAACATCATTGGCAATACACATTGCTTGTTGTCAAGAATTACATTAATTTTATTGCATTGATTTAAGTTGCTGATTTAGGTGTATTTATACCTATAGGAACCCTCGTTTACTAGGGACTGAATATCTTTAACAACAAACATTGCTTGTTGTAAAGGTGTGCTTTATATTCATTGCATAAACTGCGTTGCTAATTTAAGTGCATATTGGCCCATAATGGCCCTCGTTTACAAGGGACTAAACATTATTAACAACACAAATTGCATGGTGTAAAGGTTTACATTGATTTTATTGCATTAACATAAATTGCTGAATTAACTGATTTTGTACCCATTAGAACACTTGTATGCTAGAGACTGAAGCTCTTTAACAACACACATTGCTTGTTGTAAAGGTTTGCATTAACATTATCACGTTAACTTTTGAAGGTAAATTAATTCACTTTATGCCCATAACAACCCTTGTTTACCAGGGATTGAAAATCATAAACAACAAACATTGCTTGTTGTAAAGGGGTGCTTTATTTTTATTGCATTAAATTGGGTTGCTAATTTATGTCCATGTATATCGATGACGGCCTTCGTTTACTAGGGGCTAAACAACATTAACAACAAAGAGTGCATGCTGTGAAGGAGTACATTAACTTTATCGCATTAACTTTTGTTGTTAAATCAAATGACTATTTACCCATTACAACACTTTTTTACTAGGGATTGAAGATCGGTAACAGCACACTTTGCTTCTTCTAAAGGTATGCTTTAACATTATTGCATTAAATTGAATTGCTAAATTAAGTGCAATTATACGCATAACAACTCTCGGTCGTTGGTTGCTGAACATCATTAACAACATACATTGCTTGTTGTAAAGAATTTCCTTGATTTTATTGCATTAACTTAAGTTGGTTAATTAAGTGCGTTTATTCCCATAAGACCTAGGACCCAGGACGCAGGACCTGGGACCCTGGATATTTTCATATTTTGATATTTTCACCTGTATTGCTCTCAGATCCTTTGCAGGGTCTTTTAGCTTTGTGACTCATTTTTGTCATTAAAATTTTCGTTAGAGTCTCTTAAATTGTAACAAACTTGTATTTCACAATTATCAAAGTTCACTGAGGACTGTCCTTTGAACCAAGAATAAAGTTACGAAGGAAAATTACTCCTGTTAAAGTTCATCTCAAACTTGATGTCACCTGAGATGTGCAGTAACGCAAAGTTACTTTGCAAAACACTCCTGTTGTCGTTTTCTCAAGATGACCTCTACTTTGAGATAGACTATACTTTTGTTTGGGATGGTGAATTGATTTCTTTTCCAAAAAGGTTTCTTAACTTTGAATTGGCTTCAAATATGCTTCTGGTACAGTCATAACTTTTCTAGAAGAGACCAAAACAGCTTCCTATTGTTGGTTTCTTATAGAATGAAAAAAATGAAAGCTCTGATAAAATGCAGAAAGAAATTTTTATAAGAGCTTATCGTGTGATCTTTTGGTTGGCGTTACCAAGTTCATAATCAATACCGTTATAATTTCTTTTACTTACTTGGCAAAATTTCTGATGGCCCAAAATGCGGGCTTTGCAAGAGAGGCGTGCCCCGTTTCAAATCACGGAAGAGGAGACATTTCACCTATCGTTATATGCATTCATTACAATGATAAATGGCTATGGCTCAAGTCACTATGATGTGTTTTGCAAAGTTTGTCTGTTACATGCAATCTTCTTGGTAGATATCTTAAAATGATTGGTGTCTACAGGACAGAAGACATATCGTGATTTTTGTCGGTATGCGCAGGACCATAGGACCAAAGGTAGAAAGAGAAGATTAGCCAAACGAAACGGTTTCAAAAAACCTTGTTTTGAAATGTTCAGGGGGTGTAGACCTGATGATTTTGAGAATCTCCCAGTACCAGCCCAATTCTTACCTCATAAAGACTACTTTTGTAACCTGTCAGAGCACAAAGAATAAACAAGACACTTGAAGCTGAATTGTCTTGATAATGATCCCAATGCAATTGATGTCATTTACGTTATATAACGTAGCATAAACATATAGACCATGAAATGCAATGCTTTGAAAATGTACCAGAGGCCTCCTTAAAGGGGCATGGACATGTAATTTAAACAAAAGATTGTCAGATTCTTAGTACTTGGAGTTTCCTACGAGGTTCTTAAAGTCTCCATGACAGTCTTCATATTCACTACCCATACCCTCCTGAACAAGTATTTTTTAAGCATTTCCAGTGTTAAGATTATACACAAATATCTTACGATTAATATGATACGGAAAATAGACGAAAAAGGTAAAACTCTCCAGGTGACTTTCTTCATCAAAGTAAATAGCTTCGTGTGTTCTTTTTCCTAGTACTGAAGTTTCTTAATTTTGTTGACCTGGGAGTATAGTTTCTTATTAGTAGCTTCTTATTAGAGTACGTGTGGTTGGCTAGCACAGCAAATGTTATCCCAATTTATGTTGATGCTATCTATTACCCACCATCGAGCAAGCCGTAAAAAACTAAGAAGTCTTATGTGTTCAAAGAGCAAGACAGTAAAATGTTTCTATGCTCTGGGAGCAGGAATGGCTGCACTTCTTTTGGTGTAGTTATCATTTGAGGCTGAAACATTGCGTCAAAAGCATTGATGCAAGCCTTGCTGAAATGGAAGTACACATTTGATGGTACTGCCGACTGCACTCTTTGTTGAGTGTGTTGATCTTTGTACCACCGCCTTGTCTTAGTGACAACCACCAGATCCCTCGGGGGGCTTGGATATCCTTGCTCAAAAAATCTACCTCGACAACCGTAGCAGCTTGCAACATTTCTATGGCAGAATTTCAGCAACGTGACAATATATTCCCGATAGCTGGTGCCAATTCCCGAATCCCGCTCACAAAAACTTAACGATTCCCGATTTCTGAGTCCCAAAATTGGTGATTCCCACTTCCCGAAAAAACCTATTTGGTACCCTCTGTAAGCGTCCTCTAACGTCCTAAACCTTCTGCCAAAGGAGCCCTAACGAAGGGATCGTGCCAGCTCGTATCCAAAAACAAAAACAAAACCGTATTGACAGCTTTCATGTCATTAGCTGTGCACCTGATTTCTATATTTTTGCTTTGCTTTAGCCAACATACATCGTAGATGAAAACCTCTAGAACACTCGAACACTCGAGACTGCAAAGAAAATGCTGCCATTATGAACTACTTCAAAATTCAATCCATCGGTTCCCTGTGTCCAATCACAGAAAGACCTCTCATGGTTAAACTATAGATTCACTAGTGGTGAAAATCGAGATTCTCACCACTTTCATATCTCGAGGGAGGGAGGTGAGGTATGCACCCGGGGGATGGGTACTTGGTCTACGAACGTACGAGGAGGTGCCGCTGGAAAATCTGAAAAGCTACCCTGTCCCGGAGTCAAATTTCTGAAAATGATACCCTGTCTCGAAGTGACATTTTCTTAAAAAATACCCAGTCCTTTGTTTCATCAGACAAAATTGTGCCCTGCAAAGGAAACTTTGTGATAAATCTATTGATAAATGTAGAAATATTGCTATCAAGACGATTTGAATCATATTCACACAGTGCAAATAGCCTAAAACGACCTTTCGGAGTCAAACATGACAAATATGGATCCTGTCATGGAGCCGATTTTTACAAAAATGATAACCTGTCCCGGGGTCGGAATCCTGATACCCTGTTTAGCGACACGTCTTCGTACAGACAAATACATGAATACTGAGGAGGGGCACTGATCTGATGACTTTGGGAACATCTACTACCGGCCCAAATATCAGCTTCTTGTAAGAAATACCTGTATCCAAATGCAGTGATATAAACACAAAATTCTCTTACCAATAATTTGTCTGTCTTCGAGTTCCTGGTGCTGGAACCGCTTGAGATTCTTCTCAAAAAGACGCTGTTGCAGCTTTTCTTCGTGAGAACAGGCGGGAGTTTCGGCTTCTGAAACATAGTGACTTTTACCGGCCGTTGACCCTGGCGAGTGATTTAGTTTAGCTGTAATCTTCTCTTTTCTACCTCTAGTCCTATGGTTTTGCGCATACCGACATACCATGCAAACCGACATACAGACATACCATTCTCTGTCGTGTAGACACTTAATAATCATTTTCCAAAAATATCCATCGAACTGATTGCATGTAACAAACAAATTTTGCCAAACACATCATAATGACTTGAACCATTTGGCATCGTAGTATTCGCAGATTATGCAAAGATTGCTCTAAGCCAGTTTATCAAAAAAATTGTAGCGAAACAGGCAATCATAGGTCAAATGTCACCTCTTCCGTGATTTAAAACGGGGCACGCCTCTCTTGCAAAGCCCGCTTTCTGGGTCATCAGAAATTTTGCCAAGTAAGTAAAAGAAATTAAATTATGAATTAGAAATTGATCATGAATTTGGTCACGCCAACCAAAAGATCACACGATAAGCTCTTATAGAAATTTCTTTCTGCATTTTATCAGATGCTTTCATTTTTTTCATTCTATAAGAAACCACCAATAGGAAGCTGTTTTGGTCTCTTCCAGAAAAGTTATGACTGTACCAGAAGCATATTTGAAGCCAATTCAAAGTTAAGAAACCTTTTTGGAACAGAAATCGTTTCACCATCCCAAACAAAAGTATAGTCTATCTCAAATTAGAGGTCATCTGCAAATGCTCCTGAGAAAACGACAACAGGAGTGTTTTGCAAAGTAACTTTGCGTTACTGCACATCTCAGGTGACATCAAGTTTGAGATGAACTTTAACAGGAGTAATTTTCCTTCGTAACTTTATTCTTGGTTCAAAGGACAGTCCTCAGTGAACTTTGATAATTGTGAAATACAAGTTTGTTACAATTTAAGAGACTCTAACGAAAATTTTAATGACAAAAATGAGTCACAAAGCTAAAAGACCCTGCAAAGGATCTGAGAGCAATACAGGTGAAAATATAAAAATATGAAAATATCCAGGGTCCCAGGTCCTGAGTCCTGGGTCCTAGGTCGTAGGTCCTAGGTCCTGGGTCATAGGTCGTGGGTCCTAGGTCCTTTGTCCTAGGTCCTGTGTCCTAGGTCCTTGGTCCTGGGTCCTAGGTCCTAGGTCCTGGGTCCTAGGTCCTTGGTCCTAGGTCCTGGGTCCTGTCATTGGGTCCTGGGTCCTGGTTTTCCGGTATGCCGATTACTAGGGGCTGAGCATCATTAACAACACACATTGTATTGTGTAAAGGTTTACATTGATTTTATTGCATTAACTTAAATGGCAAAATTAACTGATTTTGTACCAATTACAACACTTGTTTACTGAAGCTCTTTAACAGCACACATTGCTTGTTGTAAAGGTTTGCATTAACCTTATTACGTTAACTTTTGATGCTAAATTAATTCACTTTATGCCTATAACAACCCTTGTTTACTAGAGACTGAAGCTCTTAAACAGCATACTTTGCTTGTTGTTAAGGTTTTCATTTACAATATTGGATTGAATTGGGTTAATAAATTTAGTACATTTATACCCATAACAACCCTTGTTAACTAGAGATTGAACATCATTAACAAAAAACACTACTTGTTGTTTAAGTTCTAAATTAAGTGATCTTATACCAATTACAACATTTCTATTCTATGGACTGAAGTTCTGAAAAAGCATACTTTGCTTGTTGTAAAGGATTACATTAATTTGTTGCATTAACTAACGGTGCTGAATTAACTGATCTTGTACCCATTACAACTCTTGTTTACTAGAGACTGAAGCTCTTAAACAGCATACTTTGCTGGTTGTTAAGGTTTTCATTTACAATATTGGATTGAATTGGGTTGTTAGATCTAGTGCATTTATACCCATAACAACCCTTGTTAACTAGAGATTGAACATCATTAACAAAAACACTACTTGTTGTTTAAGTTCTAAATTAAGTGATCTTATACCAATTACAACATTTCTATTCTATGGACTGAAGTTCTGAAAAAGCATACTTTGCTTGTTGTAAAGGATTACATTAATTTGTTGCATTAACTAACGGTGCTGAAT
Organism: Aurelia sp. 4 Dawson et al 2005; assembly: GCA_964019985.1. Taxonomy (NCBI): domain Eukaryota; kingdom Metazoa; phylum Cnidaria; class Scyphozoa; order Semaeostomeae; family Ulmaridae; genus Aurelia; species Aurelia sp. 4 Dawson et al 2005. The sequence goes on from OZ026506.1 coordinate 12,577,809, forward strand.
TAACTGATCTTGTACCCATTACAACTCTTGTTTGCTAGAGACTGAAACTCTTTAACATCACACATTGCTTGTTGTAAAGGTTTGCATTAACCTTATCAAGTTAACTTTTGATGCTAAATTAATTCAGTTTATGCCTATAACAGCCCTTGTTTACTAGAGACTGAAGCTCTTAAACTAGCTTGTTGTTAAGGTTTTCATTTACTATATTGGATTGAATTGGGTTGTTAAATCTAGTGCATTTATACCCATAACAACCCTTGTTAACTAAGGATTGAACATCATTAACAAAAAACACTACTTGTTGTTTAAGTTCTAAATTAAGTGATCTTATACCAATTACAACATTTCTATTCTATGGACTGAAGTTCTGAAAAAGCATACTTTGCTTGTTGTAAAGGATTGCATTAATTTTTTGCATTAACTTACGTTGCTGAATTAACTGATTTTGTACCCATTGCATTAACTTTATCACGTTAACTTTTGATGCTAAATTAATTGCCCATAACAACCCTTGTTTACTAAAGACTGAAGTTCTTAAACAGCATACTTTGCACGTTGTAAATTTTTGCATTTACTTTATTGGATTGAATTGGGTTGCTAAATTTAGTGCATTTATACCCATGACAGCCCTCTTTTACTAAGGACTTAAAATCATTAACAACAAACATTGCATACTGTAAAGGAGTGCATTAACTTTATTGGATTAACTTTTGTTGTTAAGTTAAGTAGATGTATACCCATAACAGCCCTCGTTTACTAGTGGCTGAACATCATTAACCCTATCTGGACCGGAGGGGCTAAAATAGCCCCCCTCCCAGTTTTGTCTGCGCAACTTTTTTTTATAATTCTTAGGCTATTTCTTTTTTGTGACTTTTCCTAACTATCTATTTCACATCTTCTCTTGAAATTTCGTCATGATATCTTATTTACTAGGCATGCCTCGCGGCACCTGCGGTGCCGCGCTGGCCCGCCGTCGTACCAAGTAATGTCTTAAGAGAAGTTGCTAATTCTAGCCCCCTTGAGGCTCACCTTGGTATGGAACAGAATCTATGAACCTCTTAAACCTCCAACCGCTTGTTTTGGTTGGAAAACGAAGCCGTACTAATCTACTGAAAGTGTGAGAACACTTGAGCTTCTGTCTCTGTTTAGCCCAATGCCCCACAGAAAAATTTGCCCTCTCACTGCACCCCCCTTGAAGTTCTCTGTGATAGAACACGTCCATATCGTTCTTGCTCAGATTTCTCATTTCCAGGAATTCATTACCTTGGTCTGCGTCAGATGAACAGAATGCATTCACCTTTTTTCAAAGCCTTCTTTCAAGATTTCAATGCTGAAAAGTTTTCTATAAGCCTCTTTGCAATCCCAAACAAAGCTGTTGATCATTTCAAAGGAATAATGGTTTCTTTGTAGTTTGAGGTATATAATCCAGAGTAGTAGAGGACATAAAGCATGGGATTTTGAGACGTTTTCAGTGCCATTTCGCTCAGGATTAGCTTTCCCTCTCATTCAAGACCTCCGTTAAAAAACCTTCCTTTATGCCTCCTCTGGAGCTTAGTTGGAAAAAGAAAGCGATCTAAGTAAGCCTGGCCCAGTGGCGTAACGGAGGAGTGTGGGGCCCTTAGTGAAAATAATGGTTAAGGGTCCTCATACTTAACTATGTTCCATGCAAATTTTAATGATCTTTGTCACATGAAATGAAATAATTTTCTTCATTTGCTGATACTGCCAATTTGAAACCCTTATTCAGGATTTTTGTATCATTTCTTTCCGCTTTCTTTTCTGAGGTGACAATCAAGTGAATTGAGGCAGTCACTTAAAATCATTATTATGTGCTTACTCGCCAATCATATCCAGTCTTACCAGGGGTGGTTCAAGAAATTTTCAGACAGAGGGGCTGAAGCTTCCGACATTGGGGCTAAAATGGCTGAAAAATGGTGTTGTCGTGCGATACTTTGACAAATTTCTCCGACGAGAGCCCAAAATTTCCTCCAACGGGGGGGGGGCTGTAGCCCCCTTGCCCTCCTCTGGCGCCACCCCTGAGTCTTACACTCATTTTAATAATGTTGTGAATGCTGAAACATGTCCTTTCATCCCCTTCCATCCAAATACCTGTTGTTTTTGCCAAATTAATTGGGGCACCCCTTCGGGTCACAAATGTTCGGGGGCCCTCAGTATTGGGCTTAAAGGTGCACACCGTGCGTTACGCCACTGGCCTGGCCTCTCTTTTAGTTTTTTCGGGATGAGGATATGTACAAGGATCATTCCCTTGCAAGTTGAACCTTGGATAAAATGGATGTACCCCAGCCCCCATATTGTAGACAAAGAAAATAAAACCATTCGTATCCACTTCAGACTTCGGAACAAAAGCTGGGAAGGTTCTTTTCCGTGGGAGAGATGTAGTTTCTTACTTATGCTGTTTACAGTGCTGAAAGAGGAAACAATTTGAAGACAAAAGGTTTCGGGTCACTCCTATGACGCATATAGATATGAAATAGAGAAATATCTGTGTCACAAAGGAAAAAGTTTTGAATTTGAAACAAAAGGTACTGCGTAGTAGGAAAAAGGATTGAATTATGAAAGAAAAGTTCAGAAGTCTTTGATTGGCATGCCTCCTAATGCAAATTTTGAGAAATCAAAAGAGAGAAATTTCTTTTGAAAGTTAAAAGCTTAAAAATGAAAGTCTTCCCGTGAATGTGTCATTACTTGAAAGTAGAGAGTAAAACAGGGAGCAGATCAAAACGTGGGAGAAATGAAGATAAATTCAAGAAAGCAAGAGGAATTTGTTGAATGCAAGTAGGAGGTTAGTTCAATTTTCATTGTATCCATGTATATTTAGAGGGGGTGACAGGGAGAGTCTTTGGTACCGGTACCAACTCATAAGGTGCCAGGTTTCACCCAAATTAAAGGTATTGGTACCACCAATTTTGGGGGGGGAGCTAATAACTGATTCTTAATATTTAATCATGAATATGACGAATTCTGAAAGGAGGTCTACGTCAATTCCTCATGAGACCAAAAATGCAAGGCCAAATCACTCCTGACCACGTCAGTGTGGCATCTGTGTCACTTTCTGCACTGTTAAAGGCTAAAATTTGTTCTGGGAATTCCAAAAACATGCATGGACGAAATTTTTATTGAAACCTACTCACATAAGCTTAGTACCGGTGCCCCTACCTTTGGTATCAGATTCCACCCCATTTGCACAATATTGTACCAGGTACCACCCCTCTGGTATCATGGTACCACTACCCTGTCACCCCCTCTATTTACACAGTAATCAACCAAGAGATGAACAATTTTCTGTGAAGGGAGGAAATGAAGGAGTGATTATAGAATGCAGGGCCATTGCACCCCTGTACTGTTTGTCGATATTTTCTTTTTGAATGTTTTGCAGATGGTGACAATTCAGCTTCTCTTTCTGGACAGTTCCACAGTTAAGCCCCATTAGGAAAACTGGTTTGACCCTTCGGAGCTCTAAGAAAACGTATCTTGAGATCGGTTTCTGAAGATAGAAGTTCTGTCCTCTCTATTAAGCTCCCTCCCTAATAAGCCACCTCTGAGGCAAAATTTTAGATAACCCCCTTCTCTATTAAGCCCCCCCCCACTTATATCAAATTCAAGAAATTAACAAAGATTTTCAATTTGTTTAGCTAATACAGCGTTGTATTTTGATTAGTTTGACGTCGTTTGGTATAGAATCTGTGCCGAATTTACGCATTTGATCCGTAAAATTGCATGTTCAAGCCGGAAAACATGAAGAACTGAAAAACAGTCATTCTTATCCATGTTATTTGATTTTCCGACGGAGCCAAATGAGTTTTGCTACATTTGGGCCATCATTTTGATAATTTTGCAATATTGTTCAATATTTTTGCAGCTTCTCATTTTGCAAGATTTTGCGATATCTTTCGATACTTTTCCGTTCCTCAATTTCTGACGTAGAGCAAATAATTTGGCCCGTGCGAGGAATAGTCTCACTAGGAAAATCGTATCGATTTTCAATGGAACGTTGTTAGCGGTTGTTTTTTCGTACCCCCCTATGGAAAAACAACTCATCAAGGTCGAAGGCCCCGGATTTTTCTTGATAAGGGACCAGTCATTACTTGGTAGGGGCTGATAGATATTCACAGAGGCGACCAAAAATTTAGGGCAGTGAAAGGGGGCCACTGAAAACCTTGAGTGTAAAATAAGGGGCCATGAAAACTAAACAAATCTGATCTCAGCTATCTGAAACGCAAACGTTATCCATCTATGATCTTTGTTAAGCCTTGCGTTTTTCCTCAAACTGTCAATTTTTCATAAAATCTCCAAGTGCCATACCACTTTCTTCTCTTGAAAGCTTTTCTATGTCCTTTTGGGCCACTTGCCATCAGAAAATATGATTTGTTGCCTGGGAGTGTAGCATCGAATTAGATACAGAGAGGGGCCACCAAATATGACAGCTGATAATCGGGGGCCCTTGAAAATCTAAATGAGGAAATTGAGGGGTTATGAAAAATGTTTATCATCGATAAAAGCATCTTCCAGCCCCATTGGTTCCTAAGTTGTAGTGGGAAGATCCGGATTTTGCCTCTAAAAGTACAGGAATGTCCGGATTTTTGGGGGTTTTACCTATGGGGCATTTCACTCCTGAAAATGTGTTAAAGTTTTGGCAAAATCCTCTGCATACCCCTGATTTTGGGGGATTTTGCATATCTCTGGATTTCCTCTTCCATAGGGGAGGGGGTTACGGAGATTAACTGAAACCACCCTAGGAGATGTGTGTGGGCGTAAATTCAATTGCCGGAAAATTTTACAATTCATTGTTTTTAAATTGTACGGGAGGAAAATCTATTGTTCTCACATATAGGAAGAAGTGCCCTTTTGCAAATTCAATAGGAGGAAGAACTTTTAGAATCTATTGTTTTCACATAGGGCAAAAGGGCAGGATTGCGATTTTTGACTGAGCACCCAGGGCCACAGCCAACCCCCAAGGGAACTCTATTGAATTCAATTCCTGGACATACATCCAGTAGACTCATTGTTCAAATACAATTGCTTATTGTTATTTTACAAAGGAGGATTGTTCAATTCACAATGGTTGACAAAGTAACAAAGCTAATTGGATAATCGTTTACCTGCCTTATATATATAGATTTCTGGAAATACAATAATTTTTTGAGAGAGTAGTTTTATTTTTGGTTTGTTTTATGGTCAAACCATTTATAACTTTAAACTAGGATAATTCTTTACAGAGTGAAGATAACTTAATGAAATTTTCTGCGCAACCCTCAATTAATACGAGAATGTGGAAAATGCTCAATTTCTATTATTTTCTTATTGATCACGTAATTCATGACGTCATATATCTAATGAATTTAGGTAATAGATATAGGACATCAAATTTCATTAATTTTTTAAAAGCTATGTTTTTTATAATAATTTGATGCTTTATCTGATAATTAAACTTAAAACAAGAGTAATATTCCCTCTGAATAAGTTTCCACAGTCAAATCAGTAAGACTACTATTTTTCACCAGAAACAAGGAAAATTGATGACGTCATCGAAAGTACAACAATTACAGTAAAATAAAAAAGGTTTTCGGACTTTCCACATCAAATTTCACTAGAAAGCCAAATTTTATCTTTCTAGCACTTAACAATAGGGAGTTGTGAGGGGGAGCTAATTTAGCCCCCTCCCGGCCTGAGGATGCTCAGAAAAGGCCGGTCCAGATAGGTTTAACAACACACATTGCATGGTGTAGAGGTTTTCATTGATTTTATTGCATTAACTTACATTCTTTAGTTAACTGAATTTATGCCCAAAACAACCATTATTTACTAGAGACTGAAGTTCTTGAACAACATACTTTGCTTCTTGGAAAGGTTTGCATTCACTTTATTGGATTGAATTGGGTTTATTAATTAAGTGTATGTATACCCAGAACAACCCTCGTTTACTATGGACTTTAAAATAATTAACAACGAACATTGCATACTGTAAAGGAGTGCATTAACTTTATTGCATTAACTTTTGTTGTTAAATTAAGTGCATATATACCCATAACAGCCCTTTTTTACTAGGGGCTGAACATCATTAACAACACACATTGCATTGTGTAATGGTTTACATATATTTCATTGCATTAACTTAACTTTCTGAATTAACTGATTTTGGAACCCATTATAACCCTTGTTTACTAGAGACTGAAGATCTGTAACAGCAAACTTTGCTTGTTATAAAGGTTTGCTTTAACTTTATTGCATAAAATTGAATTGCTAGATGAAGTGCGTTTATACGCATGACAACCCTCCTTACTAGGGACTGAAATTCATTAACGATGAATATTGCTTGTTGTAAAGGTGTGCCTTAAATTTATTGCATTTTTTTTGGTTGTTAATTAAAGTGCATCTATACCCATAAAAGCCTTCGTTTACTAGGGACTAAACATCATTAACAACACACATTGCATGGTGTAAAGGTTTACATTGATTTTATTGTATTAACATAAATTGCTGAATTAACTGATTTTGTACCCATTACAACACTTGTTTACTAGAGACTGAAGCTCTTTAACAGCACACTGCTTGCTGTAAAGGTTTGCAATAACTTTATCACGTTAACTTTTGATGCTAAATTAATTCAATGTATGCCCATCAGAACCCTTGTTTACTAGAGACTGAAGTTCTTAAACAGCATACTTTGCTTGTTGTTAAGGGTTGCATTTACTTTATCAGATTGAATTGGGTTGCTTAAAGTTAGTACATTTATACCCATAACAACCCTCTTTTACTAGGTGCTGAACATCATTAACAACACAAATTGCTTGTTGTAAAGGTTTACATTAGTTTTATTGAATTAACTTAAGTTGCTGAATTAAATGATCTTATACCCTTAACAACCCTTGTTTACTAAAGACTCAAGATCTTTAACAGCACACTTTGCTTGTTGTTAAGGTTTGCATTAGCTTTATCACGTTAATTTTTGATGCTAAATTAATTGACTTTATACCTATAGCATGCACCGTTTACTAGGGAGTAAACATCAATATCAGCACAAATATGTTGTTATTAAGGTTTATATGAAATTTATTACATTAAGTTAATTTGCTTAATTAAATGATGTCATACCAGTAACAACCCTTGTTTGCTAGGGACTGAACATCATAAACAACACATATTGCTTCTTATAATGGTTTACATTGATTTTATTGTATTAACTTAAAATTGCTGAATTAACTGATTTTGTACCCATTACAACACTTGCTTACTAGAGACTGAAGCTCTTTAACAGCACATTGCTTGCTGTAAAGGTTTGCAATAACTTTATCACGTTAACTTTTGATGCTAAATTAATTTACTTTATGCCCATAACAACACCTGTTTACTAGAGACAGAGATTCTTAAAAAGCATACTTAGCTTGCTCTAATGGTTTGCATTTACTTTATTGAAATGCATTTGGTTGCTAGATTAAGTGCATTTATACCTATAACAACCCTCGTTTACTAGGAGCTGAACATCATTAACAAAACAAATTGCTTGTTGTAAAGGTTTACTTACATTAGTTTTATTGTATTAACTTAAGTTACTGAATTAAGTGCATTCATACCCGTAAGAACTCTCATTTACTAGGGACTGAAAATCATTAACAACAAACATTGCTTTTTGTAAATGTTTACATTTATTTTATTGCATTAACATACGTTCCTGAAATAAGTGCATTTATACCTATAACAACCCTCGTTTACTAGGTGCTGAACATCATTAACAACACAAATTGCTTGTTGTAAAGGTTTACATTAGTTTTATTGCATTAACTTAAGTTGCTGAATTAAGTGATCTTATACCCGTAACAACCCTTGTTTACTAAAGACTCAAGATCTTTAACAGCTCACTTTGCTTGTTGTAAAGGTTCTCATTAACATCATTGCATTAAATTTTGCTGCTAAATTAAGTGACAGTCTCTGTGACAGTGATGACAGTGACAGTGACAGAATTACTGACTGTCTGACTGAGAGACTGACAGTGACAGAATTAAGTAACCCATAACAACCCTGTTTTGCTAGGGACTGAACACTACACCTTGCTTGTTGTATAGGTTTCCATTAACTTTATCGGATTAACTTTTGTTGCTAAATTAAGTGACTTTATACTCATAGCAATCCTTGTTTACTAAGAACTTAACATCATGAAGAACACACTTGTCTTGTTGTAAAGGTTTGCATTAACTTGATTGCATTATGATGGGTTCCTAAATTAAACGACTTTTTACCCATAAAAACCCTTGTTTAATAGAGACTGAACAGCATTGACAAGACAAATTGCTAGTTGTAAAGGTCTACATTAGTTTTATTTGTTTAATTTAAGTTGCGGAATTAAATGATTTTACACCCATAACATCCCTTTTTTACTGTAGACTGAACATCTTTAATAACACACATTGCTTGTTGTAAAGGTTTATATTAACTTTATAGCATTAACTTTTGTCGCTAAATTAAGTGATTTTATACCCATAACAACCCTTTTTTACTAGATAGTGAAGATCTTTAACAGCACAATTTGCTTGTTATAAAGGCTTGCATTAGCTTTATTGCATTAACTTAAGTTGCGGAATAAAATGGTTTTTTACCGATAAAAATTCTTGTTTAGTAGAAACTGAACATCTTTAACAGCATGCTTTGCACGTTGTGAATGATTACATTTAATTTATTGCATTAACTTTTGTTGCTAAATTAAGTGACTTTATGCCCATAACATTCCTTGTTTACAAGGGAGTAAAGATCTTTAACAGAACACTTTGCATGTTGTAAAGGATTACATTTAATTTATTGCATTAACTTATGTTGCTAAACTAATTGACTTTATATCCATAACAACCGTCGATTACTAGAGACTGAAGATTTTTAACAGCACACTTTGCTTCTTCTAAATGTTTGGATTAACTTTATCGCATTAACTTTTGTAGCTTTATTAAGTGACATTTACACACATAGAAAGCTTTGTTTACTAGGAACTGAACATCGCTAACAAAACACATTGCTTGTTTTAATTACATTAGTTTTATTGCATTACCTTAAGTTGGGGAGTTAAATTATTCTATACTCATAACAACCCTTGATCTTTAACAGCACACTTTGCTTGTTGTAAAGTTTTGCTTTAACTTTATTGCATTAACTTGGTTTGCTATATTAAGCGACGTTATACTTATAACAATTCTTCTTTACTAGGGACTGAAAATCATTAACAACACAAATTTTTCTTGTTGCAAAGGTTTAAATTAAATTTATTGCATTAGCTTCAGTTGCTGAATTAAGTGATTTTATAACCATAAAAGCCCTAGTTTACTAGAAACCTAACATCTGTATCAGCGTACTTTGCTTCTTGTAAAGGTTTTCATTATAACTTGATTGCATTAAATGTCGTTGCTAAATTAATTGCTTTTTACCCATAACAACCCTAGTTTACAAGAGAATTAAGATCTTTAACAAACCATGTTGCTTGTTGTAAAGGTTTACATAAAAAAGGCATTAACTTGAGTTGCGGAATTCTTGTATACTAGAGACTAAAGAAGTTTAACAGCGTTCTTTGCTTGTTGTAAAGGTTTACATTTACTTTATTGCATTAACGTTGGTTGCTAAAATATTAAGTGATTTGATACCTATAACAACCCTTGTTTACTAGAGACTGAACATGGCTAACAACACTTATTGCTTGTTGTAAAGATTTACAGTAAAGGTTTGCGTTAACTTAGTTTGCGGAATTAAGTCATTTTATACCCTTAACAACCCTTCTTTACTAGGGACTGAACATCATTAAAAAAAATTCATTGCTGTAAAGGTTGATATCAATTTTATTGCATTGACTTAAGTTGCTGACTTAAGCGATCTTATTCCAAGAAAAACACTTATATACTAAGGACTGAAGATCTAGGGCTGCACGCTTTGCATCTTGTAAAGGTTTGCATTAATTTTATTGTATTAAATTTGGTTGCTAAATTAAGTGATTTTATAACAATAACAACCCTCGTTTACTAGGGACTGAAATCATTAACAACACAAAGTGCTTTTTGTAAAGGTTTACATTAATTTGTTGCAATCATCTGAAGTTGCTTAATTAAGTTATCTTATACCCATAACAATCCTTGTTTACTAAGGACTGAAGATAATTATCAACACACTTTGATTGTTGTAAACGTTTGCTTTCACTTTATTGCATTAAATTTGGTTGCTACTTTATACCCATAACAATTCTCGTTTACTAGGGACTTAACATCATTAACAGCACACATTGCTTGTTGCAAGGGTTTACATTAGTTTTAGTGCATTAACTTCAGTTGCTGAATTAAGCGATCTTATCCACGTATAAACAGTCACTTACTAAAGACTGAAGATCTAAAACAGCACGCTTTGCTTGTTGTAAAGGTTTGCATTTACTTTATTGTATTATATTATGTTGGCAAAATAAACGTCTCTATACCCAAAACGATTCTCGTTTACTAGGGACAGAACATCATTAACAGCACACATTGTTTAGTGTAAAGGTTTACAGTAATTTTTTGCATTACTTTAGTTTGCGGAAATAACCTATTTTGTACCCATTACAACACTTGTTTACTAGAGACTGAAGCTCTTTAACAGCACACATTGCTTGTTGTAAAGGTTTGCATTGACCTTATTGGATTGAGTTTGGTTATTAAATTTAGTGCATTTATACCCATAACAACCCTTGTTTACTAGGGGTTGAGCATCATTAACAACACACATTGCATGGTGTTAATGTTTACATTCTTTTTATTGCATTAACTCACATTAATGAATTAGGTGCATTTAAACCCATAAAAACCCTCGTTTACTCGAGACTGGAAATCATTAACAACAAGCAATCATTGTTGTAAAGGTTTACATTAATTTTTTACATTACTTTAGGTTGCTGAATTAACTGATTTTGTACCCATTACAACACTTGTTTACCAGAGACTAAAGCTCTTTATCTGCACACACACCTTGTTGTAAAGGTTTGCATTTACTTTATTGCATTAACTTTGGTCGCTAAATTAAGTGACTGTATCAATAACAATCTTTGTGAACTAGGGATGGAACATCATGAACATCATTAACAACAAACTTTGCTAGTTGTAAAGGTTTACATTGATTTTATGGCATTAACTTAAATTGCTAAATTATTTGATTTTGTATCCAACACTTGTATGCTAGAGACTGAAGCTCTTTAACAGCACACTTTGCTTGTCGCAAAGGTTTGCATTATCTTTATCACGTTAACGTTTGATGCTAAATTAATTGATTTTTTGTATAACTTTAGGTTGCTGAATTAACTGATTTTGTACCCATTACAACACTTTTCTGATAGAGACTGAAGCTCTTTAACAGCATACATTGCTTGCTGTCTAGGTTTGCATTAAATTTATCAGTTAACTTTTGATGCTAAATTAATTGATTTTTTGTATAACTTTAGGTTGCTGAATTAACTGATTTTGTACCCATTACAACACTTTTGTGATAGAGACTGAAGCTCTTTAACAGCATACATTGCTTGCTGTCTAGGTTTGCATTAAATTTATCAGTTAACTTTTGATGCTAAATTAATTCACTTTATGCCCATAACGACCTTTGTTTAATAGAGACTGAAATTCTTAAACAGAATACTTTGCTTGTTTTTAAGGTTTGCGTTTACTTTATTGGACTGAAACTGGTTGCTTAAATTTAGTGCATTTATACCCAAAACAACCCTCGTTTACTAGGGTCTGAACATCATTAACAACACACATTGCGTGGTGTAAAGGTTTACATTTATGTTATTGCATTAACTTAAGTTCCTGAATACCGATATACCGATGTATGTATGCAAGTATACCGATAACAGCGCTCGTTTACTAGGGACTGAAAATCAATAACAGCAAAAGTTGCATGCAGTAAGGGAGTTGTATACATTAGCTTTGTCGCAGTAACATTTGTTGTTAAATTAAGTGACTTCATACCCATTATAATCCTTTTTTACTAAAGACTCTAGATCGTTTCCCGCACTTTTGGCTTATTGTGAATACAAGGTTTGCAATTACTTTAGTGCATTAAATTTGGTGTATAAATTAAGTTGTTTTATGTCCAGAACAACCCTTTTTAACTAGAGAATGAACATCAATATCAACAAACATTGCTTGTTGTAATGATTTACATTAGTTTTATTGGGTTAAATTAAGTTCCTCAATTTATTGATATTATACCAGTTACAACATTTCATTTCTTTAGACTGAAGTTCTGAAACAGCATAATTTGCTTCTTGTAAAGGTTTACATAAGCTTTATTGCATTAACTTAACTTGCTTAATTAAGTGCAATTATACCCATAAGAACACTCGTTTACTAGAGATTGAACATCATTAACAACACATATTGCTTGTTGTAAAGGTGTGCTTTAACTTTATTGCATTAAATTGGTTTGCTAATTTAAATGTATGTATACCCATAACAGCCCATCGTTTACTAGTGACTAAACATCATTAACAACGCATTGCATGGTGTAAAGGTTTACATTGATTTTATTGCATTAACTTAAGCTGCTGAATTAAGTGAATTTATACCCATAACAACCCTCGTTTTTTAGGGACTGAAAATCATTAAGAACAAAAATTGCTTGAAGTAAAGGAGTGCATTAACTTTATCGCGTTAACTTTTGTTGTTAAATTCAGTGACTTTATACCCATTATAACCCTTATTTACTCAAGACTCAAGATCTTTAACAGCACTCTTGGCTTTTTGTCAAGGTTGCAATTACTTTATTTTATTAACTTTGGTCACTATTTTAAGTGACGTTATATCGACAACAACCCTTGTTAACTAGGGATTAGAGAATCATTAACAACAAACATTGCTTGGTAAAGGTTTACATTAGTTTTATTGGGTTAACTTAAGCTCCTCAATTAAGTGATTTGACAATAATTACAACAGTTCTCTTTTATAGACTGAAGCTCTTTGACAGCACACATTGCTTGTTGTAAAGGTTTGCATTTACTTTATTGCATTAACTTTGGTCGCTAAATTAAGTGATTATAGCAATAACAACCTTTGTTAGCTAGGAATAGAACATCCTTAACAACAACCTTTGCTGGTTGTAAAGGTTACATTGATTTTATTGCATTAACTTAAATTGATGAATTAACTGATTTTGTACCAATCACTTGTGTGCTAGACACTGAAGCTCTTTAACAGCACACTTTGCTTGTCGTAAAGGTTTCCATTTACCTTATTGGATTGAGTTGGGTTGCTAAATTTAGTGCACTTATACCCATAATAGGCCTCGTCTACTAGGGACTGAAAATCATTAACTGCAAACATTGCATGCTGCAATGGAGTACATTAACTTTATTACATTAGCTTTTGTTGTTAAATCAAATGACTTTATACCCATTACAACCCTTGTTTTATAAAGACTCAAGATCTTTAATAGCACATTTGGCTTGTTATAGAGGTATGCATTTACTTTATTGGATTGAATTGGGTTGCCAAATTAAGTTCATTTATACCCATAACAACCCTCGTTTACTAGTGACTGAACATCATTAACAACACACATTGCATGGTGTCAAGGTTTTCTTTGACTTTATTGCATTAACTTACAATGCTGAGTTAACTGATTTCGTACCCATTACAACATTATTTTACTAGAGACAGAAGCTCTTTAACAGCACACAATGCTTGAAGTAAAGGTTTGCATTAACTTTATGACGTTAACTTTTGATGCTAAATTAATTGACTTTATGCCCATTACAACATTTGTTTACTAGGGCTTGAAGTTTTGAAACAGCATATTTTGCTTGTTGTAAAGGTTCGCATTTACTTTATTGGATTGAATTGGGTTGGTAAGTTAAGTTCATTTATACCCATAACAACCATCGTTTACAAAGGACTGAAAATCATTAACAACACACAATGCTTGTTGTAAAGGTGCGCTTAAACATTATTGCATTAAATTGAATTGCTAATTTAAGTGCATGTATACCAATAACAGCCCTCGTTTACTAGGGACTAAACATCATAAACAACACACATTGAGTGGTGTAAAGGTTTCCAACCATTTTATTGCATTAAACTACCTTCCTGAATGAACTGATTTTGTACCCATAACAACCCTTGTTTTCTAGAGATTGAAGTTCTAAAACAGCATACTTTGCTTGTTGCAAAGGTTTTTCATTGAGGGACTAGGGATGTACTAGGGGCTGAACATCATTAACAACACACATTGCATGGTGTAAATGTTTACATTCATTTTATCGCATTAACTTAGGTTTTGGAATTAAATTCATTTATACGCATAACATTTATCGTTTACGAGGGACTGAAAATCATTAAGAACACACATTGCTTGTTGTAAAGGTTTGCATTAACTTTATCACGTTAACTTTTGATGCTAAATTAATTCACTTTATGCCCATAACAACCCTTGTCTACTAGAGAATGAACTTCTTAACCAGCATACTTTGCTTGTTGTTAAGGTTTTCATTTACTATATTGGATTGAATTGGGTTGCTAAATGTAGTGCATTTATACCCATAATAAACCTTGTTAACTAGGGATTAAACATCATTAACAACAAACATTGCTTTTTGTATAGGTTTACATTAGTTTTATTGCGTTACCTTAAATTTCTTAATGGTGTGATCTTATACCAACAACAACAATTGTTTTCTATAGACTGAAGATCTGAAACAGCATACTTTGCTTGTTGTAAAGGTATGCTTTAACTTTAGTGCATTAAATTGAATTGCTAAATTAAGAAAATTTATACTCATAAGAACTCCCATTTACTAGGAACTGAAAATCATTAACAACAAGCATTGCTTCTTGTAAAGGTGTGCTTTAACTTTATTGCATTACATTGAGTTTCTAATTTTAGTACATTTATACCCATAACAACTCTCGATTACTATGGACGGAACATCATTAACAACACACATTGCATGGTGTAAAGGTTTACATTGATTTTATTGCATTAACTTAAGTTGCTGAATTAAGTGCATTTATACCAATTACAACCTTCGTTTAGTAGGGACTGAAAATCATTAAAAACAAACATTGCTTGCATTAAAGGAGTGCATTAACTTTATCGCGTGAAGTTTTGTTGTTAAATTCAGTGGTTTTATACCCATTAAAACCCTTATTTACTAAAGACTCCAGATCTTTAACAGTACACGTGGCTTGTTGTAAAGGTTTGCAATTACTTTATTGCATTAACTTTGGTTACTAAATTAAGTGACTTTATATCCAGAACAACCCTTGTTAACTTAGGACTGAAAGCAATAAACAACAACCATTGCTTGTTTGTAAAGATTTTCTTTAATTTTATTCTATTAACTTAAGTTCCTTAATTAAGTGACCTTATTTATATAGCAACCTTTGTTTACTAAATTCTCAAGATCTTTAACAGCATACTTTGCTTGTTGTAAAGGTTCTCATTTACTTTATTGCATAATTTTTTGTGGCTAAATTAAGTGACTTTATATCCAAAACAACCTATGTTAACTAGGGATTGAACATCATTAACAACAAACATTGCTTGTTGTAATGGTTTACATTAACTTTATTGCATTAAATTAGGTTGCTAAGTTATGTGCATTTATACCCATAACAACTCTAGTTTACTAGAGTCTGAAGTTCATAAAGAGCATATTTTGCTCGTTCTTAAGTTTTACATTAATTTGTTGCATTAAAATAAGATGCTGAATTACAACACTTGATTACTAGAGACTAAAGATGTGTAACAGCACACTTTGCTTTTTGTAAAGGTATGCTTTAAAATTTTTTTGCATTAAATTTGGTTGCTAAATCAAGTGAGTTGATTCCCATAACCACCCTCGTTTACTAGGGTCTGAACATCATTAACAACAACATTGCTTGTTGTAAATGTTTACGTTCGTTTTATTGCATTAATTTAATTTGCTGATTTAAGCGATCTCTTATCCATTACAACCCTTTTTTACTAGAGACTGAACATCATTAACAACCAAAAATTTCTTGTTGTAAAGGTCTGCTTTATCTTTATTGCATTAACTTTTGTTGTTAAATTAAGTGAATTCAATCCTTTAAGAACTTTAATTTATTAGGGACTGAAAATCATTAACAACAAACATTGCTTTATGTAAAGGAATATATTAGTTTTATTGCATTAAATTAAGATTAAGATTTAAATTATTTTACACCCATAAGATCTTTTGTTTACTAGGGACTGAACATCTTTGATAGCACATATTGTTTGTTTTAATTTTATACAATAATTTATTGCATTAATTTAAGTTTCTGAATTAAGTGATCTTATACCCGTAACATCCCTTGTTTACTAAAGACTCAAGATCTTTAACAACACACATTGCTCGTTGTAAAGGTTTACATTAGTTTTATTCTATTAACTTAAGTTGCTGAATTAAGTGCATTTATACCCAAAAGAACCCTCGTTTACTAGCGACTGAACATCATTTACAGCACAAATATGTTGTTATTAAGGTTTATATGAAATTAATTACATTAAGTTAATTTGCTTAATTAAGAGATCTCATACCAGTAACAAACCTTGATTACTAGAGACTGAAGATCTAAAGCAGCACACTTTGCTTGTTGTATACGCTTGCATTAACTTTATTCCATAAGGATGGTTTGCTAAATTAAGTTACTTTATACCCATAACAATTCTCGTTTACTAGAGACTGAACATCTTTAAAAACATACATTGCTCGCTTTAAAAGTTTACGTTAACTTTATTGTATTAACTTTTGTTTCTAAAATAAATGAATTTATACCCATAAAGACCTTTGTTCAATAGGGACTGAAAACCATTAACGACAGACATTGCTAGATTTGATGGTTTACATTAGTTTTATAGAATTACCTTAAGTTGTGGAAGTAAATGATTTTGTACCTATAACAATTCTTCTTTACTAGGGACTGAAGATCTCTAACAGCATACTTTGCTTGTTGTAAAGGTTTATATTTACTTTACTGCATTCAGTTAGCTTGCTAAATTAAGTGACTTCATACCCATAACAACCCTTTCTTACTAGAGAATGAAGATCTTTAACAGCACACATTGCTTGTTGTAAAGGCTTGCATTAACTTTATCACGTTAACTTTAGATGGTAAATAAATTCACTCTATGCCCATAGCAACCCTTGTTTCCTTGGGACTAAAAATCATCAACAGCAAACATTGCATGCTGTAAAGGAGTACATTAACTTTATCGCATTAACTTTTGTTGTGAAATTAAATGACTTTATACATATTACAACACTTGCTAACTAGGGACTGAAGATCTGTAACAGCACATTTTGCTTGTTGTAAAGGTAAGCTTTAACTTTATTGCATTGAATTGAATTACTAAATTAAGTGCAAATATACATATAACAACTCTCGTTCGTTTGTTGCTGAATATCATTAACAATACAGATTGCTTGTTGTAAAGAATTACATTTGTTTCATTGCATTAATTTAAGTTGCTGAATTAAGTGTATTTATACCTAAAGAACCCTCATTTACTAGATACTGAAAATCATTAACAACAAAATTTGTTTGTTGTAAAGGTGTGCTTTATATTTATTGCATTAAAATGGGTTACTAATTTAAGTGAATTTATTCCCATAACAGCAGTTTCTTACTAGAGAATGAAGATCTTTAACAGCACACATTGCTTGTTGTAAAGGCTTGCATTAACTTTATCACGTTAACTTTAGATGGTAAATTGATTCATCTTATGCCCAAAACAACCCTTGTTTACTAAAAACTGAAGTTCTAAAACGGAATGCTTTGCTGTTAATGTTAGCATTTACTTTATTGGACTGAATTTGGTTGCTTAAATTTAGTGCATTTATACCAATAATAACCCTCGTTTACTAGGGGCTAAACATCATAAACAACACACATTGCATGATGTAATTGTTTGCATTCATTTTATTGCATTAACTTATGTTCTTGAATTGAGTGCATTTATACCCATAGTAGCCCTTGTTTATTAGGGACTGAAAATCATCAACAACAAACATTACATGGAGTAAGGGAGTGCATTAACTATATCACATTAACATTTGTTGTTAAATTAAGTGACTTCATACCCATTACAACCCTTTTTTACTAAGGACGCAAGATCTGTTACAGCATGCTTGGCTTGTTGTAAAGGTTTGCAATTACTTTATTGCATTAACTTTGGTCGCTCATTTGAGTGATTTTATATCCAGAACAACCCTTTAAAACTACGGATTGAACATCAATATTATCAAACATTACTTGTTGTAAAGGAATACATTAATTTTATTAGGTTAAATGAAGTTCCTCAATTTATTGATCTTATACCAGTTACAACATTTCTTTTCTATAGAATGAAGTCCTGAAACAGCATACTTTGCTTGTTGTAAAGGTTTACATAAGTTTTATTGCATTAACTTAAGTTGCTTAATTAAGTGCATTTATACCGATAAGAACCCTCGTTTACTAGAGGCTGAAAATCATTAACAACAAGCATTGCTTCTTGTAAAGGTGTGCTTTAACTTTATTGCATTAAATTAGGTTACTAATTTAAGTACATGTATACCCTTAACAGCCACCGTTTACTAGAGACTAAACATCATTAACAACACACATTGCATAGTGTAATCATTGCACTGATTTTATTGCAATATTTTAAGTTGCTGAATCAAGTGCATTTATACCCATAACAACCTTCGTTTACTACAGTCTGAAAATCATTAACAACAAAATTTGCTTGCTGTAAAGGAGTGCATAAACTTTATTGCGTTAACCTTTGTTGTTAATTTAAGTGACTTGATACCCATTACAAAACTTATTTACTAAAGACTCATGCTCTTTAACAGCACACATTGCTTGTTGTAAAAGTTTGTATTTACTTTATTGCATTAAATTTGGTCGCTAAATTAAGTGACTATATCCATAACAAACTTTGTTAACTAGGGATGGAACATCCTTAACAAAAAACTTTTCTGGTTGTAAAGGTTTACATTGCATTAACTTAAATTGCTGAATTAACTGATTTTGTACCCAACACTTGTGTGCTAGACACTGAAGCTCATTAACAGCACACTTTACTTGTCGTAAAGTTTTGCATTATCCTTATCACGTTAACGTTTGATGCCAAATTAATTGACTTTATGCGCATAACAACTTTTGTTAACTAGAAACTGAGGATCTTTAGAAGCAAGAATTGTTTGTTGTCATCATTTACATTAATTTCATTGCATTACCTTACGTTACTGAGTTAAGTGCATTTACACCAATAACAACCCTTGCTTACTAGAGACTGGAAATCATTAACAACAAACATTGTATTTTGTAAAGGTTTACATTATATTTTTGCATTACTTTAGGTTGCTGAATTAACTGATTTTGTAAACATTACAACACTTGTTTACTAGAGACTCAAGCTCTTTAACAGCACACATTGCTTGTTGTAAAGGTTTGCATTTACCTTATTGGATTGAGTTGGGTTGCTAAATTTAATGCATTTATACCCATAAAAACCCTCCTTTACTAGGGGCTGAACATCATTAATAACACACATTGCATGGTGTAAATGTTTACATTCATTTTATTGCATTAACTTACGTAACTACATTAAGTGCATTGATACCAATAACAGCCCTCGTTTACTAGGGAAGGAAAATCATTAACAACAAGAATTTGGATGCAGTAAGGGAGTGCATTACCTTTATTGCATTAACATTTGTTGTTGAATTAAGTGACTTCATACCCATTACAACCCTTTTTAGTAAAGACTCAAAAGATCTTTCACAGCACACTTGGCTTTTTGTAAAGATTTGCAATTACTTTATTGCATTAACTTTGGTTGCTAAATTAAGTGATTATATATCCAGAACAATCATTGTTAACTAGGGATGGAACATCATTATCAACAAACATGCTCATTGTTAAGGTTTATATTAGTTTTATTGGGTTAACTTAAGTTCTTCAATTAAGTAATCTTATACCAATTACAACCTTTATTTACTATAGACTTAAGTTCTTAGAGAGCATATTTTACTTGTTTTAAAGGTTTACATTAATTTTTTCTATTAACATAAGTTGCTGAATTAACTGATTTTGTACCCATTACAACACTTGTCTACTAGAGACTAAAAATCATTAACAACAATCATTCCATGCTGTATAGGAGTACTTTAACTTTACGGCATTATCTTTTGTTGTTAAATTAAATGACTTTATATATACCAATTGCAACACTTGTTTACTAGTGACTGAAGATCGGGAACAGCACACTTTGCTTCTTCTAAAGGTATGCTTTAACATTATTGCATTAAATTGAATTGCTAACTTAAGTGCAATTATACGCATAACAACTCTCGGTCGTTGGTTGCTGAACATCATTAACAACATACATTGCTCGTTGTAAAGAATTTCCTTGATTTTATTGCATTAACTTAACGACCTGAATTAAGTGTATTTATACCTAAAGAACCCTCGTTTACTAGATAATGAAAATCATTAACAACAAAAATTGCTTGTTGTAAAGGTGTGCTTTATATTTATTGCATTAAAATGGGTTACTAATTTAAGTGACTTTATTCCCATAACAACAATTTCTTACTAGAGAATGAAGCTCTTAAACAGCACACATGGCTTGTTGTAAAGGTTTGCATTAACTTTATCAGTTAAGTTTTGATGCTAAATTGATTCGCTTTATGCCCATAACAACCCTTGTTTACTAGAGACTGAAATTCTTAAACAGAATACTTTGCTTGTTGTTATGGTTTGCATTTACTTTATTGGATTGAATTTGGTTGCTTAAATTTAGTGCATTTATACCTATAAACACTCTTGTTTACTAGGGGGCTGAATATCATTAACAACACACAATGCATGGTGTAAATGTTTACATTCATCTTATTTCATTAACTTACGGTCTTGAATTAAGTGCATTTATACCCATAACAGCCCTCGTTTACTAGGGGCCGAGAATCATTAACAACAAACCATGCATGCAGTAAAGGAGTGCATTAACTTTATCGCATTAACATTTATTGTTAAATTAAGTGACTTCATACCCATTACATCCCTTTTTTACTAAAGACTCAAGCTCTTTTACAGCATACTTGGCTTGTTGTTAAGAATTGCAATTACTTTATTGCATTAATTTTGGTCGCTAAATTAAGTGATTTTATATCCAGAACAACCCTTGTTAACTAGGGATTGAACATCATTAACAAAAAACACTGCTTGTTATTTAAGTTCCTTAATTAAGTGATCTTATACCCATTACAACACTTCTTTTCTATAGACTGAAGTTCTGAAAAAGCATACTTTGTTTGTTGTAAAGGATTACATTAATTTGTTGCATTAACTAACGGTGCTGAATTAACTGATCTTGTACCCATTACAACTCTTGTTTGCTAGAGACTGAAACTCTTTAACAGCACACATTGCTTGTTGTAAAGGTTTGCATTAACCTTATCACGTTAACTTTTGATGCTAAATCAATTCAGTTTATGCCTATAACAACCCTTGTTTACTAGAGACTGAAGCTCTTAAACTAGCTTGTTGTTAAGGTTTTCATTTACTATATTGGATTGAATTGGGTTGTTAAATCTAGTGCATTTATACCCATAACAACCCTTGTTAACTAAGGATTGAACATCATTAACAAAAAACACTACTTGTTGTTTAAGTTCTTAATTAAGTGATCTTATACCAATTACAACATTTCTATTCTATGGACTGAAGTTCTGAAAAAGCATACTTTGCTTGTTGTAAAGGATTACATTAATTTTTTGCATTAACTTACGTTGCTGAATTAACTGATTTTGTACCCATTGCATTAACTTTATCACGTTAACTTTTGATGCTAAATTAATTGCCCATAACAACCCTTGTTTACTAAAGACTGAAGTTCTTAAACAGCATACTTTGCATGTTGTAAATTTTTGCATTTACTTTATTGGATTGAATTGGGCTGCTAAATTTAGTGCATTTATACCCATAACAGCCCTCTTTTACTAAGGACTTAAAATCATTAACAACAAACATTGCATACTGTAAAGGAGTG
This sequence comes from Aurelia sp. 4 Dawson et al 2005, assembly GCA_964019985.1. Taxonomy (NCBI): domain Eukaryota; kingdom Metazoa; phylum Cnidaria; class Scyphozoa; order Semaeostomeae; family Ulmaridae; genus Aurelia; species Aurelia sp. 4 Dawson et al 2005. The sequence goes on from OZ026506.1 coordinate 12,599,856, forward strand.
CATTAACTTTATTGGATTAACTTTTGTTGTTAAGTTAAGTAGATGTATACCCATAACAGCCCTCGTTTACTAGGGGCTGAACATCATTAACCCTATCTGGACGGGGGGGGGCTAAAATAGCCCCCCTCCCAGTTTTGTCTGCGCAACTTTTTTTTATAATTCTTAGGCTATTTCTTTTTTGTGACTTTTCCTAACTATCTATTTCACATCTTCTCTTGAAATTTCGTCATGATATCTTATTTACTAGGCTTGCCTCGCGGCGCCTGCGGTGCCGCGCTGGCCCGCCGTCGTACCAAGTAATGTCTTAAGAGAAGTTGCTAATTCTAGCCCCCTTGAGGCTCACCTTGGTATGGAACAGAATCTATGAACCTCTTAAACCTCCAACCGCTTGTTTTGGTTGGAAAACGAAGCCGTACTCATCTACTGAAAGTGTGAGAACACTTGAGCTTCTGTCTCTTTTTAGCCCAATGCCCCACAGAAAAATTTGCCCTCTCACTGCACCCCCTTTGAAGTTCTCTGTGATAGAACACGTCCATATCGTTCTTGCTCAGATTTCTCATTTCCAGGAATTCATTACCTTGGTCTGCGTCAGATGAACAGAATGCATTCACCTTTTTTCAAAGCCTTCTTTCAAGATTTCAATGCTGAAAAGTTTTCTATAAGCTTCTTTGCAATCTCAAACAAAGCTGTTGATCATTTCAAAGGAATAATGGTTTCTTTGTAGTTTGAGGTATATAATCCAGAGTGGTAGAGGACATAAAGCATGGGATTTTGAGACGTTTTCTGTGCCATTTCGCTCAGGATTAGCTTTCCCTCTCATTCAAGACCCCCGTTAAAACCTTCCTTTATGCCTCCTTTGGAGCTTAGTTGGAAAAAGAAAGCGATCTAAGTAAGCCTGGCCCAGTGGCGTAACGGAGGAGTGTGGGGCCCTTAGTGAAAATAATGGTTAAGGGTCCTCATACTTAACTATGTTCCATGCAAATTTTAATGATCTTTGTCACATGAAATGAAATAATTTTCTTCATTTGCTGATACTGCCAATTTGAAACCCTTATTCAGGATTTTTGCATCATTTCTTTCCGCTTTCTTTTCTGAGGTGACAATCAAGTGAATTGAGGCAGTCACTTTACATCATTATTATGTGCTTACTCGCAAATCATATCCAGTCTTACCAGGGGTGGTTCAAGAAATTTTCAGACAGAGGGGCTGAAGCTTCCGACATTGGGGCTAAAATGGCTGAAAAATGGTGTTGTCGTGCGATACTTTGACAAATTTCTCCGACGAGAGCCCAAAATTTCCTCTGACGGGGGGGGCTGTAGCCCCCTAGCCCTACTCTGGCGCCACCCCTGAGTCTTACACTCATTTTGATAATGTTGTGAATGCTGAAACATGTCCTTTCATCCCCTTCCATCCAAATACCCGTTGTTTTTGCCAAATTAATTGGGGCACCCCTTCGGGTCACAAATGTTCGGGGGCCCTCAGTATTGGGCTTAAAGGTGCACACCGTGCGTTACGCCACTGGCCTGGCCTCTCTTTTAGTTTTTTCGGGATGAGGATATGTACAAGGATCATTCCCCTGCGAGTTGAACCTTGGATAAAATGGATGTAACCCAGCCCCCATATTGTAGACAAAGAAAATAAAACCATTCGTATCCACTTCAGACTTCGGAACAAAAGCTGGGAAGGTTCTTTTCCGTGGGAGAGATGTAGTTTCTTACTTATGCTGTTTACAGTGCTGAAAGAAGAAACAATTTGAAGACAAAAGGTTTCGGGTCACTCCTATGACGCATATAGATATGAAATCGAGAAATATCTGTGTCACAGAGGAAAAAGTTTTGAATTTGAAACAAAAGGTACTGCGTAGTAGGAAAAAGGATTGAATTATGAAAGAAAAGTTCAGAAGTCTTTGATTGGCATGCCTCCCAATGCAAATTTTGAGAATTCAAAAGAGAGAAATTTCTTTTGAAAGTTAAAAGCTTAAAAATGAAAGTCTTCCCGTGAATGTGTCATTACTTGAAAGTAGAGAGTAAAACAGGGAGCAGATCAAAACGTGGGAGAAATGAAGATAAATTCAAGAAAGCAAGAGGAATTTGTTGAATGCAAGTAGGAGGTTAGTTCAATTTTCATTGTATCCATGTATATTTAGAGGGGGTGACAGGGAGAGTCTTTGGTACCGGTACCAACTCATAAGGTGCCAGGTTTCACCCAAATTAAAGGTATTGGTACCACCAATTTTGGGGGGGGAGCTAATAACTGATTCTTAATATTTAATCATGAATATGACGAATTCTGAAAGGAGGTCTACGTCAATTCCTCATGAGACCAAAAATGCAAGGCCAAATCACTCCTGACCACGTCAGTGTGGCATCTGTGTCACTTTCTGCACTGTTAAAGGCTAAAATTTGTTCTGGGAATTCCAAAAACATGCATGGACGAAATATTTATTGATACCTACTCACACAAGCTTAGTACCGTTGCCCCTACCTTTGGTACCAGATTCCACCCCATTTGCACAATATTGTACCAGGTACCACCCCTCTGGTATCATGGTACCACTACCCTGTCACCCCCTCTATTTACACAGTAATCAACCAAGAGATGAACAATTTTCTGTGAAGGGAGGAAATGAAGGAGTGATTATAGAATGCAGGGCCATTGCACCCCTGTACTGTTTGTCGATATTTTCTTTTTGAATTTTTTGCAGATGGTGACAATTCAGCTTCTCTTTCTAGACAGTTCCACAGTTAAGCCCCATTAGGAAAACTGGTTTGACCCTTCGGAGCTCTAAGAAAACGTATCTTGAGATCAGTTTCTGAAGATAGAAGTTCTGTCCTCTCTATTAAGCCCCCTCCCTAATAAGCCACCTCTGAGGCAAAATTTTAGATAACCCCCTTCTCTATTAAGCCCCCCCACGTATATCAAATTCAAGAAATTACCAAAGATTTTAAATTTGTTTAGCTAATACAGCGTTGTATTTTGATTAGTTTGACGTCGTTTGGTATAGACTCTGTGCCGAATTTACGCATTTGATCCGTAAAATTGCATGTTCAAGCCGGAAAACATGAAGAACTGAAAAACAGTCATTCTTATCCATGTTATTTTATTTTCCGACGGAGCCAAATGAGTTTTGCTACATTTGGGCCATCATTTTGATAATTTTGCAATATTGTTCAATATTTTTGCAGCTTCTCATTTTGCAAGATTTTGCAATATCTTTCGATACTTTTCCGTTCCTCAATTTCTGACGTAGAGCAAATAATTTGGCCCGTGCGAGGAATAGTCTCACGAGGAAAATCGTATCGATTTTCAATGGAACGTTGTTAGCGGTTGTTTTTCCGTACCCCCCTATGGAAAAATAACTCATAAAGGTCGAAGGCCCCGGATTTTTCTTCATAAGGGACCAGTCATTACTTGGTAGGGACTGATAGATATTCACAGGGGCGACCAAAAATTTAGGGCAGTGAAAGGGGGACACTGAAAACCTTGAGTGTAAAATAAGGGGCCATGAAAACTAAACAAATCTGATCTCAGCTATCTGAAACGCAAACGTTATCCATCTATGATCTTTGTTAAGCCTTGCGTTTTTCCTCAAACTGTCAATTTTTCATAAAATCTCCAAGTGCCATACCACTTTCTTCTCTTAAAAGCTTTTCTATGTCCTTTTGGGCCACTTGCCATCAGAAAATATGATTTGTTGCCTGGGAGTGTAGCATCGAATTAGATACAGAGAGGGGCCACCAAAAATGACAACTGATAATCGGGGGCCCTTGAAAATCTAAATGAGGAAATTGAGGGGTTATGAAAAATGTTTATCAACGATAAAAGCATCTTCCAGCCCCATTGGTTCCTAAGTTGTAGTGGGAAGATCCGGATTTTGCCTCTAAAAGTACAGGAATGTCCGGATTTTTGGGGGTTTTACCTATGGGGCATTTCACTCCTGAAAATGTGTTAAAGTTTTGGCAAAATCCTCTGCATACCCCTGATTTTGGGGGATTTTGCATATCTCTGGATTTCCTCTTCCATAGGGGAGGGGGTTACGGAGATTAACTGAAACCACCCTAGGAGATGTGTGTGGGCGTAAATTCAATTGCCGGAAAAATTTTACAATTCATTGTTTTTAAATTGTACGGGAGGAAAATTTATTGTTCTCACATATAGGAAGAAGTGCCCTTTTGCAAATTCAATAGGAGGAAGCACTTTTAAAATCTATTGTTTTCACATAGGGCAAAAGGGCAGGATTGCGATTTTTGACTGAGCACCCAGGGCCACAGCCAACCCCCGAGGGAACTCTATTGAATTCAATTCCTGGACATACATCCAGTAGACTCATTGTTCAAATACAATTGCTTATTGTTATTTTACAAAGGAGGATTGTTCAATTCACAATGGTTGACAAAGTAACAAAGCTAATTGGATAATCGTTTACCTGCCTTATATATATAGATTTCTGGAAATACAATAATTTTTTGAGAGAGTAGTTTTATTTTTGGTTTGTTTTATGGTCAAACCATTTATAACTTTAAACTAGGATAATTCTTTACAGAGTGAAGATAACTTAATGAAATTTTCTGCGCAACCCTCAATTAATAGGAGAATGTGGAAAATGCTCAATTTCTATTATTTTCTTATTGATCACGTAATTCATGACGTCATATATCTAATGAATTTAGGTAATAAATATAGGACATCAAATTTCATTAATTTTTTAAAAGCTATGTTTTTATAACAATTTAATGCTTTATCTGATAATTAAACTTAAAACAAGAGTAATATTCCCTCTGAATAAGTTTCCACAGTCAAATCAAGACTACAGTAAGACTACTGTTTTTCACCAGAAACAAGGAAAATTGATGACGTCATCGAAAGTACAACAATTACAGTAAAATAAAAAAGATTTTCGGACTTTCCACATCAAATTACAATAGAAAGCCAAATTTTATCTTTCTAGCACTTAACAATAGGGAGTTCTGAGGGGGAGCTAAGTTAGCCCCCCCGGTCTGAGGATGCTCAGAAAAGGCCTGTCCAGATAGGGTTAACAACACACATTGCATGGTGTAGAGGTTTTCATTGATTTTATTGCATTAACTTACATTGTTTAGTTAACTGAATTTATGCCCAAAACAACCATTATTTACTAGAGACTGAAGTTCTTGAACAACATACTTTGCTTCTTGGAAAGGTTTGCATTCACTTTATTGGATTGAATTGGGTTTATCAATTAAGTGTATGTATACGCAGAACAACCCTCGTTTACTATGGACTTTAAAATAATTAACAACAAACATTGCATACTGTAAAGGAGTGCATTAACTTTATTGCGTTAACTTTTGTTGTTAAATTAAGTGCATGTATACCCATAACAGCCCTTTTTTACTAGGGGCTGAACATCATTAACAACACACATTACATTGTGTAATGGTTTACATATATTTCATTGCATTAACTTAACTTGCTGAATTAACTGATTTTGGAACCCATTACAACCCTTGTTTACTAGAGACTGAAGATCTGTAACAGCACACTTTGCTTGTTACAAAGGTTTGCTTTAACTTTATTGCATAAAATTGAATTGCTAGATGAAGTGCGTTTATACGCATGACAACCCTCCTTACTAGGGACTGAAATTCATTAACGATGAACATTGCTTGTTGTAAAGGTGTGCCTTAAATTTATTGCATTAATTTTGGTTGCTAATTTAAGTGCATGTATACTCATAAAAGCCTTCGTTTACTAGGGACTAAACATCATTAACAACACATATTGCATGGTGTAAAGGTTTACATTGATTTTATTGTATTAACATAAATTGCTGAATTAACTGATTTTGTACCCATTACAACACTTGTTTACTAGAGACTGAAGCTCTTTAACAGCACATTGCTTGCTGCAAAGGTTTGCAATAACTTTATCACGTTAACTTTTGATGCTAAATTAATTTACTTTATGCCCATAACAGCACCTGTTTACTAGAGACAGAGATTCTTAAAAAGCAAACTTAGCTTGCTTTAATGGTTTGCATTTACTTTATTGAAATGAATTGGGTTGCTAAATTAAGTGCATAAAAACCTAAAACAACCCTCGTTTACTAGGAGCTGAACATCATTAACAACACAAATTGCTTGTTGCAAAGGTTTAAATTAAATTTATTGCATTAGCTTCAGTTGCTGAATTAAGTGCTTTTATAACCATAAAAGCACTGGTTTACTAGAAACTTAACATCTGTATCAGCATACTTTGCTTCTTGTAAAGGTTTTCATTATAACTTGATTGCATTAAATTTTGTTGCTAAATTAATTGCTGTTTACCCATAACAACCCTAGTTTACAAGAGAATTAAGATCTTTAACAAACCATGTTGCTTGTTGTAAAGATTTACATAAAAATGGGATTAACTTGAGTTGCGGAATTAGATGATTTTATACCCAAAAAAATTCTTGTATACTAGAGACTAAAGAAGTTTAACAGCGTTCTTTGCATCTTGTAAAGGTTTGCATTAATTTTATTGTATTAAATTTGGTTGCTAAATTAAGTGATTTTATAACAATAACAACCCTCGTTTACTAGGGACTGAAATCATTAACAACACAAAGTGCTTTTTGTAAAGGTTTACATTAATTTGTTGCAATCATCTGAAGTTGCTTAATTAAGTTATCTTATACCCATAACAATCCTTGTTTACTAAGGACTGAAGATAATTATCAACACACTTTATTGTTGTAAACGTTTGCTTTCATTTTATTGCATTAAATTTGGTTGCTACTTTATACCCATAACAATTCTCGTTTACTAGAGACTTAACATCATTAACAGCAAACATTGCTTGTTGTAAGGGTTTACATTAGTTTTATTGCATTAACTTCAGTTGCTGAATTAAGCGATCTTATCCACGTATAAACACTCACTTACTAAAGACTGAAGATCTAAAACAGCACACTTTGCTTGTTGTAAAGGTTTGCATTTACTTTATTGTATTATATTAAGTTAGCAAAATAAACGTCTCTATACCCAAAACGATTCTCGTTTACTAGGGACAGAACATCATTAACAGCACACATTGCTTAGTGTAAAGGTTTACAGTAATTTTTTGCATTACTTTAGTTTGCGGAAATAACCGATTTTGTACCCATTACAACACTTGTTTACTAGAGACTGAAGCTCTTTAACAGCACACATTGCTTGTTGTAAAGGTTTGCATTGACCTTATTGGATTGAGTTGGGTTATTAAATTTAGTGCATTTATACCCATAACAACCCTCGTTTACTAGGGGTTGAGCATCATTAACAACACACATTGCATGGTGTAAATGTTTACATTCTTTTTATTGCATTAACTCAAATTACTGAATTAAGTGCATTTAAACTCATAAAACCCCTTGTTTACTCGAGACTGGAAATCATTATCAACAAGCAATCCTTGTTGTAAAGGTTTACATTAATTTTTCACATTACTTAAGGTTGCTGAATTAACTGATTTTGTACCCATTAGATGATTGTTTACTAGAGATAAACAACACTTGTTTACTAGAGACTGAAGCTCTTTATCAGCACACACACCTTGTTGTAAAGGTTATTGCATTAATTTTGGTCGCTAAATTAAGTTACTGTATCAATAACAACCTATGTGAACTAGGGATGGAACATCATTAACAACAGACTTTGCTAGTTGTAAAGGTTTACATTGAGTTTATGGCATTAACTTAAATTGCTGAATTATTTGATTTTGTATCTAACACTTGTATGCTAGAGACTGAAGCTCTTTAACAGCACAGTTTGCTTGTCGTAAAGGTTTGCATTATCTCTATCACGTTAAAGTTTGATGCAAAATTAATTGATTTTTTGTATTACTTTAGGTTGCTGAATTAACTGATTTTGTACCCATTACAACACTTTTGTGATAGAAACTGAAGCTCTTTAACAGCATACATTGCTTGCTGTCTAGGTTTGCATTAAATTTGTCAGTTAACTTTTGATGCTAAATTAATTCACTTTATGCCCATAACGACCTTTGTTTAATAGAGACTGAAGTTCTTAAACAGAATACTTTGCTTGTTGTTAAGGTTTGCATTTACTTTATTGGACTGAAACTGGTTGCTTAAATTTAGTGCATTTATACCCAAAACAACCCTCGTTTACTAGGTTCTGAACATCATTAACAACACACATTGCATGGTGTAAAGGTTTAAATTTATGTTATTGCATTAACTTAAGTTCCTGAACTAAGTGCATTTATACCGATAACAGCCCTCGTTTACTAGGGACTGAAATCATTAACAGCAAACATTGCATGCAGTAAGGGAGGGCATTAGCTTTGTCGCAGTAACATTTGTTGTTAAATTAAGTGACTTCATACCCATTATAATCTTTTTTACTAAAGACTCAAGATCGTTTCCCGCACTTTTGGCTTATTGTGATTACAAGGTTCTCAACTATTTTATTGCATCAACTTTGGTCTATAAATTAAGTTGCTTTATGTCCAGAACAACCCTTTTTAACTAGAGATTGAACATCAATATCAACAAACATTGCTTGTTGTAATGATTTACATTAGTTTTATTGAGTTAAATTAAGTTCCTCAATTTATTGATTTTATACCAGTTACAACATTTCATTTCTTTAGACTGAAGTTCTGAAACAGCATAATTTGCTTCTTGTAAAGGTTTACATAAGCTTTATTGCATTAACTTAACTTGCTTAATTAAGTGCAATTATACCCATAAGAACACTCGTTTACTAGAGACTGAACATCATTAACAACACATATTGCTTGTTGTAATGGTGTGCTTTAACTTTATTGCATTAAATTGGTTTGCTAATTTAAGTGTATGTATACCCATAACAGCCCATCGTTTACTAGTGACTAAACATCATTAACAACACATTGCATGGGGTAAAGTTTACATTGATTTTATTGCATTAACTTAAGCTGCTGAATTAAGTGAATTTATACCCATAACAACCCTCGTTTTTTAGGGACTGAAAATCATTAAGAAAAAATATTGCTTGAAGTAAAAAAGTGCATTAACTTTATTGCGTTATTTTTTGTTGTTAAATTCAGTGACTTTATACCCATTATAACCCTTATTTACTCAAGATTCAAGATTTTTAACAGCACTCTTGGCTTTTTATCAAGGTTTGCAATTACTTTATTGCATTAACTTTGGTCACTAATTTAAGTGACGTTATATCGAGAACAACCCTTGTTAACTAGGAATTAGAGAATCATTAACAACAAACATTGCTTGGTAAAGGTTTACATTAGTTTTATTGGGTTAACTTAAGCTCCTCAATTAAGTGATTTGATAATAATTACAACAGTTCTCTTTTATAGACTGTTGCTCTTTGACAGCACACATTGCTTGTTGTAAAGGTTTGCATTTACTTTATTGCATTAACTTTGGTCGCTAAATTAAGTGACTATATTAATAACAACCTTTGTTAACTAGGAATAGAACATCCTTAACAACAACCTTTGCTGGTTGTAAAGGTTACATTGATTTTATTGCATTAACTTAAATTGATGAATTAACTGATTTTGTACCCATCACTTGTGTGCTAAACACTGAAGCTCTTTAACAGCACACTTTGCTTGTCGTAAAGGTTTGCATTTACCTTATTGGATTGAGTTGGGTTGCTAAATTTAGTGCACTTATACCCATAACAGGCCTCGTTTACTAGGGACTGAAAATCACTAACTACAAACATTGCATGCTGCAATGGAGTACATTATCTTTATTGCATTAGCTTTTGTTGGTAAATCAAATGAGTTTATACCCATTACAACTCTTGTTTTATAAAGACTCAAGATCTTTAATAGCACACTTGGCTTGTTATAGAGGTATGCATTTACTTTATTGGATTGAATTGGGTTGCCAAATTAAGTGCATTTATACCCATAACAACCCTCGTTTACTAGTGACTGAACATCATTAACAACACACATTGCATGGTGTCAAGGTTTTCTTTGACTTTATTGTATTAACTTACAATGCTGAGGTAACTGATTTCATACCCATTACAACATTTGATTACTAGAGACAGAAGCTCTTTAACAGCACACAATGCTTGATGTAAAGGTTTGCATTAACTTTATGACGTTAACTTTTGATGCTAAATTAATTGACTTTATGCCCATTACAACCCTTGTTTACTAGGGCTTGAAATTTTTAAACAGCATATTTTGCTTGTTGTAAAGGTTTGCATTTACTTTATTGGATTGAATTGGGTTGGTAAGTTAAGTGCATTTATACCCATAACAACCATCGTTTACTAGTGACTGAAAATCATTAGCAACAAACAATGCTTGTTGTAAAGGTGCGCTTTAACATTATTGCATTAAATTGAATTGCTAATTTAAGTGCATGTATACCAATAATAGCCCTCGTTTACTAGGGACTAAACATCATAAACAACACACATTGAGTGGTGTAAAGGTTTCCAACGATTTTATTGCATTAAACTACCTTCCTGAATGAACTGATTTTGTACCCATAACAACCCTTGTTTTCTAGAGATTGAAGTTCTAAAACAGCATACTTTGCTTGTTGCAAAGGTTTTTCATTTAGGGACTAGGGATGTATTAGGGGCTGAACATCATTAACAACACACATTGCATGGTGTAAATGTTTACATTCATTTTATCGCATTAACTTAGGTTTCGGAATTAAGATCATTCATACGTATAACAATTATCGTTTACTAGGGACTGAAAATCATTAAGAACACACATTGCTTGTTGTAAAGGTCTGCTTTAACTTTATTGGATTAAATTGGGTTGCTAAATTAAGTTTATCTATACACATAACAGTGCTCGTTTACTAGAGACTAAACATCATTAACAGCACACATTGTATGGTGTAAAGGTTTACATTGAATTTATTGCATTAACTGATGGCAAAATTAACTGATTTTGTACCCATTACAACACTTGTTTACTGAAGCTCTTTAACAGCACACATTGCTTGTTGTAAAGGTTTGCATTAACTTTATCACGTTAACTTTTGATGCTAAATTAATTCACTTTATGCCCATAACAACCCTTGTCTACTAGAGACTGAACTTCTTAACCAGCATACTTTGCTTGTTGTTAAGGTTTTCATTTACTATATTCGATTGATTTCGGTTCCTAAATGTAGTGCATTTATACCCATAATAAACCTTGTTAACTAGGGATTAAACATCATTAACAACAAACATTGCTTTTTGTATAGGTTTACATTAGTTTTATTGCGTTACCTTAAATTTCTTAATAATGTGATCTTATACAAACAACAACAATTGTTTTCTATAGACTGAAGTTCTGAAACAGCATACTTTGCTTGTTGTAAAGGTATGCTTTAACTTTAAAGCATTAAATTGAATTGCTAAATTGAGAAAATTTATACTCATAAGAACTCTCGTTTACTAGTGGCTGAACATCATTAACAACACACATTGCATGGTGTCAAGGTTTTTTTTGACTTTATTGCATTAACTTACAATGCTGAGTTAACTGATTTCGTACCCATTACAACATTATTTTACTAGAGACAGAAGCTCTTTAACAGCACACAATGCTTGATGTAAAGGTTTGCATTAACTTTATGACGTTAACTTTTGATGCTAAATTAATTGAATTTATGCCCATTACAACCCTTGTTTACTAGGGCTTGAAGTTTTGAAACAGCATATTTTGCTTGTTGTAAAGGTTTGCATTTACTTTATTGGATTGAATTGGGTTGGTAAGTTAAGTGCATTTATACCCATAACAACCATCGTTTACAAAGGACTGAAAATCATTAACAACACACAATGCTTGTTTTAAAGGTGCGTTTTAACATTATTGCATTAAATTGAATTGCTAATTTAAGTGCATGTATACTAATAACAGCCCTCGTTTACTAGGGACTAAACATCATAAACAACACACATTGAGTGGTGTAACGGTTTCCAACGATTTTATTGCATTAAACTACTTTCCTGAATGAACTGATTTTGTACCCATAACAACCCTTGTTTTCTAGAGATTGAAGTTCTAAAACAGCATAATTTGCTTGTTGCAAAGGTTTTTCATTTAGGGACTAGGGATGTACTAGGGGCTGAACATCATTAACAACACACATTGCATGGTGTAAATGTTTACATTCATTTTATCGCATTAACTTAGGTTTCGGAATTAAGATCATTCATACGCATAACAATTATCGTTTACTAGGGACTGAAAATCATTAAGAACACACATTGCTTGTTGTAAAGGTCTGCTTTAACTTTATTGGATTAAATTGGGTTGCTAAATTAAGTTTATCTATACACATAACAGTGCTCGTTTACTACAGACTAAACATCATTAACAGCACACATTGTATGGTGTAAAGGTTTACATTGAATTTATTGCATTAAATGATGGCAAAATTAACTGATTTTGTACCCATTACAACACTTGTTTACTGAAGCTCTTTAACAGCACACATTGCTTGTTGTAAAGGTTTGCATTAACTTTATCACGTTAACTTTTGATGCTAAATTAATTCACTTTATGCCCATAACAACCCTTGTCTACTAGAGACTGAACTTCTTAACTAGCATACTTTGCTTGTTGTTAAGGTTTTCATTTACTATATTCGATTGAATTCGGTTCCTAAATGTAGTGCATTTATACCCATAATAAACCTTGTTAACTAGGGATTAAACATCATTAACAACAAACATTGCTTTTTGTATAGGTTTACATTAGTTTTATTGCGTTACCTTAAATTTCTTAATAATGTGATCTTATACAAACAACAACAATTGTTTTCTATAGACTGAAGTTCTGAAACAGCATACTTTGCTTGTTGTAAAGGTATGCTTTAACTTTAAAGCATTAAATTGAATTGCTAAATTAAGAAAATTTATACTCATAAGAACTCTCGTTTACTAGTGGCTGAACATCATTAACAACACACATTGCATGGTGTCAAGGTTTTTTTTGACTTTATTGCATTAACTTACAATGCTGAGTTAACTGATTTCGTACCCATTACAACATTATTTTACTAGAGACAGAAGCTCTTTAACAGCACACAATGCTTGATGTAAAGGTTTGCATTATCTTTTTGACGTTAACTTTTGATGCTAAATTAATTGACTTTATGCCCATTACAACCCTTGTTTACTAGGGCTTGAAGTTTTGAAACAGCATATTTTGCTTGTTGTAAAGGTTTGCATTTACTTTATTGGATTGAATTGGGTTGGTAAGTTAAGTGCATTTATACCCATAACAACCATCGTTTACAAAGGACTGAAAATCATTAACAACACACAATGCTTGTTGTAAAGGTGCGCTTTAACATTATTGCATTAAATTGAATTGCTAATTTAAGTGCATGTATACCAATAACAGCCCTCGTTTACTAGGGACTGAACATCATAAACAACACACATTGAGTGGTGTAAAGGTTTCCAACGATTTTATTGCATTAAACTACCTTCCTGAATGAACTGATTTTGTACCCATAACAACCCTTGTTTTCTAGAGATTGAAGTTCTAAAACAGCATACTTTGCTTGTTGCAAAGGTTTTTCATTTAGGGACTAGAGATGTACTAGGGGCTGAACATCATTAACAACACACATTGCATGGTGTAAATGTTTACATTCATTTTATCGCATTAACTTAGGTTTCGGAATTAAGATCATTTATACGCATAACATTTATCGTTTACTAGGGACTGAAAATCATTAAGAACACACATTGCTTGTTGTAAAGGTCTGCTTTAACTTTATTGGATTAAATTGGGTTGCTAAATTAAGTTTATCTATACACATAACAGTGCTCGTTTACTAGAGACTAAACATCATTAACATCACACATTGCATGGTGTAAAGGTTTACATTGATTTTATTGCATTAACTTAAGTTCTGAATTAAATGCATTTATACCAATTACAACCTTCGTTTAGTAGGGACTGAAAGTCATTAACAACAAACATTTACTTTATCGCATAAATTTTTTTGGCTAAATTAAGTGACTTTATATCCAAAACAACCCTTTCTTACTAGAGAATGAAGATCTTTAACAGCACACATTGCTTGTTGTAAAGGCTTGCATTAACTTTATCACGTTAACTTTAGATGGTAAATTAATTCACTTTATACCAATAGCAACCCTTGTTTACTAGGGACTAAAAATCATCAACAGCAAACATTGCATGCTGTAAAGGAGTACATTAACTTTATCGCATTAACTTTTGTTGGGAAATTAAATGACTTTATACATATTACAACACTTGCTAACTAATGACTGAAAATCTGTAACAGCACATTTTGCTTGTTGTAAAGGTAAGCTTTAACTTTATTGCATTAAATTGAATTGCTAAATTAAGTGCAAATATACATATAACAACTCTCGTTCGTTTGTTGCTGAACATCATTAACAATACAGATTGCTTGTTGTAAAGAATTACATTTGTTTCATTGCATTAACTTAAGTTGCTGAATTAAGTGTATTTATACCTAAAGAACCCTCGTTTACTAGATACTGAAAATGATTAACAACAAAAATTGTTTGTTGTAAAGGTGTGCTTTATATTTATTGCATTCAAATGGGTTACTAATTTAAGTGAATTTATTCCCATAACAGCAATTTCTTACTAGAGAATGAAGATCTTTAACAGCACACATTGCTTGTTGTAAAGGCTTGCATTAACTTTATCACGTTAACTTTAGATGGTAAATTGATTCATCTTATGCCCAAAACAACCCTTCTTTACTAGAGACTGAAGTTCTTAAACAGAATGCTTTGATGTTTATGTTAGCATTTACTTTATTGGACTGAATTTGCTTGCTTAAATTTAGTGCATTTATACCAATAATAACCCTCGTTTACTAGGGGCTGAACATCATAAACAACACACATTGCATGATGTAAGTGTTTGCATTCATTTTATTGCATTAACTTATGTTCTTGAATTGAGTGCATTTATACCCAAAGTAGCCCTTGTTTATTAGGGACTGAAAATCATCAACAACAAACATTACATGGAGTAAAGGAGTGCATTAACTTTATCACATTAACATTTGTTGTTAAATTAAGTGACTTCATACCCATTACAACCCTTTTTTACTAAGGACTCAAGATCTGTTACAGCACGCTTGGCTTGTTGTAAAGGTTTGCAATTACTTTATTGCATTAACTTTGGTTACTAAATTAAGTGACTTTATATCCAGAACAACTCTTGTTAACTTGGGACTTAAAACAATAAACAACAACCATTGCTTGTTTGTAAAGATTTTCGTTAATTTTATTCCATTAACTTAAGTTCCTGAATTAAGTGATCTTATATCCATAACAACCTTTGTTTACTAAATACTGAAGATCTTTAACAGCACACTTTGCTTGTTGTAAAGGTTTGCATTAGCTTTATCACGTTAACTTTTGATGCTAAGTTACTTGACTTTATATCCAAAACAACCTATGTTAACTAGGGATTGAACATCATTAGCAACAAACATTGCTTGTTGTAATGGTTTACATTAACTTTATTGCGTTAAATTAGGTTGCTAAGTTATGTGCATTTATACCCATAACAACTCTGGTGTACTAGAGTCTGAAGTTCATAAACATTATATTTTGCTCGTTGTTAAGTTTTACATTAATTTGTTGCATTAACATAAGTTGCTGAATTACAACACTTGATTACTAGAGACTAAAGATGTGTAACAGAACACTTTGCTTTTTGTAAAGGTATGCTTTAACATTTTGTTGCATTAAATTGGGTTGCTAAATCAAGTGAGTTGATTCCCATAACCACCCTCGTTTACTAGGGTCTGAACATCATTAACAACGACATTGTTTGTTGTAAATGTTTACGTTCGTTTTATTGCATTAATTTAATTTGCTGATTTAAGCGATCTTTTATCCATTACAACCCTTTTTTACTAGAGACTGAACATCATTAACAACCAAAAATTTCTTGTTGTAAAGGTCTGCTTTATCTTTATTGCATTAACTTTTGTTGTTAAATTAAGTAAATTCATACCTTTCAGAACTCTCATTTATTATGAATTGAAAATCATTAACGACAAACATTGCTTTATGTAAAGGAATATATTAGTTTTATTGCATTAAATTAAGTTTAAGAATTAAATTATTTTACACCCATAAGAACCTTTGTTTACTAGGGACTGAACATCTTTGATAGCACATATTGTTTGTTTTAATTTTATACAATATTTTTATTGCATTAATTCAAGTTTCGGAATTAAGTGATCTTATACCCGTAACATCCCTTGTTTACTAAAGACTCAAGATCTTTAACAACACATATTGCTCGTTGTAAAGGTTTACATTAGTTTTATTGCATTAACTTAAATTGCTGAATTAAGTGCATTTATACCCAAAAGAACCCTCGTTTACTAGCGACTGAACATCATTTACAGCACAAATATGTTGTTATTAAGGTTTATATGAAATTAATTACATTAAGTTAATTTGCTTAATTAAGTGATCTCATACCAGTAAGAAACCTTGTTTACTAGAGACTGAAGATCTAAAGCAGCACACTTTACTTGTTGTATACGCTTGCATTAACTTTATTCCATAAAGATGGTTTGCTAAATTAAGTTACCTTATACCAATAACAATTCTCGTTTACTAGAGACTGAACATCTTTAAAAACGCACATTGCTCGTTTTAAAGGTTTACGTTAACTTTATTGTATTAACTTTGGTTTTAAAATAAAAGGCTTTATACCCATAAAGACCTTTGTTTAATAGGGACTGAAAACCATTAACGACAGACATTGCTAGATTTGATGGTTTACATTAGTTTTATAGAATTACCTTAAGTTGTGGAAGTAAATGATTTTGTACCTATAACAATTCTTCTTTACTAGGGACTGAAGATCTCTAACAGCATACTTTGCTTGTTGTAAAGGTTTATATTTACTTTACTGCTTTCAGTTATCTTGCTAAATTAAGTGACTTTATACCCATAACAACCCTTTCTTACTAGAGAATGAAGATCTTTAACAGCACACATTGCTTGTTGTAAAGGCTTGCATTAACTTTATCACGTTAACTTTAGATGGTAAATTAATTCACTTTATGCCCATAGCAACCCTTGTTTACTAGGGACTAAAAATCATCAACAGCAAACATTGCATGCTGTAAAGGAGTACATTAAATCTATCGCATTAACTTTTGTTGTGAAATTAAATGACTTTATACATATTACAACACTTGTTTACTAGGGACTGAAGATCTGTAACAGCACACTTTGCATGTTGTAATGGTAAGCTTTAACTTTATTGCATTAAATTGAATTGCTAAATTAAGTGCAAATATACATATAACAACGCTCGTTCGTTTGTTGCTGAACATCATTAACAATACAGATTGCTTGTTGTAAAGAATTACATTTGTGTTATTGCATTAACTTAATTTGCTGAATTAAGTGTATTTATACCTAAAGAACCCTCGTTTACTAGATACTGGAAATCATTAACAACAAAAATTGCTTGTTGTAAAGGTGTGCTTTATATTTATTGCATTAAAATTGGTTACTAAATTAAGTGACTTTATTCCAATAACAACAATTTCTTACTAGAGAATGAAGATCTTTAACAGCACACATTGCTTGTTGTAAAGGCTTGCATTAACTTTATCACGTTAACTTTAGATGGTAAATTGATTCATCTTATGCCCAAAACAACCCTTGTTTACTAGAGACTGAAGTTCTTAAACAGAATGCTTTGCTTGCTGTTAATGTTAGTATTTACTTTATTGGACTGAATTTGGTTGCTTAAATTTAGTGCATTTATACCAATAATAACCCTCGTTTACTAGGGGCTGAACATCATATACAACACACATTGCATGATGTAAGTGTTTGCATTCATTTTATTGCATTAACTTACGTTCTTGAATTGTGTGCATTTATACCCATAGCAGCTCTTGTTTATTAGGGACAGAAAATCATCAACAACAAACATTGCATGGAGTAAAGAAGTGCATTAACTTTATCACATGAACATTTGTTGTTAAATTAAGTGACTTCACTCCTTAACTTAACTTGACTTAAGTGACTCCCATTACAACCCTTTTTTACTAAGGACTCAAGATCTGTTACAGCACACTTGGCTTGTTGTAAAGGTTTGCAATTACTTTATTGCATTAATTTTGGTCGCTCATTTGAATGATTTTATATGCAGAACAACCCTTGTTAACTAGGGATTGAACATCCTTATCAACAAACATAGCTTGTTGTAAAGGTTTACATTAGTTTTACTGGGTTAAATTAAAGTTCCTCAATTTATTGATCTTATACCAGTTACAACATTTCTTTTCTATAGAATGAACTTCTGAAACAGCATACTTTGCTTGTTGTAAAGGTTTACATAAATTTTATTGCATTAACTTAAGTTGGTTAATTAAGTGCGTTTATTCCCATAAGAACCCTCGTTTACTAGATACTGAAAATCATTAATAACAAGCATTGCTTCTTGTAACGGTGTGCTTTAACTTTATTGCATTAACTTTTGTTGTTAAATTAAGTGACTTTATACCCATTACAACTCTTATTTACTAAAGACTCAAGATCTTTAATAGCATACTGGCTTTTGTAAAGGTTTGCAATTACTTTATTGCATTAACTTTGGTCGCTAAATGAAGTGACTTTATATCCCGAACAACCCTTGTTAACTAGGGATTGAACATCATTATCAACAAACATTGCTTGTTGGAAAGGTTTGCATTTACTTTATTGGATTGAATTAGTTTTCTTAATTACGTGCATTTATACCCATAACAACCCTCGATTACTAGGGCATACCGACCTAGGACACAGGACCCAGGACCTGGGACCCTGGATATTTTCATATTTTGATATTTTCACCTGTATCGCTTTCAGATCCTTTGCAGGGTCCCTTAGCTTTGTGACTCATTTTTGTCTTTAAAATTTTCGTTAGAGTCTCTTAAATTGTAACAAACTTGTATTTCACAATTATCAAAGTTCACTGAGGACTGTCCTTTGAATCAAGAATAAAGTTACGAAGGAAAATTACTCCTGTTAAAGTTCATCTCAAACTTGATGTCACCTGAGATGTGCAGTAACGCAAAGTTACTTTGCAAAACACTCCTGTTGTCGTTTTCTCAGGAGCATTTGCAGATGACCTCTACTTTGAGATAGACTATACTTTTGTTTGGGTTGGTGAAACGATTTCTGTTCCAAAAAGGTTTCTTAACTTTGAATTGGCTTCAAATATGCTTCTGGTACAGTCATAACTTTTCTAGAAGAGACCAAAACAGCTTCCTATTGTTGGTTTCTTATAGAATGAAAAAAATGAAAGCTCTGATAAAATGCAGAAAGAAATTTTTATAAGAGCTTATCGTGTGATCTTTTGGTTGGCGTTACCAAATTCATAATCAATACCGTTATAATTTCTTTTACTTACTTGGCAAAATTTCTGATGGCCCAAAAAGCGGGCTTTGCAAGAGAGGCGTGCCCCGTTTCAAATCACGGAAGAGGAGACATTTCACCTATCGTTATATGCATTCATTACAATGATAAATGGCTATGGCTCAAGTCACTATGATGTGTTTTGCATAGTTTGTCTGTTACATGCAATCTTCTTGGTAGATATCTTAAAATGATTGGTGTCTACAGGACAGAGGACATATCGTGATTTTTGTCGGTATGCGCAGGACCATAGGACCAAAGGTAGAAAGAGAAGATTAGCCAAACGAAACGGTTTCAAAAAACCTTGTTTTGAAATGTTCAGGGGGTGTAGACCTGATGATTTTGAGAATCTCCCAGTACCAGCCCAATTCTTACCTCATAAAGACTACTTTTGTAACCTGTCAGAGCACAAAGAATAAACAAGACACTTGAAGCTGAATTGTCTTGATAATGATCCCAATGCAATTGATGTCATTTACGTTATATAACGTAGCATAAACATATAGACCATGAAATGCAATGCTTTGAAAATGTACCAGAGGCCTCCTTAAAGGGGCATGGACATGTAATTTAAACAAAAGATTGTCAGATTCTTAGTACTTGGAGTTTCCTACGAGGTTCTTAAAGTCTCCATGACAGTCTTCATATTCACTACCCATACCCTCCTGAACAAGTATTTTTTAAGCATTTCCAGTGTTAAGATTATACACAAATATCTTACGATTAATATGATACGGAAAATAGACGAAAAAGGTAAAACTCTCCAGGTGACTTTCTTCATCAAAGTAAATAGCTTCGTGTGTTCTTTTTCCTAGTACTGAAGTTTCTTAATTTTGTTGACCTGGGAGTATAGTTTCTTATTAGTAGCTTCTTATTAGAGTACGTGTGGTTGGCTAGCACAGCAAATGTTATCCCAATTTATGTTGATGCTATCTATTACCCACCATCGAGCAAGCCGTAAAAAACTAAGAAGTCTTATGTGTTCAAAGAGCAAGACAGTAAAATGTTTCTATGCTCTGGGAGCAGGAATGGCTGCACTTCTTTTGGTGTAGTTATCATTTGAGGCTGAAACATTGCGTCAAAAGCATTGATGCAAGCCTTGCTGAAATGGAAGTACACATTTGATGGTACTGCCGACTGCACTCTTTGTTGAGTGTGTTGATCTTTGTACCACCGCCTTGTCTTAGTGACAACCACCAGATCCCTTGGGGGGCTTGGATATCCTTGCTCAAAAAATCTACCTCGACAACCGTAGCAGCTTGCAACATTTCTATGGCAGAATTTCAGCAACGTGACAATATATTCCCGAAAGCTGGTGCCAATTCCCGAATCCCGCTCACAAAAACTTAACGATTCCCGATTTCTGAGTCCCAAAATTGGCGATTCCCACTTCCCGAAAAAACCTATTGGGTACCCTCTGCAAGCGTCCTCTAACGTCCTAAACCTTCTGCCAAAGGAGCTCTAACGAAGGGATCGTGCCAGCTCGTATCCAAAAACAAAAACAAAAACCGTATTGACAGCTTTCATGTCATTAGCTGTGCACCTGATTTCTATATTTTTGCTTTGCTTTAGCCAACATACATCGTAGATGAAAACCTCTAGAACACTCGAACACTCGAGGCTGCAAAGAAAATGCTGCCATTATGAACTACTTCAAAATTCAATCCATCGGTTCCCTGTGTCCAATCACAGAAAGACCTCTCATGGTTAAACTATAGATTCACTAGTGGTGAAAATCGAGATTCTCACCATTTTCATATCTCGAGGGAGGGAGGTGAGGTATGCACCCGGGGGAAGGGTACTTGGTCTACGAACGTACGGGGAGGTGCCGCTGGAAAATCTGAAAAGCTACCCTGTCCCGGAGTCAAATTCCTGAAAATGATACCCTGTCTCGAAGTGACATTTTCTTAAAAAATACCCAGTCCTTTGTTTCATCAGACAAAATTGTGCCCTGCAAAGGAAACTTTGTGATAAATCTATTGATAAATGTAGAAATATTGCTATCAAGACGATTTGAATCATATTCACACAGTGCAAATAGCCTAAAACTACCTTTCGGAGTCAAACATGACAAATATGGATCCTGTCATGGAGCCGATTTTTACAAAAATGATACCCTGTCCCGGGGTCGGAATCCTGATACCCTGTTTAGCGACACGTCCTCGTACAGACAAATACATGAATACTGAGGAGGGGCACTGATGTGATGACTTTGGGAACATCTACTACCGGCCCAAATATCAGCTTCTTGTAAGAAATACCTGTATCCAAATGCAGTGATATAAACACAAAATTCTCTTACCAATAATTTGTCTGTCTTCGAGTTCCTGGTGCTGGAACCGCTTGAGATTCTTCTCAAAAAAGACGCTGTTGCAGCTTTTCTTCGTGAGAACAGGCGGGAGTTTCGGCTTCTGAAACATAGTGACTTTTACCGGCCGTTGACCCTGGCGAGTGATTTAGTTTAGCTGTAATCTTCTCTTTTCTACCTCTAGTCCTATGGTTTTGCGCATACCGACATACCATGCAAACCGACATACAGACATACCATTCTCTGTCGTGTAGACACTTACTAATCATTTTCCAAAAATATCCATCGAACTGATTGCATGTAACAAACAAATTTTGCCAAACACATCATAATGACTTGAACCATTTGGCATCGTAGCATTCGCAGATTATGCAAAGATTGCTCTAAGCCAGTTTATCAAAAAAATTGTAGCGAAACAGGCAATTATAGGTCAAATGTCACCTCTTCCGTGATTTAAAACGGGGCACGCCTCTCTTGCAAAGCCCGCTTTCTGGGTCATCAGAAATTTTGCCAAGTAAGTAAAAGAAATTATATTATGAATTAGAAATTGATCATGAATTTGGTCACGCCAACCAAAAGATCACACGATAAGCTCTTATAGAAATTTCTTTCTGCATTTTATCAGAGCTTTCATTTTTTTCATTCTATAAGAAACCAACAATAGGAAGCTGTTTTGGTCTCTTCCAGAAAAGTTATGACTGTACCAGAAGCATATTTGAAGCCAATTCAAAGTTAAGAAACCTTTTTGGAACAGAAATCGTTTCACCATCCCAAACAAAAGTATAGTCTATCTCAAAGTAGAGGTCATCTGCAAATGCTCCTGAGAAAACGACAACAGGAGTGTTTTGCAAAGTAACTTTGCGTTACTGCACATCTCAGGTGACATCAAGTTTGAGATGAACTTTAACAGGAGTAATTTTCCTTCGTAACTTTATTATTCTTGGTTCAAAGGACAGTCCTCAGTGAACTTTGATAACTGTGAAATACAAGTTTGTTACAATTTAAGAGACTCTAACGAAAATTTTAATGACAAAAATGAGTCACAAAGCTAAAAGACCCTGCAAAGGATCTGAGAGCAATACAGGTGAAAATATCAAAATATGAAAATATCCAGGGTCCCAGGTCCTGGGTCCTGGGTCCTAGGTCGTAGGTCCTAGGTCCTTGGTCCTAGGTCCTGGGTCCTAGGTCCTGGGTCCTGGGTCCTAGGTCCTTGGTCCTAGGTCCTGGGTCCTGTCAAAGGGTCCTGGGTCCTGGTTTTCCGGTATGCCGATTAATAGGGGCTGAGCATCATTAACAACACATTGTATTGTGTAAAGGGTTACATTGATTTTATTGCATTAACTTAATTGGCAAAATTAACTGATTTTGTACCAATTGCAACACTTGTTTACTGAAGCTCGTTAACAGCACACATTGCTTGTTGTAAAGGTTTGCATTAACCTTATTACGTTAACTTTTGATGCTAAATTAATTCAGTTTATGCCTATAACAACCCTTGTTTACTAGAGACTGAAGCTCTTAAACAGCATACTTTGCTGGTTGTTAAGGTTTTCATTTACAATATTGGATTGAATTGGGTTAATAAATTTAGTGCATTTATACCCATAACAACCCTTGTTAACTAGAGATTGAACATCATTAACAAAAACACTACTTGTTGTTTAAGTTCTAAATTAAGTGATCTTATACCAATTACAACATTTCTATTCTATGGACTGAAGTTCTGAAAAAGCATACTTTGCTTGTTGTAAAGGATTACATTAATTTGTTGCATTAACTAACGGTGCTGAATTAACTGATCTTGTACCCATGACAACTCTTATTTGCTAGAGACTGAAACTCTTTAACAGCACACATTGCTTGTTGTAAAGGTTTGCATTAACCTTATCACGTTAACTTTTGATGCTAAATTAATTCAGTTTATGCCTATAACAACCCTTGTTTACTAGAGACTGAAGCTCTTAAACTAGCTTGTTGTTAAGGTTTTCATTTACTATATTGGATTGAATTGGGTTGTTAGATCTAGTGCATTTATACCCATAACAACCCTTGTTAACTAAGGATTGAACATCATTAACAAAAAACACTACTTGTTGTTTAAGTTCTTAATTAAGTGATCTTATACCAATTACAACATTTCTATTCTATGGACTGAAGTTCTGAAAAAGCATACTTTGTTTGTTGTAAAGGATTACATTAATTTTTTGCATTAACTTACGTTGCTGAATTAACTGATTTTGTACCCATTGCATTAACTTTATCGCGTTAACTTTTGATGCTAAATTAATTGCCCATAACAACCCTTGTTTACTAAAGACTGAAGTTCTTAAACAGCATACTTTGCATGTTGTAAATTTTTGCATTTACTTTATTGGATTGAATTGGGTTGCTAAATTTAGTGCGTTTATACCCATAACAGCCCTCTTTTACTAAGGACTTAAAATCATTAACAACAAACATTGCATACTGTAAAGGAGTGCATTAACTTTATTGGATTAACTTTTGTTGTTAAGTTAAGTAGATGTATACCCATAACAGCCCTCGTTTACTAGGGGCTGAACATCATTAACCCTATCTGGACGGGGGGGGCTAAAATAGCCCCCCTCCCAGTTTTGTCTGCGCAACTTTTTTTTATAATTCTTAGGCTATTTCTTTTTTGTGACTTTTCCTAACTATCTATTTCACATCTTCTCTTGAAATTTCGTCATGATATCTTATTTACTAGGCTTGCCTCGCGGCGCCTGCGGTGCCGCGCTGGCCCGCCGTCGTACCAAGTAATGTCTTAAGAGAAGTTGCTAATTCTAGCCCCCTTGAGGCTCACCTTTGTATGGAACAGAATCTATGAACCTCTTAAGCCTCCAACCGCTTGTTTTGGTTGGAAAACGAAGCCGTACTAATCTACTGAAAGTGTGAGAACACTTGAGCTTCTGTCTCTTTTTAGCCCAATGCCCCACAGAAAAATTTGCCCTCTCACTGCACCCCCCTTGAAGTTCTCTGTGATAGAACACGTCCATATCGTTCTTGCTCAGATTTCTCATTTCCAGGAATTCATTACCTTGGTCTGCGTCAGATGAACAGAATGCATTCACCTTTTTTCAAAGCCTTCTTTCAAGATTTCAATGCTGAAAAGTTTTCTATAAGCCTCTTTGCAATCTCAAACAAAGCTGTTGATCATTTCAAAGGAATAATGGTTTCTTTGTAGTTTGAGGTATATAATCCAGAGTGGTAGAGGACATAAAGCATGGGATTTTGAGACGTTTTCAGTGCCATTTCGCTCAGGATTAGCTTTCCCTCTCATTCAAGACCCCCGTTAAAACCTTCCTTTATGCCTCCTCTGGAGCTTAGTTGGAAAAAGAAAGCGATCTAAGTAAGCCTGGCCCAGTGGCGTAACGGAGGAGTGTGGGGCCCTTAGTGAAAATAATGGTTAAGGGTCCTCATACTTAACTATGTTCCATGCAAATTTTAATGATCTTTGTCACATGAAATGAAATAATTTTCTTCATTTGCTGATACTGCCAATTTGAAACCCTTATTCAGGATTTTTGTATCATTTCTTTCCGCTTTCTTTTCTGAGGTGACAATCAAGTGAATTGAGGCAGTCACTTTACATCATTATTATGTGCTTACTCGCAAATCATATCCAGTCTTACCAGGGGTGGTTCAAGAAATTTTCAGACAGAGGGGCCGAAGCTTCCGACATTGAAAATGGCTGAAAAATGGTGTTGTCGTGCGATACTTTGACAAATTTCTCCGACGAGAGCCCAAAATTTCCTCCGATGGGGGGGGGGGCTGTAGCCCCCTAGCCCTCCTCTGGCGCCACCCCTGAGTCTTACACTCATTTTAATAATGTTGTGAATGCTGAAACATGTCCTTTCATCCCCTTCCATCCAAATACCCGTTGTTTTGCCAAATTAATTGGGGCACCCCTTCGGGTCACAAATGTTCGGGGGCCCTCAGTATTGGGCTTAAAGGTGCACACCGTGCGTTACGCCACTGGCCTGGCCTCTCTTTTAGTTTTTTCGGGATGAGGATATGTACAAGGATCATTCCCTTGCGAGTTGAACTTTGGATAAAATGGATGTACCCCAGCCCCCATATTGTAGACAAAGAAAATAAAACCATTCGTATCCACTTCAGACTTCGGAACAAAAGCTGGGAAGGTTCTTTTCCGTGGGAGAGATGTAGTTTCTTACTTATGCTGTTTACAGTGCTGAAAGAAGAAACAATTTGAAGACAAAAGGTTTCGGGTCACTCCTATGACGCATATAGATATGAAATCGAGAAATATCTGTGTCACAGAGGAAAAAGTTTTGAATTTGAAACAAAAGGTACTGCGTAGTAGGAAAAAGGATTGAATTATGAAAGAAAAGTTCAGAAGTCTTTGATTGGCATGCCTCCCAATGCAAATTTTGAGAATTCAAAAGAGAGAAATTTCTTTTGAAAGTTAAAAGCTTAAAAATGAAAGTCTTCCCGTGAATGTGTCATTACTTGAAAGTAGAGAGTAAAACAGGGAGCAGATCAAAACGTGGGAGAAATGAAGATAAATTCAAGAAAGCAAGAGGAATTTGTTGATTGCAAGTAGGAGGTTAGTTCAATTTTCATTGTATCCATGTATATTTAGAGGGGGTGACAGGGAGAGTCTTTGGTACCGGTACCAACTCATAAGGTGCCAGGTTTCACCCAAATTAAAGGTATTGGTACCACCAATTTTGGGGGGGCAGCTAATAACTGATTCTTAATATTTAATCATGAATATGACGAATTCTGAAAGGAGGTCTACGTCAATTCCTCATGAGACCAAACATGCAAGGCCAAATCACTCCTGACCACGTCAGTGTGGCATCTGTGTCACTTTCTGCACTGTTAAAGGCTAAAATTTGTTCTGGGAATTCCAAAAACATGCATGGACGAAATTTTTATTGATACCTACTCACATAAGCTTAGTACCGGTGCCCCTACCCTTGGTACCAGATTCCACCCCATTTGCACAATATTGTACCAGGTACCACCCCTCTGGTATCATGGTACCACTACCCTGTCACCCCCTCTATTTACACAGTAATCAACCAAGAGATGAACAATTTTCTGTGAAGGGAGGAAATGAAGGAGTGATTATAGAATGCAGGGCCATTGCACCCCTGTACTGTTTGTCGATATTTTCTTTTTGAATGTTTTGCAGATGGTGACAATTCAGCTTCTCTTTCTAGACAGTTCCACAGTTAAGCCCCATTAGGAAAACTGGTTTGACCCTTCGGAGCTCTAAGAAAACGTATCTTGAGATCGGTTTCTGAAGATAGAAGTTCTGTCCTCTCTATTAAGCCCCCTCCCTAATAAGCCACCTCTGAGGCAAAATTTTAGATAACCCCCTTCTCTATTAAGCCCCCCCCACTTATATCAAATTCAAGAAATTAACAAAGATTTTCAATTTGTTTAGCTAATACAGCGTTGTATTTTGATTAGTTTGACGTCGTTTGGTATAGAATCTGTGCCGAATTTACGCATTTGATCCGTAAAATTGCATGTTCAAGCCGGAAAACATGAAGAACTGAAAAACGGTCATTCTTATCCATGTTATTTGATTTTCCGACGGAGCCAAATGAGTTTTGCTACATTTGGGCCATCATTTTGATAATTTTGCAATATTGTTCAATATTTTTGCAGCTTCTCATTTTGCAAGATTTTGCAATATCTTTCGATACTTTTCCGTTCCTCAATTTCTGACGTAGAGCAAATAATTTGGCCCGTGCGAGGAATAGTCTCACGAGGAAAATCGTATCGATTTTCAATGGAACGTTGTTAGCGGTTGTTTTTCCGTACCCCCCTATGGAAAAACAACTCATCAAGGTCGAAGGCCCCGGATTTTTCTTGATAAGGGACCAGTCATTACTTGGTAGGGGCTGATAGATATTCACAGGGGCGACCAAAAATTTAGGGCAGTGAAAGGGGGCCACTGAAAACCTTGAGTGTAAAATAAGGGGCCATGAAAACTAAACAAATCTGATCTCAGCTATCTGAAACGCAAACGTTATCCATCTATGATCTTTGTTAAGCCTTGCGTTTTTCCTCAAACTGTCAATTTTTCATAAAATCTCCAAGTGCCATACCACTTTCTTCTCTTGAAAGCTTTTCTATGTCCTTTTGGGCCACTTGCCATCAGAAAATATGATTTGTTGCCTGGGAGTGTGGCATCGAATTAGATACAGAGAGGGGCCACCAAAAATGACAGCTGATAATCGGGGGCCCTTGAAAATCTAAATGAGGAAATTGAGGGGTTATGAAAAATGTTTATCATCGATAAAAGCATCTTCCAGCCCCATTGGTTCCTAAGTTGTAGTGGGAAGATCCGGATTTTGCCTCTAAAAGTACAGGAATGTCCGGATTTTTGGGGGTTTTACCTATGGGGCATTTCACTCCTGAAAATGTGTTAAAGTTTTGGCAAAATCCTCTGCATACCCCTGATTTTGGGGGATTTTGCATATCTCTGGATTTCCTCTTCCATAGGGGAGGGGGTTACGGAGATTAACTGAAACCACCCTAGGAGATGTGTGTGGGCGTAAATTCAATTGCCGGAAAAATTTTACAATTCATTGTTTTTAAATTGTACGGGAGGAAAATTTATTGTTCTCACATATAGGAAGAAATGCCCTTTTGCAAATTCAATAGGAGGAAGAACTTTTAGAATCTATTGTTTTCACATAGGGCAAAAGGGCAGGATTGCGATTTTTGACTGAGCACCAAGGGCCACAGCCAACCCCCGAGGGAACTCTATTGAATTCAATTCCTGGACATACATCCAGTAGACTCATTGTTCAAATACAATTGCTTATTGTTATTTTACAAAAAAGGATTGTTCAATTCACAATGGTTGACAAAGTAACAAAGCTAATTGGATAATCGTTTACCTGCCTTATATGTATAGATTTCTGGAAATACAATAATTTTTTGAGAGAGTAGTTTTATTTTTGGTTTGTTTTATGGTCAAACCATTTATAACTTTAAACTAGGATAATTCTTGACAGAGTGAAGATAACTTAATGAAATTTTCTGCGAAGCCCTCAATTAATACGAGAATGTGGAAAATGCTCAATTTCTATTATTTTCTTATTGATCACGTAATTCATGACGTCATATATCTAATGAATTTAGGTAATAAATATAGGACATCAAATTTCATTAATTTTTTAAAAGCTATGTTTTTAAAATAATTTAATGCTTTATCTGATAATTAAACTTAAAACAAGAGTAATATTCCCTCTGAATAAGTTTCCACAGTCAAATCAGTAAGACTACTGTTTTTCACCAGAAACAAGGAAAATTGATGACGTCATCGAAAGTACAACAATTACAGTAAAATAAAAAAGGTTTTCGGACTTTCCACATCAAATTACACTAGAAAGCCAAATTTTATCTTTCTAGCACTTAACAATAGGGAGTTCTGGGGGGAACTAATTTAGCCCCCCCCCGGCCTGAGGATGCTCAGAAAAGGCCGGTTCAGATAGGGTTAACAACACACATTGCATGATGTAGAGGTTTTCATTAATTTTATTGCATTGACTTACATTGTTTAGTTAACTGAATTTATGCCCAAAACAATCATTATTTACTAGAGACTGAAGTTCTTGAACAACATACTTTGCTTCTTGGAAAGGTTTGCATTCACTTTATTGGATTGAATTGGGTTTATTAATTAAGTGTATGTATACCCAGAACAACCCTCGTTTACTATGGACTTTAAAATAATTAACAACAAACATTGCATACTGTAAAGGAGTGCATTAACTTTATTGCATTAACTTTTGTTGTTAAATTAAGTGCATATATACCCATAACAGCCCTTTTTACTAGGGGCTGAACATCATTAACAACACACATTGCATTGTGTAATGGTTTACATATATTTCATTGCATTAACTTAACTTGCTGAATTAACTGATTTTGGAACCCATTACAACCCTTGTTTACTAGAGACTGTAGATCTGTAAGAGCAAACTTTGCTTGTTATAAAGGTTTGCTTTAACTTTATTGCATAAAATTGAATTGCTAGATGAAGTGCGTTTATACGCATGACAACCCTCCTTACTAGGGACTGATATTCATTAACGATGAACATTGCTTGTTGTAAAGGTGTGCCTTAAATTTATTGCATTAATTTTGGTTGTTAATTTAAGTGCATCTATACCCATAAAAGCCTTCGTTTACTAGGGACTAAACATCATTAACAACACACATTGCATGGTGTAAAGGTTTACATTGATTTTATTGTATTAACATAAATTGCTGAATTAACTGATTTTGTACCCATTACAACACTTGTTTACTAGAGACTGAAGCTCTTTAACAGCACACTGCTTGCTGTAAAGGTTTGCAATAACTTTATCACGTTAACTTTTGATGCTAAATTAATTGACTTTATACCTATAGCATGCACCGTTTACTAGGGAGTAAACATCAATATCAGCACAAATATGTTGTTATTAAGGTTTATATGAAATTTATTACATTAAGTTAATTTGCTTAATTAAATGATGTCATACCAGTAACAACCCTTGTTTACTAGGGACTGAACATCATAAACAACACATATTGCTTGTTATAATGGTTTACATTGATTTTATTGTATTAACTTAAAATTGCTGAATTAACTGATTTTGTACCCATTACAACACTTGCTTACTAGAGACTGAAGCTCTTTAACAGCACATTGCTTGCTGTAAAGATTTGCAATAACTTTATCACGTTAACTTTTGATGCTAAATTAATTGACTTTATGCCCATATCAACACCTGTTTACTAGAGACAGAGATTCTTAAAAAGCATACTTAGCTTGCTCTAATGGTTTGCATTTACTTTATTGAAATGAATTTGGTTGCTAAATTAAGTGCATTTATACCTATAACAACCCTCGTTTACTAGGAGCTGAACATCATTAACACTACAAATTGCTTGTTGTAAGGGTTTACATTAGTTTTATTGTATTAACTTAAGTTACTGAATTAAGTGCATTCATACCCGTAAGAACTCTCATTTACTAGGGACTGAAAATCATTAACAACAAACATTGCTTTTTGTAAATGTTTACATTTATTTTATTGCATTAACTTACGTTCCTGAAATAAGTGCATTTATACCTATAACAACCCTCGTTTACTAGGTGCTGAACATCATTAACAACATAAATTGCTTGTTGTAAAGGTTTACATTAGTTTTATTGCATTAACTTAAGTTGCTGAATTAAGTGATCTTATACCCGTAACAACCCTTGTTTACTAAAGATTCAAGATCTTTAACAGCTCACTTTGCTTGTTGTAAAGGTTCTCATTAACATCATTGCATTAAATTTTGCTGCTAAATTAAGTGACAGTCTCAGTGACAGTGATGACAGTGACAGTGACGGAATTACTGACAGTCTGACTGAGAGACTGACAGTGACAGAATTAAGTAACCCATAACAACCCTGTTTTGCTAGGGACTGAACACTACACCTTGCTTGTTGTATAGGTTTCCATTAACTTTATCGGATTAACTTTTGTTGCTAAATTAAGTGACTTTATACTCATAACAATTCTTGTTTACTAAGAACTTAATATCATGAAGAACACACTTTTCTTGTTGTAAAGGTTTGCATTAACTTGATTGCATTATATTGGGTTCCTAAATTAAATGACTTTTTACCCATAAAAACCCTTGTTTAATAGAGACTGAACAGCATTGACAAGACAAATTGCTAGTTGTAAAGGTTTACATTAGTTTTATTTGTTTAATTTAAGTTGCGGAATTAAATGATTTTACACCCATAACATCCCTTTTTTACTGTAGACAGAACATCTTTAATAACACACATTGCTTGTTGTAAAGGTTTATATTAACTTTATAGCATTAACTTTTGTCGCTAAATTAAGTGATTTTATACCCTTAACAACCCTTTTTTACTAGATAATGAAGATCTTTAACAGCACACTTTGCTTGTTATAAAGGCTTGCATTAGCTTTATTGCATTAACTTAAGTTGCAGAATAAAATGGTTTTTTACCGATAAAAATTCTTGTTTAGTAGAAACTGAACATCTTTAACAGCATACTTTGCACGTTGTGAAGGTTTACATTTAATTTATTGCATTAACTTTTGTTGCTAAATTAAGTGACTTTATGCCCATAACATTCCTTGTTTACAAGGGAGTAAAGATCTTTAACACAACACTTTGCATGTTGTAAAGGATTACATTTGATTTATTGCATTAACTTATGTTGCTAAACTAATTGACTTTATATCCATAACAACCGTCGATTACTAGAGACTGAAGATTTTTAACAGCACACTTTGCTTCTTCTAAATGTTTGGATTAACTTTATCGCATTAACTTTTGTAGCTTAATTAAGTGACTTTACACTCATAGAAAGCTTTGTTTACTAGGAACTGAACATCGCTAACAAAACACATTGCTTGTTTTAATTACATTAGTTTTATTGCATTACCTTAAGTTGGGGAGTTAAATTATTCTATACTCATAACAACCCTTGATTACTGGAGACTGAATATCTTTACAGCACACTTTGCTTGTTGTAATTTTTTGCAATAACTTTTATTGCATTAGCTTACGTTCCTGAAGTAAGTGATTTAATACCCATAACAACACTTGTTTACAAGAGAGTGAAGAACTTTAACACCACACTTTGCTTGTTGTAAAGTTTTGCTTTAACTTTATTGCATTAACTTGGTTTGCTATATTAAGCGACGTTATACTTATAACAATTCTTCTTCACTAGGGACTGAAAATCCTTAACAACACAAATTTCTTGTTGCAAAGGTTTAAATTAAATTTATTGCATTAGCTTCAGTTGCTGAATTAAGTGATTTTATAACCATAAAAGCCCTGGTTTACTAGAAACTTAACATCTGTATCAGCATACTTTGCTTCTTGTAAAGGTTTTCATTATAACTTGATTGTATTAAATTTTGTTTCTAAATTAATTGCTGTTTACCCATAACAACCCTAGTTTACAAGAGAATTAATATCTTTAACAAACCATGTTGCTTGTTGTAAAGGTTTACATAAAAAAGGCATTAACTTGAGTTGCGGAATTAGATGATTTTATACTCAAAACAATTCTTGTATACTAGAGACTAAAGAAGTTTAACAGCGTTCTTTGCTTGTTGTAAAGGTTTACATTTACTTTATTGCATTAACGTTGGTTGCTAAAATATTAAGTGATTTGATACCTATAACAACCCTTGTTTACTAGAGACTGAACATGGCTAACAACACTTATTGCTTGTTGTAAAGATTTACAGTAAAGGTTTGCGTTAACTTAGTTTGCGGAATTAAGTCATTTTATAACCTTAACAACCCTTCTTTACTAGGGACTGAACATCATTAAAAAAAATTCATTTCTGTAAAGGTTGATATCAATTTTATTGCATTTACTTAAGTTGCTGACTTAAGCGATCTTATCCCAAGAAAAACACTTATATACTAAGGACTGAAGTTCTAGGGCTGCACGCTTTGCATCTTGTAAAGGTTTGCATTAATTTTATTGTATTAAATTTGGTTGCTAAATTAAGTGACTTTATAACAATAACAACCCTCGTTTACTAGGGACTGAAATCATTAACAACACAAAGTGCTTTTTGTAAAGGTGTGCTTTAACTTTATTGCATTAAATTGGTTTGCTAATTTAAGTGTATGTATACCCATAACAGCCCATCGTTTACTAGTGACTAAACATCATTAACAACGTATTGCATGGTGTAAAGGTTTACATTGATTTATTTCATTAACTTAAGCTGTTGAATTAAGTGCATTTATACCCATAACAACCCTCGTTTTTTAGGGACTGAAAATCATTAAGAAAAAATATTGCTTGAAGTAAAAGTGTGCATTAACTTTATCGCGTTAACTTTTGTTGTTAAATTCAGTGACTTTATACCCATTATAACCCTTATTTACTCAAGACTCAAGATTTTTAACAGCACTCTTGGCTTTTTGTCAAGGTTTGCAATTACTTTATTGCATTAATTTTGGTCACTAATTTAAGTGACGTTATATCGAGAACAACCCTTGTTAACTAGGGATTAGAGAATCCTTAACAACAAACATTGCTTGGTAAAGGTTTACATTAGTTTTATTGGGTTAACTTAAGCTCCTCAATTAAGTGATTTTATAATAATTACAACATTTCTCTTTTATAGACTGTTGCTCTTTGACAGCACACATTGCTTGTTGTAAAGGTTTGCATTTACTTTATTGCATTAACTTTGGTCGCTAAATTAAGTGACTATATCAATAACAACCTTTGTTAACTAGGAATAGAACATCCTTAACAACAACCTTTGCTGGTTGTAAAGGATACATTGATTTTATTGCATTAACTTAAATTGATGAATTAACTGATTTTGTACCCATCACTTGTGTGCTAAACACTGAAGCTCTTTAACAGCACACTTTGCTTGTCGTAAAGGTTTGCATTTACCTTATTGGATTGAGTTGGGTTGCTAAATTTAGTGCACTTATACCCATAACAGGCCTCGTTTACTAGGGACTGAAAATCATTAACTACAAACATTGCATGCTGCAATGTAGTACATTAACTTTATTGCATTAGCTTTTGTCGGTAAATCAAATGACTTTATACCCATTGCAACCCTTGTTTTATAAAGACTCAAGATCTTTAATAGCACATTTGGCTTGTTATAGAGGTATGCATTTACTTTATTGGATTGAATTGGGTTGCCAAATTAAGTGCATTTATTCCCATAACAACCCTCGTTTACTAGTGACTGAACATCATTAACAACACACATTGCATGGTGTCAAGGTTTTCTTTGACTTTATTGCATTAACTTACAATGCTGAGTTAACTGATTTTGTACCCATTACAACATTATTTTACTAGAGACAGAAGCTCTTTAACAGCACACAATGCTTGATGTAAAGGTTTGCATTAGCTTAATGACGTTAACTTTTGATGCTAAATTAATTGACTTTATGCCCATTACAACCCTTGTTTACTAGGGCTTGAAGTTTTGAAACAGCATATTTTGCTTGTTGTAAAGGTTTGCATTTTCTTTATTGGATTGAATTGGGTTGGTAAGTTAAGTGCATTTATACCCATAACAACCATCGTTTACAAAGGACTGAAAATCATTAACAACACACAATGCTTGTTGTAAAGGTGCGCTTTAACATTATTGCATTAAATTGAATTGCTAATTTAAGTGCATGTATACCAATAACAGCCCTCGTTTACTAGGGACTAAGCATCATAAACAACACACATTGAGTGGTGTAAAGAATTCCAACGATTTTATTGCATTAAACTACCTTCCTGAATGAACTGATTTTGTACCCATAACAACCCTTGTTTTCTAGAGATTTAACAACACACATTGTATGGCGTAAAGGTTATTGATTTTATTGCATTAACTGATTGCCAAATTAACTGATTTTGTACCTATTACAACACATGTTTCCTGAAGCTCTCTAACAGCACACATTGCTTGTTGTAAAGGTAAGCTTTAACTTTATTGCATTAAATTGAATTGCTAAATTAAGTGCAAATATACATATAACAACTCTCGTTCGTTTGTTGCTGAACATCATTAACAATACAGATTGCTTGTTGTAAAGAATTACATTTGTTTCATTGCATTAACTTAAGTTGCTGAATTAAGTGTATTTATACCTAAAGAATTCTCGTTTACTAGATACTGAAAATGATTAACAACAAAAATTGTTTGTTGTAAAGGTGTGCTTTATATTTATTGCATTCAAATGGGTTACTAATTTAAGTGAATTTATTCCCATAACAGCAATTTCTTACTAGAGAATGAAGATCTTTAACAGCACACATTGCTTGTTGTAAAGGCTTGCATTAACTTTATCACGTTAACTTTAGATGGTAAATTGATTCATCTTATGCCCAAAACAACCCTTCTTTACTAGAGACTGAAGTTCTTAAACAGAATGCTTTGATGTTTATGTTAGCATTTACTTTATTGGACTGAATTTGCTTGCTTAAATTTAGTGCATTTATACCAATAATAACCCTCGTTTACTAGGGGCTGAACATCATAAACAACACACATTGCATGATGTAAGTGTTTGCATTCATTTTATTGCATTAACTTATGTTCTTGAATTGAGTGCATTTATACCCAAAGTAGCCCTTGTTTATTAGGGACTGAAAATCATCAACAACAAACATTACATGGAGTAAAGGAGTGCATTAACTTTATCACATTAACATTTGTTGTTAAATTAAGTGACTTCATACCCATTACAACCCTTTTTTACTAAGGACTCAAGATCTGTTACAGCACGCTTGGCTTGTTGTAAAGGTTTGCAATTACTTTATTGCATTAACTTTGGTTACTAAATTAAGTGACTTTATATCCAGAACAACTCTTGTTAACTTGGGACTTAAAACAATAAACAACAACCATTGCTTGTTTGTAAAGATTTTCGTTAATTTTATTCCATTAACTTAAGTTCCTGAATTAAGTGATCTTATATCCATAACAACCTTTGTTTACTAAATACTGAAGATCTTTAACAGCACACTTTGCTTGTTGTAAAGGTTTGCATTAGCTTTATCACGTTAACTTTTGATGCTAAGTTACTTGACTTTATATCCAAAACAACCTATGTTAACTAGGGATTGAACATCATTAACAACAAACATTGCTTGTTGTAATGGTTTACATTAACTTTATTGCGTTAAATTAGGTTGCTAAGTTATGTGCATTTATACCCATAACAACTCTGGTGTACTAGAGTCTGAAGTTCATAAACATTATATTTTGCTCGTTGTTAAGTTTTACATTAATTTGTTGCATTAACATAAGTTGCTGAATTACAACACTTGATTACTAGAGACTAAAGATGTGTAACAGAACACTTTGCTTTTTGTAAAGGTATGCTTTAACATTTTGTTGCATTAAATTGGGTTGCTAAATCAAGTGAGTTGATTCCCATAACCACCCTCGTTTACTAGGGTCTGAACATCATTAACAACGACATTGTTTGTTGTAAATGTTTACGTTCGTTTTATTGCATTAATTTAATTTGCTGATTTAAGCGATCTTTTATCCATTACAACCCTTTTTTACTAGAGACTGAACATCATTAACAACCAAAAATTTCTTGTTGTAAAGGTCTGCTTTATCTTTATTGCATTAACTTTTGTTGTTAAATTAAGTAAATTCATACCTTTCAGAACTCTCATTTATTATGAATTGAAAATCATTAACGACAAACATTGCTTTATGTAAAGGAATATATTAGTTTTATTGCATTAAATTAAGTTTAAGAATTAAATTATTTTACACCCATAAGAACCTTTGTTTACTAGGGACTGAACATCTTTGATAGCACATATTGTTTGTTTTAATTTTATACAATATTTTTATTGCATTAATTTAAGTTTCGGAATTAAGTGATCTTATACCCGTAACATCCCTTGTTTACTAAAGACTCAAGATCTTTAACAACACATATTGCTCGTTGTAAAGGTTTACATTAGTTTTATTGCATTAACTTAAATTGCTGAATTAAGTGCATTTATACCCAAAAGAACCCTCGTTTACTAGCGACTGAACATCATTTACAGCACAAATATGTTGTTATTAAGGTTTATATGAAATTAATTACATTAAGTTAATTTGCTTAATTAAGTGATCTCATACCAGTAAGAAACCTTGTTTACTAGAGACTGAAGATCTAAAGCAGCACACTTTACTTGTTGTATACGCTTGCATTAACTTTATTCCATAAAGATGGTTTGCTAAATTAAGTTACCTTATACCAATAACAATTCTCGTTTACTAGAGACTGAACATCTTTAAAAACGCACATTGCTCGTTTTAAAGGTTTACGTTAACTTTATTGTATTAACTTTGGTTTTAAAATAAAAGGCTTTATACCCATAAAGACCTTTGTTTAATAGGGACTGAAAACCATTAACGACAGACATTGCTAGATTTGATGGTTTACATTAGTTTTATAGAATTACCTTAAGTTGTGGAAGTAAATGATTTTGTACCTATAACAATTCTTCTTTACTAGGGACTGAAGATCTCTAACAGCATACTTTGCTTGTTGTAAAGGTTTATATTTACTTTACTGCTTTCAGTTATCTTGCTAAATTAAGTGACTTTATACCCATAACAACCCTTTCTTACTAGAGAATGAAGATCTTTAACAGCACACATTGCTTGTTGTAAAGGCTTGCATTAACTTTATCACGTTAACTTTAGATGGTAAATTAATTCACTTTATGCCCATAGCAACCCTTGTTTACTAGGGACTAAAAATCATCAACAGCAAACATTGCATGCTGTAAAGGAGTACATTAAATCTATCGCATTAACTTTTGTTGTGAAATTAAATGACTTTATACATATTACAACACTTGTTTACTAGGGACTGAAGATCTGTAACAGCACACTTTGCATGTTGTAATGGTAAGCTTTAACTTTATTGCATTAAATTGAATTGCTAAATTAAGTGCAAATATACATATAACAACGCTCGTTCGTTTGTTGCTGAACATCATTAACAATACAGATTGCTTGTTGTAAAGAATTACATTTGTGTTATTGCATTAACTTAATTTGCTGAATTAAGTGTATTTATACCTAAAGAACCCTCGTTTACTAGATACTGGAAATCATTAACAACAAAAATTGCTTGTTGTAAAGGTGTGCTTTATATTTATTGCATTAAAATTGGTTACTAAATTAAGTGACTTTATTCCAATAACAACAATTTCTTACTAGAGAATGAAGATCTTTAACAGCACACATTGCTTGTTGTAAAGGCTTGCATTAACTTTATCACGTTAACTTTAGATGGTAAATTGATTCATCTTATGCCCAAAACAACCCTTGTTTACTAGAGACTGAAGTTCTTAAACAGAATGCTTTGCTTGCTG
This sequence comes from Aurelia sp. 4 Dawson et al 2005, assembly GCA_964019985.1. Taxonomy (NCBI): domain Eukaryota; kingdom Metazoa; phylum Cnidaria; class Scyphozoa; order Semaeostomeae; family Ulmaridae; genus Aurelia; species Aurelia sp. 4 Dawson et al 2005. Next base: position 12,638,503 of record OZ026506.1, read on the forward strand.
TTAATGTTAGTATTTACTTTATTGGACTGAATTTGGTTGCTTAAATTTAGTGCATTTATACCAATAATAACCCTCGTTTACTAGGGGCTGAACATCATATACAACACACATTGCATGATGTAAGTGTTTGCATTCATTTTATTGCATTAACTTACGTTCTTGAATTGTGTGCATTTATACCCATAGCAGCTCTTGTTTATTAGGGACAGAAAATCATCAACAACAAACATTGCATGGAGTAAAGAAGTGCATTAACTTTATCACATGAACATTTGTTGTTAAATTAAGTGACTTCACTCCTTAACTTAACTTGACTTAAGTGACTCCCATTACAACCCTTTTTTACTAAGGACTCAAGATCTGTTACAGCACACTTGGCTTGTTGTAAAGGTTTGCAATTACTTTATTGCATTAATTTTGGTCGCTCATTTGAATGATTTTATATGCAGAACAACCCTTGTTAACTAGGGATTGAACATCCTTATCAACAAACATAGCTTGTTGTAAAGGTTTACATTAGTTTTACTGGGTTAAATTAAAGTTCCTCAATTTATTGATCTTATACCAGTTACAACATTTCTTTTCTATAGAATGAACTTCTGAAACAGCATACTTTGCTTGTTGTAAAGGTTTACATAAATTTTATTGCATTAACTTAAGTTGGTTAATTAAGTGCGTTTATTCCCATAAGAACCCTCGTTTACTAGATACTGAAAATCATTAATAACAAGCATTGCTTCTTGTAACGGTGTGCTTTAACTTTATTGCATTAACTTTTGTTGTTAAATTAAGTGACTTTATACCCATTACAACTCTTATTTACTAAAGACTCAAGATCTTTAATAGCATACTGGCTTTTGTAAAGGTTTGCAATTACTTTATTGCATTAACTTTGGTCGCTAAATGAAGTGACTTTATATCCCGAACAACCCTTGTTAACTAGGGATTGAACATCATTATCAACAAACATTGCTTGTTGGAAAGGTTTGCATTTACTTTATTGGATTGAATTAGTTTTCTTAATTACGTGCATTTATACCCATAACAACCCTCGATTACTAGGGCATACCGACCTAGGACACAGGACCCAGGACCTGGGACCCTGGATATTTTCATATTTTGATATTTTCACCTGTATCGCTTTCAGATCCTTTGCAGGGTCCCTTAGCTTTGTGACTCATTTTTGTCTTTAAAATTTTCGTTAGAGTCTCTTAAATTGTAACAAACTTGTATTTCACAATTATCAAAGTTCACTGAGGACTGTCCTTTGAATCAAGAATAAAGTTACGAAGGAAAATTACTCCTGTTAAAGTTCATCTCAAACTTGATGTCACCTGAGATGTGCAGTAACGCAAAGTTACTTTGCAAAACACTCCTGTTGTCGTTTTCTCAGGAGCATTTGCAGATGACCTCTACTTTGAGATAGACTATACTTTTGTTTGGGTTGGTGAAACGATTTCTGTTCCAAAAAGGTTTCTTAACTTTGAATTGGCTTCAAATATGCTTCTGGTACAGTCATAACTTTTCTAGAAGAGACCAAAACAGCTTCCTATTGTTGGTTTCTTATAGAATGAAAAAAATGAAAGCTCTGATAAAATGCAGAAAGAAATTTTTATAAGAGCTTATCGTGTGATCTTTTGGTTGGCGTTACCAAATTCATAATCAATACCGTTATAATTTCTTTTACTTACTTGGCAAAATTTCTGATGGCCCAAAAAGCGGGCTTTGCAAGAGAGGCGTGCCCCGTTTCAAATCACGGAAGAGGAGACATTTCACCTATCGTTATATGCATTCATTACAATGATAAATGGCTATGGCTCAAGTCACTATGATGTGTTTTGCATAGTTTGTCTGTTACATGCAATCTTCTTGGTAGATATCTTAAAATGATTGGTGTCTACAGGACAGAGGACATATCGTGATTTTTGTCGGTATGCGCAGGACCATAGGACCAAAGGTAGAAAGAGAAGATTAGCCAAACGAAACGGTTTCAAAAAACCTTGTTTTGAAATGTTCAGGGGGTGTAGACCTGATGATTTTGAGAATCTCCCAGTACCAGCCCAATTCTTACCTCATAAAGACTACTTTTGTAACCTGTCAGAGCACAAAGAATAAACAAGACACTTGAAGCTGAATTGTCTTGATAATGATCCCAATGCAATTGATGTCATTTACGTTATATAACGTAGCATAAACATATAGACCATGAAATGCAATGCTTTGAAAATGTACCAGAGGCCTCCTTAAAGGGGCATGGACATGTAATTTAAACAAAAGATTGTCAGATTCTTAGTACTTGGAGTTTCCTACGAGGTTCTTAAAGTCTCCATGACAGTCTTCATATTCACTACCCATACCCTCCTGAACAAGTATTTTTTAAGCATTTCCAGTGTTAAGATTATACACAAATATCTTACGATTAATATGATACGGAAAATAGACGAAAAAGGTAAAACTCTCCAGGTGACTTTCTTCATCAAAGTAAATAGCTTCGTGTGTTCTTTTTCCTAGTACTGAAGTTTCTTAATTTTGTTGACCTGGGAGTATAGTTTCTTATTAGTAGCTTCTTATTAGAGTACGTGTGGTTGGCTAGCACAGCAAATGTTATCCCAATTTATGTTGATGCTATCTATTACCCACCATCGAGCAAGCCGTAAAAAACTAAGAAGTCTTATGTGTTCAAAGAGCAAGACAGTAAAATGTTTCTATGCTCTGGGAGCAGGAATGGCTGCACTTCTTTTGGTGTAGTTATCATTTGAGGCTGAAACATTGCGTCAAAAGCATTGATGCAAGCCTTGCTGAAATGGAAGTACACATTTGATGGTACTGCCGACTGCACTCTTTGTTGAGTGTGTTGATCTTTGTACCACCGCCTTGTCTTAGTGACAACCACCAGATCCCTTGGGGGGCTTGGATATCCTTGCTCAAAAAATCTACCTCGACAACCGTAGCAGCTTGCAACATTTCTATGGCAGAATTTCAGCAACGTGACAATATATTCCCGAAAGCTGGTGCCAATTCCCGAATCCCGCTCACAAAAACTTAACGATTCCCGATTTCTGAGTCCCAAAATTGGCGATTCCCACTTCCCGAAAAAACCTATTGGGTACCCTCTGCAAGCGTCCTCTAACGTCCTAAACCTTCTGCCAAAGGAGCTCTAACGAAGGGATCGTGCCAGCTCGTATCCAAAAACAAAAACAAAAACCGTATTGACAGCTTTCATGTCATTAGCTGTGCACCTGATTTCTATATTTTTGCTTTGCTTTAGCCAACATACATCGTAGATGAAAACCTCTAGAACACTCGAACACTCGAGGCTGCAAAGAAAATGCTGCCATTATGAACTACTTCAAAATTCAATCCATCGGTTCCCTGTGTCCAATCACAGAAAGACCTCTCATGGTTAAACTATAGATTCACTAGTGGTGAAAATCGAGATTCTCACCATTTTCATATCTCGAGGGAGGGAGGTGAGGTATGCACCCGGGGGAAGGGTACTTGGTCTACGAACGTACGGGGAGGTGCCGCTGGAAAATCTGAAAAGCTACCCTGTCCCGGAGTCAAATTCCTGAAAATGATACCCTGTCTCGAAGTGACATTTTCTTAAAAAATACCCAGTCCTTTGTTTCATCAGACAAAATTGTGCCCTGCAAAGGAAACTTTGTGATAAATCTATTGATAAATGTAGAAATATTGCTATCAAGACGATTTGAATCATATTCACACAGTGCAAATAGCCTAAAACTACCTTTCGGAGTCAAACATGACAAATATGGATCCTGTCATGGAGCCGATTTTTACAAAAATGATACCCTGTCCCGGGGTCGGAATCCTGATACCCTGTTTAGCGACACGTCCTCGTACAGACAAATACATGAATACTGAGGAGGGGCACTGATGTGATGACTTTGGGAACATCTACTACCGGCCCAAATATCAGCTTCTTGTAAGAAATACCTGTATCCAAATGCAGTGATATAAACACAAAATTCTCTTACCAATAATTTGTCTGTCTTCGAGTTCCTGGTGCTGGAACCGCTTGAGATTCTTCTCAAAAAAGACGCTGTTGCAGCTTTTCTTCGTGAGAACAGGCGGGAGTTTCGGCTTCTGAAACATAGTGACTTTTACCGGCCGTTGACCCTGGCGAGTGATTTAGTTTAGCTGTAATCTTCTCTTTTCTACCTCTAGTCCTATGGTTTTGCGCATACCGACATACCATGCAAACCGACATACAGACATACCATTCTCTGTCGTGTAGACACTTACTAATCATTTTCCAAAAATATCCATCGAACTGATTGCATGTAACAAACAAATTTTGCCAAACACATCATAATGACTTGAACCATTTGGCATCGTAGCATTCGCAGATTATGCAAAGATTGCTCTAAGCCAGTTTATCAAAAAAATTGTAGCGAAACAGGCAATTATAGGTCAAATGTCACCTCTTCCGTGATTTAAAACGGGGCACGCCTCTCTTGCAAAGCCCGCTTTCTGGGTCATCAGAAATTTTGCCAAGTAAGTAAAAGAAATTATATTATGAATTAGAAATTGATCATGAATTTGGTCACGCCAACCAAAAGATCACACGATAAGCTCTTATAGAAATTTCTTTCTGCATTTTATCAGAGCTTTCATTTTTTTCATTCTATAAGAAACCAACAATAGGAAGCTGTTTTGGTCTCTTCCAGAAAAGTTATGACTGTACCAGAAGCATATTTGAAGCCAATTCAAAGTTAAGAAACCTTTTTGGAACAGAAATCGTTTCACCATCCCAAACAAAAGTATAGTCTATCTCAAAGTAGAGGTCATCTGCAAATGCTCCTGAGAAAACGACAACAGGAGTGTTTTGCAAAGTAACTTTGCGTTACTGCACATCTCAGGTGACATCAAGTTTGAGATGAACTTTAACAGGAGTAATTTTCCTTCGTAACTTTATTATTCTTGGTTCAAAGGACAGTCCTCAGTGAACTTTGATAACTGTGAAATACAAGTTTGTTACAATTTAAGAGACTCTAACGAAAATTTTAATGACAAAAATGAGTCACAAAGCTAAAAGACCCTGCAAAGGATCTGAGAGCAATACAGGTGAAAATATCAAAATATGAAAATATCCAGGGTCCCAGGTCCTGGGTCCTGGGTCCTAGGTCGTAGGTCCTAGGTCCTTGGTCCTAGGTCCTGGGTCCTAGGTCCTGGGTCCTGGGTCCTAGGTCCTTGGTCCTAGGTCCTGGGTCCTGTCAAAGGGTCCTGGGTCCTGGTTTTCCGGTATGCCGATTAATAGGGGCTGAGCATCATTAACAACACATTGTATTGTGTAAAGGGTTACATTGATTTTATTGCATTAACTTAATTGGCAAAATTAACTGATTTTGTACCAATTGCAACACTTGTTTACTGAAGCTCGTTAACAGCACACATTGCTTGTTGTAAAGGTTTGCATTAACCTTATTACGTTAACTTTTGATGCTAAATTAATTCAGTTTATGCCTATAACAACCCTTGTTTACTAGAGACTGAAGCTCTTAAACAGCATACTTTGCTGGTTGTTAAGGTTTTCATTTACAATATTGGATTGAATTGGGTTAATAAATTTAGTGCATTTATACCCATAACAACCCTTGTTAACTAGAGATTGAACATCATTAACAAAAACACTACTTGTTGTTTAAGTTCTAAATTAAGTGATCTTATACCAATTACAACATTTCTATTCTATGGACTGAAGTTCTGAAAAAGCATACTTTGCTTGTTGTAAAGGATTACATTAATTTGTTGCATTAACTAACGGTGCTGAATTAACTGATCTTGTACCCATGACAACTCTTATTTGCTAGAGACTGAAACTCTTTAACAGCACACATTGCTTGTTGTAAAGGTTTGCATTAACCTTATCACGTTAACTTTTGATGCTAAATTAATTCAGTTTATGCCTATAACAACCCTTGTTTACTAGAGACTGAAGCTCTTAAACTAGCTTGTTGTTAAGGTTTTCATTTACTATATTGGATTGAATTGGGTTGTTAGATCTAGTGCATTTATACCCATAACAACCCTTGTTAACTAAGGATTGAACATCATTAACAAAAAACACTACTTGTTGTTTAAGTTCTTAATTAAGTGATCTTATACCAATTACAACATTTCTATTCTATGGACTGAAGTTCTGAAAAAGCATACTTTGTTTGTTGTAAAGGATTACATTAATTTTTTGCATTAACTTACGTTGCTGAATTAACTGATTTTGTACCCATTGCATTAACTTTATCGCGTTAACTTTTGATGCTAAATTAATTGCCCATAACAACCCTTGTTTACTAAAGACTGAAGTTCTTAAACAGCATACTTTGCATGTTGTAAATTTTTGCATTTACTTTATTGGATTGAATTGGGTTGCTAAATTTAGTGCGTTTATACCCATAACAGCCCTCTTTTACTAAGGACTTAAAATCATTAACAACAAACATTGCATACTGTAAAGGAGTGCATTAACTTTATTGGATTAACTTTTGTTGTTAAGTTAAGTAGATGTATACCCATAACAGCCCTCGTTTACTAGGGGCTGAACATCATTAACCCTATCTGGACCGGGGGGGGCTAAAATAGCCCCCCTCCCAGTTTTGTCTGCGCAACTTTTTTATAATTCTTAGGCTATTTTTTTTTGAGACTTTTCCTAACTATCTATTTCACATCTTCTCTTGAAATTTCGTCATGATATCTTATTTACTAGGCTTGCCTCGCGGCGCCTGCGGTGCCGCGCTGGCCCGCCGTCGTACCAAGTAATGTCTTAAGAGAAGTTGCTAATTCTAGCCCCCTTGAGGCTCACCTTTGTATGGAACAGAATCTATGAACCTCTTAAGCCTCCAACCGCTTGTTTTGGTTGGAAAACGAAGCCGTACTAATCTACTGAAAGTGTGAGAACACTTGAGCTTCTGTCTCTTTTTAGCCCAATGCCCCACAGAAAAATTTGCCCTCTCACTGCACCCCCCTTGAAGTTCTCTGTGATAGAACACGTCCATATCGTTCTTGCTCAGATTTCTCATTTCCAGGAATTCATTACCTTGGTCTGCGTCAGATGAACAGAATGCATTCACCTTTTTTCAAAGCCTTCTTTCAAGATTTCAATGCTGAAAAGTTTTCTATAAGCCTCTTTGCAATCTCAAACAAAGCTGTTGATCATTTCAAAGGAATAATGGTTTCTTTGTAGTTTGAGGTATATAATCCAGAGTGGTAGAGGACATAAAGCATGGGATTTTGAGACGTTTTCAGTGCCATTTCGCTCAGGATTAGCTTTCCCTCTCATTCAAGACCCCCGTTAAAACCTTCCTTTATGCCTCCTCTGGAGCTTAGTTGGAAAAAGAAAGCGATCTAAGTAAGCCTGGCCCAGTGGCGTAACGGAGGAGTGTGGGGCCCTTAGTGAAAATAATGGTTAAGGGTCCTCATACTTAACTATGTTCCATGCAAATTTTAATGATCTTTGTCACATGAAATGAAATAATTTTCTTCATTTGCTGATACTGCCAATTTGAAACCCTTATTCAGGATTTTTGTATCATTTCTTTCCGCTTTCTTTTCTGAGGTGACAATCAAGTGAATTGAGGCAGTCACTTTACATCATTATTATGTGCTTACTCGCAAATCATATCCAGTCTTACCAGGGGTGGTTCAAGAAATTTTCAGACAGAGGGGCCGAAGCTTCCGACATTGAAAATGGCTGAAAAATGGTGTTGTCGTGCGATACTTTGACAAATTTCTCCGACGAGAGCCCAAAATTTCCTCCGATGGGGGGGGGCTGTAGCCCCCTAGCCCTCCTCTGGCGCCACCCCTGAGTCTTACACTCATTTTAATAATGTTGTGAATGCTGAAACATGTCCTTTCATCCCCTTCCATCCAAATACCCGTTGTTTTGCCAAATTAATTGGGGCACCCCTTCGGGTCACAAATGTTCGGGGGCCCTCAGTATTGGGCTTAAAGGTGCACACCGTGCGTTACGCCACTGGCCTGGCCTCTCTTTTAGTTTTTTCGGGATGAGGATATGTACAAGGATCATTCCCTTGCGAGTTGAACTTTGGATAAAATGGATGTACCCCAGCCCCCATATTGTAGACAAAGAAAATAAAACCATTCGTATCCACTTCAGACTTCGGAACAAAAGCTGGGAAGGTTCTTTTCCGTGGGAGAGATGTAGTTTCTTACTTATGCTGTTTACAGTGCTGAAAGAAGAAACAATTTGAAGACAAAAGGTTTCGGGTCACTCCTATGACGCATATAGATATGAAATCGAGAAATATCTGTGTCACAGAGGAAAAAGTTTTGAATTTGAAACAAAAGGTACTGCGTAGTAGGAAAAAGGATTGAATTATGAAAGAAAAGTTCAGAAGTCTTTGATTGGCATGCCTCCCAATGCAAATTTTGAGAATTCAAAAGAGAGAAATTTCTTTTGAAAGTTAAAAGCTTAAAAATGAAAGTCTTCCCGTGAATGTGTCATTACTTGAAAGTAGAGAGTAAAACAGGGAGCAGATCAAAACGTGGGAGAAATGAAGATAAATTCAAGAAAGCAAGAGGAATTTGTTGATTGCAAGTAGGAGGTTAGTTCAATTTTCATTGTATCCATGTATATTTAGAGGGGGTGACAGGGAGAGTCTTTGGTACCGGTACCAACTCATAAGGTGCCAGGTTTCACCCAAATTAAAGGTATTGGTACCACCAATTTTGGGGGGGCAGCTAATAACTGATTCTTAATATTTAATCATGAATATGACGAATTCTGAAAGGAGGTCTACGTCAATTCCTCATGAGACCAAACATGCAAGGCCAAATCACTCCTGACCACGTCAGTGTGGCATCTGTGTCACTTTCTGCACTGTTAAAGGCTAAAATTTGTTCTGGGAATTCCAAAAACATGCATGGACGAAATTTTTATTGATACCTACTCACATAAGCTTAGTACCGGTGCCCCTACCCTTGGTACCAGATTCCACCCCATTTGCACAATATTGTACCAGGTACCACCCCTCTGGTATCATGGTACCACTACCCTGTCACCCCCTCTATTTACACAGTAATCAACCAAGAGATGAACAATTTTCTGTGAAGGGAGGAAATGAAGGAGTGATTATAGAATGCAGGGCCATTGCACCCCTGTACTGTTTGTCGATATTTTCTTTTTGAATGTTTTGCAGATGGTGACAATTCAGCTTCTCTTTCTAGACAGTTCCACAGTTAAGCCCCATTAGGAAAACTGGTTTGACCCTTCGGAGCTCTAAGAAAACGTATCTTGAGATCGGTTTCTGAAGATAGAAGTTCTGTCCTCTCTATTAAGCCCCCTCCCTAATAAGCCACCTCTGAGGCAAAATTTTAGATAACCCCCTTCTCTATTAAGCCCCCCCCACTTATATCAAATTCAAGAAATTAACAAAGATTTTCAATTTGTTTAGCTAATACAGCGTTGTATTTTGATTAGTTTGACGTCGTTTGGTATAGAATCTGTGCCGAATTTACGCATTTGATCCGTAAAATTGCATGTTCAAGCCGGAAAACATGAAGAACTGAAAAACGGTCATTCTTATCCATGTTATTTGATTTTCCGACGGAGCCAAATGAGTTTTGCTACATTTGGGCCATCATTTTGATAATTTTGCAATATTGTTCAATATTTTTGCAGCTTCTCATTTTGCAAGATTTTGCAATATCTTTCGATACTTTTCCGTTCCTCAATTTCTGACGTAGAGCAAATAATTTGGCCCGTGCGAGGAATAGTCTCACGAGGAAAATCGTATCGATTTTCAATGGAACGTTGTTAGCGGTTGTTTTTCCGTACCCCCCTATGGAAAAACAACTCATCAAGGTCGAAGGCCCCGGATTTTTCTTGATAAGGGACCAGTCATTACTTGGTAGGGGCTGATAGATATTCACAGGGGCGACCAAAAATTTAGGGCAGTGAAAGGGGGCCACTGAAAACCTTGAGTGTAAAATAAGGGGCCATGAAAACTAAACAAATCTGATCTCAGCTATCTGAAACGCAAACGTTATCCATCTATGATCTTTGTTAAGCCTTGCGTTTTTCCTCAAACTGTCAATTTTTCATAAAATCTCCAAGTGCCATACCACTTTCTTCTCTTGAAAGCTTTTCTATGTCCTTTTGGGCCACTTGCCATCAGAAAATATGATTTGTTGCCTGGGAGTGTGGCATCGAATTAGATACAGAGAGGGGCCACCAAAAATGACAGCTGATAATCGGGGGCCCTTGAAAATCTAAATGAGGAAATTGAGGGGTTATGAAAAATGTTTATCATCGATAAAAGCATCTTCCAGCCCCATTGGTTCCTAAGTTGTAGTGGGAAGATCCGGATTTTGCCTCTAAAAGTACAGGAATGTCCGGATTTTTGGGGGTTTTACCTATGGGGCATTTCACTCCTGAAAATGTGTTAAAGTTTTGGCAAAATCCTCTGCATACCCCTGATTTTGGGGGATTTTGCATATCTCTGGATTTCCTCTTCCATAGGGGAGGGGGTTACGGAGATTAACTGAAACCACCCTAGGAGATGTGTGTGGGCGTAAATTCAATTGCCGGAAAAATTTTACAATTCATTGTTTTTAAATTGTACGGGAGGAAAATTTATTGTTCTCACATATAGGAAGAAATGCCCTTTTGCAAATTCAATAGGAGGAAGAACTTTTAGAATCTATTGTTTTCACATAGGGCAAAAGGGCAGGATTGCGATTTTTGACTGAGCACCAAGGGCCACAGCCAACCCCCGAGGGAACTCTATTGAATTCAATTCCTGGACATACATCCAGTAGACTCATTGTTCAAATACAATTGCTTATTGTTATTTTACAAAAAAGGATTGTTCAATTCACAATGGTTGACAAAGTAACAAAGCTAATTGGATAATCGTTTACCTGCCTTATATGTATAGATTTCTGGAAATACAATAATTTTTTGAGAGAGTAGTTTTATTTTTGGTTTGTTTTATGGTCAAACCATTTATAACTTTAAACTAGGATAATTCTTGACAGAGTGAAGATAACTTAATGAAATTTTCTGCGAAGCCCTCAATTAATACGAGAATGTGGAAAATGCTCAATTTCTATTATTTTCTTATTGATCACGTAATTCATGACGTCATATATCTAATGAATTTAGGTAATAAATATAGGACATCAAATTTCATTAATTTTTTAAAAGCTATGTTTTTAAAATAATTTAATGCTTTATCTGATAATTAAACTTAAAACAAGAGTAATATTCCCTCTGAATAAGTTTCCACAGTCAAATCAGTAAGACTACTGTTTTTCACCAGAAACAAGGAAAATTGATGACGTCATCGAAAGTACAACAATTACAGTAAAATAAAAAAGGTTTTCGGACTTTCCACATCAAATTACACTAGAAAGCCAAATTTTATCTTTCTAGCACTTAACAATAGGGAGTTCTGGGGGGAACTAATTTAGCCCCCCCCCCGGCCTGAGGATGCTCAGAAAAGGCCGGTTCAGATAGGGTTAACAACACACATTGCATGATGTAGAGGTTTTCATTAATTTTATTGCATTGACTTACATTGTTTAGTTAACTGAATTTATGCCCAAAACAATCATTATTTACTAGAGACTGAAGTTCTTGAACAACATACTTTGCTTCTTGGAAAGGTTTGCATTCACTTTATTGGATTGAATTGGGTTTATTAATTAAGTGTATGTATACCCAGAACAACCCTCGTTTACTATGGACTTTAAAATAATTAACAACAAACATTGCATACTGTAAAGGAGTGCATTAACTTTATTGCATTAACTTTTGTTGTTAAATTAAGTGCATATATACCCATAACAGCCCTTTTTACTAGGGGCTGAACATCATTAACAACACACATTGCATTGTGTAATGGTTTACATATATTTCATTGCATTAACTTAACTTGCTGAATTAACTGATTTTGGAACCCATTACAACCCTTGTTTACTAGAGACTGTAGATCTGTAAGAGCAAACTTTGCTTGTTATAAAGGTTTGCTTTAACTTTATTGCATAAAATTGAATTGCTAGATGAAGTGCGTTTATACGCATGACAACCCTCCTTACTAGGGACTGATATTCATTAACGATGAACATTGCTTGTTGTAAAGGTGTGCCTTAAATTTATTGCATTAATTTTGGTTGTTAATTTAAGTGCATCTATACCCATAAAAGCCTTCGTTTACTAGGGACTAAACATCATTAACAACACACATTGCATGGTGTAAAGGTTTACATTGATTTTATTGTATTAACATAAATTGCTGAATTAACTGATTTTGTACCCATTACAACACTTGTTTACTAGAGACTGAAGCTCTTTAACAGCACACTGCTTGCTGTAAAGGTTTGCAATAACTTTATCACGTTAACTTTTGATGCTAAATTAATTGACTTTATACCTATAGCATGCACCGTTTACTAGGGAGTAAACATCAATATCAGCACAAATATGTTGTTATTAAGGTTTATATGAAATTTATTACATTAAGTTAATTTGCTTAATTAAATGATGTCATACCAGTAACAACCCTTGTTTACTAGGGACTGAACATCATAAACAACACATATTGCTTGTTATAATGGTTTACATTGATTTTATTGTATTAACTTAAAATTGCTGAATTAACTGATTTTGTACCCATTACAACACTTGCTTACTAGAGACTGAAGCTCTTTAACAGCACATTGCTTGCTGTAAAGATTTGCAATAACTTTATCACGTTAACTTTTGATGCTAAATTAATTGACTTTATGCCCATATCAACACCTGTTTACTAGAGACAGAGATTCTTAAAAAGCATACTTAGCTTGCTCTAATGGTTTGCATTTACTTTATTGAAATGAATTTGGTTGCTAAATTAAGTGCATTTATACCTATAACAACCCTCGTTTACTAGGAGCTGAACATCATTAACACTACAAATTGCTTGTTGTAAGGGTTTACATTAGTTTTATTGTATTAACTTAAGTTACTGATTTAAGTGCATTCATACCCGTAAGAACTCTCATTTACTAGGGACTGAAAATCATTAACAACAAACATTGCTTTTTGTAAATGTTTACATTTATTTTATTGCATTAACTTACGTTCTTGAAATAAGTGCATTTATACCTATAACAACCCTCGTTTACTAGGTGCTGAACATCATTAACAACATAAATTGCTTGTTGTAAAGGTTTACATTAGTTTTATTGCATTAACTTAAGTTGCTGAATTAAGTGATCTTATACCCGTAACAACCCTTGTTTACTAAAGATTCAAGATCTTTAACAGCTCACTTTGCTTGTTGTAAAGGTTCTCATTAACATCATTGCATTAAATTTTGCTGCTAAATTAAGTGACAGTCTCAGTGACAGTGATGGCAGTGACAGTGACGGAATTACTGACAGTCTGACTGAGAGACTGACAGTGACAGAATTAAGTAACCCATAACAACCCTGTTTTGCTAGGGACTGAACACTACACCTTGCTTGTTGTATAGGTTTCCATTAACTTTATCGGATTAACTTTTGTTGCTAAATTAAGTGACTTTATACTCATAACAATTCTTGTTTACTAAGAACTTAATATCATGAAGAACACACTTTTCTTGTTGTAAAGGTTTGCATTAACTTGATTGCATTATATTGGGTTCCTAAATTAAATGACTTTTTACCCATAAAAACCCTTGTTTAATAGAGACTGAACAGCATTGACAAGACAAATTGCTAGTTGTAAAGGTTTACATTAGTTTTATTTGTTTAATTTAAGTTGCGGAATTAAATGATTTTACACCCATAACATCCCTTTTTTACTGTAGACAGAACATCTTTAATAACACACATTGCTTGTTGTAAAGGTTTATATTAACTTTATAGCATTAACTTTTGTCGCTAAATTAAGTGATTTTATACCCTTAACAACCCTTTTTTACTAGATAATGAAGATCTTTAACAGCACACTTTGCTTGTTATAAAGGCTTGCATTAGCTTTATTGCATTAACTTAAGTTGCAGAATAAAATGGTTTTTTACCGATAAAAATTCTTGTTTAGTAGAAACTGAACATCTTTAACAGCATACTTTGCACGTTGTGAAGGTTTACATTTAATTTATTGCATTAACTTTTGTTGCTAAATTAAGTGACTTTATGCCCATAACATTCCTTGTTTACAAGGGAGTAAAGATCTTTAACACAACACTTTGCATGTTGTAAAGGATTACATTTGATTTATTGCATTAACTTATGTTGCTAAACTAATTGACTTTATATCCATAACAACCGTCGATTACTAGAGACTGAAGATTTTTAACAGCACACTTTGCTTCTTCTAAATGTTTGGATTAACTTTATCGCATTAACTTTTGTAGCTTAATTAAGTGACTTTACACTCATAGAAAGCTTTGTTTACTAGGAACTGAACATCGCTAACAAAACACATTGCTTGTTTTAATTACATTAGTTTTATTGCATTACCTTAAGTTGGGGAGTTAAATTATTCTATACTCATAACAACCCTTGATTACTGGAGACTGAATATATTTACAGCACACTTTGCTTGTTGTAATTTTTTGCAATAACTTTTATTGCATTAGCTTACGTTCCTGAAGTAAGTGATTTAATACCCATAACAACACTTGTTTACAAGAGAGTGAAGAACTTTAACACCACACTTTGCTTGTTGTAAAGTTTTGCTTTAACTTTATTGCATTAACTTGGTTTGCTATATTAAGCGACGTTATACTTATAACAATTCTTCTTCACTAGGGACTGAAAATCCTTAACAACACAAATTTCTTGTTGCAAAGGTTTAAATTAAATTTATTGCATTAGCTTCAGTTGCTGAATTAAGTGATTTTATAACCATAAAAGCCCTGGTTTACTAGAAACTTAACATCTGTATCAGCATACTTTGCTTCTTGTAAAGGTTTTCATTATAACTTGATTGTATTAAATTTTGTTTCTAAATTAATTGCTGTTTACCCATAACAACCCTAGTTTACAAGAGAATTAATATCTTTAACAAACCATGTTGCTTGTTGTAAAGGTTTACATAAAAAAGGCATTAACTTGAGTTGCGGAATTAGATGATTTTATACTCAAAACAATTCTTGTATACTAGAGACTAAAGAAGTTTAACAGCGTTCTTTGCTTGTTGTAAAGGTTTACATTTACTTTATTGCATTAACGTTGGTTGCTAAAATATTAAGTGATTTGATACCTATAACAACCCTTGTTTACTAGAGACTGAACATGGCTAACAACACTTATTGCTTGTTGTAAAGATTTACAGTAAAGGTTTGCGTTAACTTAGTTTGCGGAATTAAGTCATTTTATAACCTTAACAACCCTTCTTTACTAGGGACTGAACATCATTAAAAAAAATTCATTTCTGTAAAGGTTGATATCAATTTTATTGCATTTACTTAAGTTGCTGACTTAAGCGATCTTATCCCAAGAAAAACACTTATATACTAAGGACTGAAGTTCTAGGGCTGCACGCTTTGCATCTTGTAAAGGTTTGCATTAATTTTATTGTATTAAATTTGGTTGCTAAATTAAGTGACTTTATAACAATAACAACCCTCGTTTACTAGGGACTGAAATCATTAACAACACAAAGTGCTTTTTGTAAAGGTGTGCTTTAACTTTATTGCATTAAATTGGTTTGCTAATTTAAGTGTATGTATACCCATAACAGCCCATCGTTTACTAGTGACTAAACATCATTAACAACGTATTGCATGGTGTAAAGGTTTACATTGATTTATTTCATTAACTTAAGCTGTTGAATTAAGTGCATTTATACCCATAACAACCCTCGTTTTTTAGGGACTGAAAATCATTAAGAAAAAATATTGCTTGAAGTAAAAGTGTGCATTAACTTTATCGCGTTAACTTTTGTTGTTAAATTCAGTGACTTTATACCCATTATAACCCTTATTTACTCAAGACTCAAGATTTTTAACAGCACTCTTGGCTTTTTGTCAAGGTTTGCAATTACTTTATTGCATTAATTTTGGTCACTAATTTAAGTGACGTTATATCGAGAACAACCCTTGTTAACTAGGGATTAGAGAATCCTTAACAACAAACATTGCTTGGTAAAGGTTTACATTAGTTTTATTGGGTTAACTTAAGCTCCTCAATTAAGTGATTTTATAATAATTACAACATTTCTCTTTTATAGACTGTTGCTCTTTGACAGCACACATTGCTTGTTGTAAAGGTTTGCATTTACTTTATTGCATTAATTTTGGTCGCTAAATTAAGTGACTATATCAATAACAACCTTTGTTAACTAGGAATAGAACATCCTTAACAACAACCTTTGCTGGTTGTAAAGGATACATTGATTTTATTGCATTAACTTAAATTGATGAATTAACTGATTTTGTACCCATCACTTGTGTGCTAAACACTGAAGCTCTTTAACAGCACACTTTGCTTGTCGTAAAGGTTTGCATTTACCTTATTGGATTGAGTTGGGTTGCTAAATTTAGTGCACTTATACCCATAACAGGCCTCGTTTACTAGGGACTGAAAATCATTAACTACAAACATTGCATGCTGCAATGTAGTACATTAACTTTATTGCATTAGCTTTTGTCGGTAAATCAAATGACTTTATACCCATTGCAACCCTTGTTTTATAAAGACTCAAGATCTTTAATAGCACATTTGGCTTGTTATAGAGGTATGCATTTACTTTATTGGATTGAATTGGGTTGCCAAATTAAGTGCATTTATTCCCATAACAACCCTCGTTTACTAGTGACTGAACATCATTAACAACACACATTGCATGGTGTCAAGGTTTTCTTTGACTTTATTGCATTAACTTACAATGCTGAGTTAACTGATTTTGTACCCATTACAACATTATTTTACTAGAGACAGAAGCTCTTTAACAGCACACAATGCTTGATGTAAAGGTTTGCATTAGCTTAATGACGTTAACTTTTGATGCTAAATTAATTGACTTTATGCCCATTACAACCCTTGTTTACTAGGGCTTGAAGTTTTGAAACAGCATATTTTGCTTGTTGTAAAGGTTTGCATTTTCTTTATTGGATTGAATTGGGTTGGTAAGTTAAGTGCATTTATACCCATAACAACCATCGTTTACAAAGGACTGAAAATCATTAACAACACACAATGCTTGTTGTAAAGGTGCGCTTTAACATTATTGCATTAAATTGAATTGCTAATTTAAGTGCATGTATACCAATAACAGCCCTCGTTTACTAGGGACTAAGCATCATAAACAACACACATTGAGTGGTGTAAAGAATTCCAACGATTTTATTGCATTAAACTACCTTCCTGAATGAACTGATTTTGTACCCATAACAACCCTTGTTTTCTAGAGATTTAACAACACACATTGTATGGCGTAAAGGTTATTGATTTTATTGCATTAACTGATTGCCAAATTAACTGATTTTGTACCTATTACAACACATGTTTCCTGAAGCTCTCTAACAGCACACATTGCTTGTTGTAAAGGTTTGCATTAACTTTATCACGTTAACTTTTGATGCTAAATTAATTCACTTTATGCCCATAACAACCGTTGTCTACTAGAGAATGAACTTCTTAACCAGCATACTTTGCTTGTTGTTAAGGTTTTCATTTACTATATTGGATTGAATTCGGTTCCTAAATGTAGTGCATTTATACCCATAATAAACCTTAAACATCATCATCAGGGATTAAACATCATTAACAACAAACATTGCTTTTTGTATAGGTTTACATTAGTTTTATTGCGTTACCTTAAATTTTTTAATTATTAGATCTTATACCAACAACAACAATTGTTTTCTATAGACTGAAGTTCTGAAACAGCATACTTTGCTTGTTGTGGAGGTATGCTTTAACTTAAATGCATTAAATTGAATTGCTAAATTAAGAAAATTTATACTCATAAGAACTCTCGTTTACTAGGGACTGAAAATCATTAACAACAAGCATTGCTTGTTGTAAAGGTGTGCTTTAACTTTATTGCATTACATTGGGTTGCTAATTTTAGTGCATTTATACCCATAACAACTCTCGATTACTATGGACGGAACATCATTAAGAACACACATTGCATGGTGTAAAGGTTTACATTGAAGTTGCTGAATTAAGTGCATTTATACCAATTACAACCTTCGTTTAGAAGGGACTGAAAATCATTAACAACAAACATTGCTTGCATTAAAGGAGTGCATTAACTTTATCGCGTGAAGTTTTGTTGTTAAATTCAGTGGTTTTATACCCATTAAAACCCTTATTTACTAAAGACTCCAGATCTTTAACAGTACACGTGGCTTGTTGTAAAGGTTTGCAATTACTTTATTGCATTAACTTTGGTTACTAAATTAAGTGACTTTATATCCAGAACCACCCTTGTAAACTTGGGACTAAAAACAATAAACAACAACCATTGCTTGTTTGTAAAGATTTTCTTTAATTTTATTCTATTAACTGAAGTTCCTTAATTAAGTGACCTTATATCTATAACAACCTGTGTTTACTAAATACTGAAGATCTTTAACAGCATACTTTGCTTGTTGTAAAGGTTCTCATTTACTTTATTGGATAAATTTTTGTGGCTAAATTAAGTGACTTTATATCCAAAACAACCAATGTTAACTAGGGATTGAACATCATTAACAACAAACATTGCTGAATGTAATGGTTTACATTAACTTTATTGCATTAAATTAGGTTGCTAAGTTATGTGCATTTATACCCATAACAACTCTTGTTTACTAAAGTCTGAAGTTCATAAACATCATATTTTGCTCGTTGTTAAGTTTTACATTAATTTGTTGCATTAACATAAGTTGCTGAATTACAACACTTGATTACTAGAGACTGAAGATGTGTAACAGCACACTTTGCTTTTTGTAAAGGTATGCTTTAATATTTTGTTGCATTAAATTGGGTTGCTATATCAAGTGAGTTGATTCCCATAACCACCCTCGTTTACTAGGGTCTGAACATCATTAACAACAACATTGCTTGCTGTAAATGTTTACGCTCGTTTTATAGCATTAATTTAATTTGCTGATTTAAGCGATCTTTTATCCATTACAAACCTTTTTTACTAGAGACTGAACATCATTAACAACCAAAAATTTCTTGTTGTAAAGGTCTGCTTTATCTTTATTGCATTAACTTTTGTTGTTAAATTAAGTGAATTCAATCCTTTAAGAACTCTCATTTATTAGGGACTGAAAATCATTAACAACAAACATTGCTTTATGTAAAGGAATATATTAGTTTTATTGCATTAAATTAAGTTTAAGAATTAAATTATTTTACACTCATAAGATCTTTTGTTTACTAGGGACTGAACATCTTTGATAGCACATATTGTTTGTTTTAATTTTATACAATATTTTTATTGCATTAATTTAAGTTTCTGAATTAAGTGATCTTATACCCGTAACATCCCTTGTTTACTAAAGACTCAAGATCTTTAACAACACACATTGCTCGTTGTAAATGTTTACATTAGTTTTATTGCATTAACTTAAGTTGCTGAATTAAGTGCATTTATACCCAAAAGAACCCTCGTTTACTAGCGAATGAACATCATTTACAGCACAAATATGTTGTTATTAAGGTTTATATGAAATTAATTACATTAAGTTAATTTGCTTAATTAAGAGATCTCATACCAGTAACAAACCTTGTTTACTAGAGACTGAAGATCTAAAGCAGCACACTTTGCTTGTTGTATACGCTTGCATTAACTTTATTCCATAAAGATAGTTTGCTAAATTAAGTTACTTTATACCCATAACAATTCTCTTTTACTAGAGACTGGACATCTTTAAAAACACACATTGCTCGCTGTAAAAGTTTACGTTAACGTTATTGTATTAACTTTGGTTTCGAAAATAAAAGACTTTATACCCAGAAAGACCTTTGTTTAATAGGGACTGAAAACCATTAACGACAGACATTGCTAGATTTGATGGTTTACATTAGTTTTATAGAATTACCTTAAGTTGTGGAAGTAAATGATTTTGTACCCATAACAATTCTTCTTTACTAGGTACTGAAGATCTCTAACAGCATACTTTGCTTGTTGTAAAGGTTTATACTTACTTTACTGCATTCAGTTAACTTGCTAAATTAAGTGACTTCATACCCATAACAACCCTTTCTTACTAGAGAATGAAGATCTTTAACAGCACACATTGCTTGTTGTAAAGGCTTGCATTAACTTTATCACGTTAACTTTAGATGGTAAATTGATTCATCTTATGCCCAAAACAACCCTTGTTTACTAGAGACTGAAGTTCTTAAACAGAATGCTTTGCTTGCTGTTAATGTTAGCATCTACTTTATTGGACTGAATTTGGCTGGTTAAATTTAGTTCATTTATACCAATAATAACCCTCGTTTACTAGGGGCTGAACATCATAAACAACACACATTGCATGATGTAAGTGTTTGCATTCATTTTATTGCATTAACTTACGTTGTTGAATTGAGTACCCATGGCAGAATACCCATAGCAGCCCTTGTTTATTAGGGACTTAAAATCATCAAAAACAAACATTGCATGGAGTAAGGGAGTGCATTAACTTTATCACATTAACATTTGTTGTTAAATTAAGTGACTTCATACCCATTACAACCCTTTTTTACTAAGGACTCTAGATCTATTACAGTACTCTTGGCTTGTTGTAAAGGTTTGTAATTACTTTATTGAATTAAATTTGGTCGCTCATTTGAGTGATTTTATATCCAGAACAACCCTTTTTAACTAGGGATTGAACATCAATATCATCAAACGTTGCTTGTTGTAAAGGAATACATTAATTTTATTGGGTTAAATTAAGTTCCTCAATTTATTGATCTTATACCAGTTACAACATTTCTTTTCTATAGAATGAAGTTCTGAAACAGCATACTTTGCTTGTTGTAAAGGTTTACATAAGTTTTATTGCATTAACTTAAGTTGCTTAATTAAGTGCATTTATACCGATAAGAACCCTAGTTTACTAGAGGCTGAAAATCATTAACAACAAGCATTGCTTCTTGTAAAGGTGTGCTTTAACTTTATTGCATTAAATTTGGTCGCTACATTAAGTGACTATATCCATAACAACCTTTGTTAACTAGGGATGGAACATCCTTAACAAAAAACTTTGCTGGTTGTAAAGGTTTACAAAGCATTAACTTAAATTGCTGAATTAACTGATTTTGTGCCCAACACTTGTGTGCTAGACACTGAAGCTTATTAACAGCACACTTTACTTGTCGTAAAGTTTTGCATTATCCTTATCACGTTAACGTTTGATGCCAAATTAATTGACTTTATGCGCATAACAACTTTTGTTAACTAGAAACTGAAGATCTTTAGAAGCAAGAATTGTTTGTTGTAATCATTTACATTAATTTCATTGCATTACCTTACGTTACTGAGTGAAGTGCAATTACATCGATAACAACCCTCGTTTACTGGAAATCATTAACAACAACCATTGTATTTTGTAAAGGTTTACATTATATTTTTGCATTACTCTAGGTTGCTGAATTAACTGATTTTGTAAACATTACTACACTTGTTTACTAGAGACTCAAGCTCTTTAACAGCACACATTGCTTGTTGTAAAGGTTTGCATTTACCTTATTGGATTGAGTTGGGTTGCTAAATTTAATGCATTTATACCCATAAAAACCCTCCTTTACTAGGGGCTGAACATCATTAATAACACACATTGCATGGTGTAAATGTTTACATTCATTTTATTGCATTAACTTACGTACCTGAATTAAGTGCATTTATACCTATAACAACCCTCGTTTACTAGGTGTTGAACATCATTAAAAACACAAATTGCTTGTTGTAAAGGTTTACATTAGTTCTATTGCATTAACTTAAGTTGCTGAATTAAGTGATCTTATACCCGTAACAACCCTTGTTTACTAAAGACTGAAGATCTTTAACAGCACACTTTGCTCGTTGTAAAGGTTTGCATTAGCTTTATCACGTTAACTTTTGATTCTAAGTTACTTGACTTTATACCTATAGCATGCACCGTTTAATAGGGAGTAAACATCATTAACAGCACAAATATGTTGTTATAAAGGTTTATATGAAATTAATTACATTAAGTTAATTTGCTTAATTAAATGATTTCATACCAGTAACAACCCTTGTTTACTAGGGACTGAACATCATAAACAACACATACTGCTTGTTATAATGGTTTACATTGACTTTATTGTATTTACTTAAATTGCTGAATTAACTGATTTGTACCCATTACAACACTTGTTTACTAGAGACTGAAGCTCTTTAACAGCACTTTGCTTGCTGTAAAGTTTCGCATTAACTTTATCACGTTATTATTTGATGCTAAATTAATTGACTTGGTGCCCATATCAACACCTATTTACTAGAGACAGAAATTCTTAAAAAGCATACTTAGCTTGTTGTAATGGTTTGCATTTACTTTATTGAATTGAATTGGGTTGCTAAATTAAGTGCATTTATACCTATAACAACCCTCGTTTACTAGGAGCTGAACATCATTAACAACACAAATTGCTTCTTGTAAAGGTTTACATTCGTTTTATTGCATTACCTTAAGTTACTGAATTAAGTGTATTTATACCCGTAAAAACTCTCATTCACTAGGAACTGAAAATCATTAACAACAAACATTCCTTTTTGTAAATGTTAACATTTATTTTATTGTATTAACTTAAGTCACTGTATGAAGTGATTTTATAACCATAAAAACCCTGGTTTACTAGAGACTGACGATCTGTAATGGCACACTTTTCTTGTTTTAAAGGTTTACATTAAATTGATTGCATTTAATTGTGTTGCTAAATTAAGGGACGTTTTACCCATAAAAACCCTCGTTTGATAGAGACTAAACATCGTTAGCAAGACACATAGCTTCTTATAGAAATTTACATTAGTTTTATTTGATTAATTTAAGTTGTGGACTTAATTGATTTTATACCCATAACATCCCTTGTTTACTAGAGACTGAACATTTTTAAAAACACACATTGCTTGTTGTAAAGGTTTATATTTACTTATTGCATTAACTTTTCTTGCTAAATTAAGTGACTTTATACCCATAACAACTCTATTTTACTAGAAAATGAAAATCTTTAACAGAACACTTTGCTTGTTCTTAAGGTTTGCATTAACTCTATAGCATTAACTTCTTTTTCTAAATTAAGTCATTTTATTCGAATAACAGCCCTTGTTTACAAGAAAGTGACGATCTTTTTTTTCAGAAGAAGTTGCTTCTTGTAAAGGTTTGCATTAACTTTATCGCGTTAACTTTTGTTGCTAAATTAAGTGACTTTATACTCATAACAATCTTTGTTTACTAGGGACTGAACATTGCTAACAACACACATTACTTGTTGGAAAGGTTGAAATTAGTTTTATCTTATTAATATTAGTTCAATCTTTGTTTACTAGAGACTGAACATGTTTAAAAACACACATTTCTTATTGTAAAGGTTTATATTGACTTTACCGCATTAACATTGGTTTCTAAATTAAAAGATTTTAATGCCAAAAAGACCTTTGTTTAATAGAGACTGAACATGATTAATGACATACAATGCTTGTTTTAATGATTTAAATTAGTTTTATTGCATTGACGTAAGTTGCGGAATTAGATGATTTTACACCCATTACATTTCTTCTTTACTAGGGAGTGAAGATCTCTAACAGCATACTTTGCTTGTTGTAAAAGTTTTTATATTTACTTTATTGCATTATCTTTTGTTGCTAAATTAAAGTTACTTAATACCATTAACCGATCTTTTTTACACGAGATTGAAGATCCTTAACAGAACACGTTGCTTGTTGTAAAGGTTTATATTAAATTGATTGCATTAACTTGAATTGCGAAATTAAATGATTTGATACCCTTAACAATTCTTGTTTGCTAAAGACTAAAAATCTTTAACAGTATACTTTGCTTGTTGTAAAAATTTCCATTTACTTTATTGCATTAACTTTGGTTGTTGAAAAATCAACTTTCGTTCCTGAATTAAGTGATCGTCTACTTGTAACAACCCTTGTTTACTAGAGACAAAATATCTTTAACAGCACACTTTGCTTGTTATAAAGGCTTGCATTAGCTGTATTCCATTAACTTAGGTTTCTGAATAAAGTGATTTTATATCAGAAACAACCCTTGTTTACTAGAGACTGAAGATCTTTAAGAGCATACGTTAATTGTTGTAAAGGTTTTCATTAACTTCATGGCATTAAATTTTGCTGCTAAATTAAGTGACAGTCTCAGTGACAGTGATGACACTGACAGTGACAGATTTACTGACAGTCTGACTGAGAGACTGACAGTGACAGAATTAAGTAACTCATAACAACCCTGTTTTCCTTGGGACTGAACATTGTTAACACTACACCTTGCTTGTTGTATAGCTTTCCATTAACTTTATCGCATTAACTTTTGTATCAAAATTAAGTGACTTTATACTCATAACAATCCTTGTTTACTAAGAACTTAACATCATGAAGAACACACTTTTCTTGTTGAAATGTTTGCAGTAACTTGATTGCATTACATTGGGTTCCTAAATTAAATGACTTTTTACCCATAAAAACCCTTGTTTAATAGAGACTGAACAGCATTGACAAGAGAAATTGCTAGTTGTAAAGGTTTACATTAGTTTTATTTGTTTAATTTAAGTTGCGGAATTGAATGATTTTATACCCATAACATCCCTTTTTTACTGTAGAATGAACATCATTAAAAACACACATTGCTTGTTGTAAAGGTTTATATTAACTTTATAGCATTAACTTTTGTCGCTAAATTAAGTGATTTTATAGTTAATGAAGATCTTTAACAGCACACTTTGCTTGTTATAAAGGCTTGCATTGGCTTTATTGCATTAACTTAAGTTGCGGAATAAAATGGTTTTTTACCGATAAAAATTCTATTTTAGTAGAGACTGAACATCTTTAACAGCATACTTTGCACGTTGTGAAGGTTTACATTTAATTTATTGCATTAACTTTTGTTGCTAAATTAAGTGACTTTATGCCCATAACATTCCTTGTTTACAAGGAAGTAAAGATCTTTAACAGAACACTTTTCACGTAGTAAAGGATTACATTTAATTTATTGCATAATTTATGTTGACTAATTGACTTTATGTCCATAACAACAATCGATTACTAGAGACTGAAGATTTTTAACAGCACACTTTGATTCGTCTAAATGTTTGGATTAACTGTATTGCATTAACTTTTGTTGCTAAATCAAGTGACTTTACACTCATAGAAAGCTTTGTTAACTAGGAACTGAACATCGGTAACAACGCACATTGCTTGTTTTAATTACATTAGTTTTATTGCATTAATTTAAGTTGGGGAGTTAAACTATTTGATACTCATAACAACACTTGATTACTAGAGACTGAATATCTTTAACAGCACACTTTGCTTGTTGTAATTGTTTGCATTAAGTTTATTGCATTAACTTACGTTCCTGAAGTAAGTGATTTAATACCCATAACAACAATTGTTTACAAGAGAGTGAAGAACTTTAACAGCACACTTTGCTTGTTGTAAAGTTTTGCTTTAACTTTATTGCATTAACTTGGTTTGCTATATTAAGCGACGTTATACTTATAACAATTCTTCTTTACTAGGGACTGAAAATCATTAACAACACAAATTTCTTGTTGTAAAGGTTTAAATTAATTTTATTGCATTAGCTTAAGTTGCTGAATTAAGTGATTTTATAACCATAAAAGCCCTGGTTTACTAGAAACTTAACATCTGTATCAGCATACTTTGCTTCTTGTAAAGGTTTGCATTAACTTTATCGCATTAACTTTTTTTTGCTAAATTAAGTGACTTTACACTCATAGAAAGGTTTGTTTATTAGAGACTGAGCATTATTAACAATATACATTGCTTGTTGAAAAGGTTAACATTAGTTTATTTTATTGATTAATGTTTCGGAATTAAATGATTTTATACCCATAACATTTCTTGTTTACTAGAGACTGAACATTTATAAAAAAACACATTGCTTGTTGTAGATATTTATATTAACTTTATATTATCAACTTTAGTTGCTAAAATAAGTGACTTTATAATCATAAAAGCCCTGGTTTACTAGAGACAGAACATCTGTAACAATAAATTTTGCTAGTTGTATAGATTTTCATTACCTTGATTGCATTAAATTAGGTTGCTAAATCAAGTGACTTTTTACACATAAAGCCCTTGTTCACTAGAAACTTAACATCTGTATCAGCACACTTTGCTTCTTATAAAGGTTTGCATTAACTTTATCGCATTAACCTTTGTTGCAAAATTAAGTTACTTTACACTCATAGAAAGCTTTGTTTACTAGCTAATGAACATTGCTAACAGCACACATTGTTTGTTAGAAAGGTTTACATTATTTTTATTGCATTAACTTAAGTTACAGAATTAAATTATTTTATACTCATAGCAACCCTTGATTACTATAGACTTGATTACTATATAACAGCAAACTTTGCTTGTTTTAAAGGTTTGAATTAACTTCATTGCATTAACTTGGTTTGCTATATTAAGAGACTTTATACCCATAACAATTCTTCTTTACTAGGGACTGAACAACACAAATTTCTTGTTGTGAAGGTTTAAATTTAATTTATTGCATTAACTTAAGTTGCTGAATTAAGTGATTTTATAACCATAAAAGGCTTTGTTTACTAGACCCTGAAGATCTTTTAAAGCTAATTTTGCTTGCTGTAAAGATTTGCATCAACTTTGTTGCATTAACTTACGTTTCTGACGTAACTGATTTAATACCCATAAAACCATTGTTTAATAGAGACTGAATATCATTAACAACACAAATTGCTTGCTGAATAGGCTTACATTAGCTTTATTGCATTAACTTAAGTTTCTGAATGAAGTGATTTTATATTAGAAAGAATTCTTGTTTACTAGAGAGTGAAGATTTCTAAGAGCATACTTTCCTTGTTGTAAAGGTTTTCATTAACTTTTTTGCTTTAAATTTTGCTGCTAAATTATGCGACGTTATACCCATAACAACCCTGTTTTCATAAGGACTGAACATTGTTAATACTACACCTTGCTTGTTGTATAGGTTTCAATTAACTTTATCGCATTACTTTTTGTTGCTAAATTAAGTGACTTTATACTCATAACAACCCTTGCTTACTAAAAACTGAACATCGTGAACAACACTCATTGCTTGTTGTAAAGGTTTCAAGTAACTTGATTGCATTAAATTGGGTTGCTAAATTAAATGACTTTTTACCCATAAAAAGCCCTTTTTCATAGAGATTGATCATTAACAAGACACAGTGCTTGTTGTAAAGGTTTATATTCATTTTTCAGCATTAATTTTTGTTGCTAAATTAAGTGACTTTATACCTATAACAATTCTTGTTTACTAGAGACTGAAAATCTCTAACAGTATATTTTGCTTGTTGTAAAGGTTTATATTTACTATATTGCATTAACTTTGGTTATTAAAAATTTACTTTCGCACCTGAATTAAGTGACCTTCTACTCGTAATAACCATTGTTTACTAGAGATAGAAGATCTTTAACAGCACACATTGCTTTTTTTAAAGGCTTGCAATATGTTTATTGTATTTACTTAAGTTGCGGAATTAAATGGTTTTTTACCGATAAAAATCTTTGTTTACTAGAAACTGAACATCTTTAACAGCATTCTTTGCACGTTGTAAAGATTTACATTTATTTTACTGCATTATCTTTTGATGCTAAATTAAGTGACTTCATGCAGATAAAAATCCTTGTTTATAAGAGAGTAAAGATTTTTAACAGCACACTTTGCTTGCTGTAAAGGTTTACTTTAATTTTATTGCATTAACTTTGCATTAACTAAAGTTGCAGGGTTAAATGATTTTATAGCCATAACAACCCTTGTTTAGTAGAGACTGAATATCTTTAACAACACACTTGGCTTGGTGTAATGGCTTCCATTAATTTCATTGCATTAACTTACGTTCCTGAATTAATATATCTAAACCCATAACAACGCTTTTTTAAAAGAGTGTGAAGATCAGTAACAGCGCACTTTGTTATTTGTACAGGTCTGCGTTAACTTTATTGCATTAACTTTTGTTGCTAAATTAAGTGACTTCATACCCATAAAAATTCTTGTTTACTTGGGACTGAATATCATTAACATTAAGTGATTTTATACCAATAACAATGATTGTTTACTATAGACTGAAGATCTGAAACAGCACACTGTGCTTGTTGTAAAGGTTTTCATTAACTTGATTGCATTAAATTTCGTTGCTAAATTAATTGTTTTTACCCATTACAAACCTAGTTTATAAGAGAGTTAAGATCTTTAACAAACCATGTTGCTTGTTGTAAAGGTTTACATAAAAAAGGCATTAACTTGAGTTGCGGAATTAGATGATTTTATACCCAAAACAATTCTTGTATACTAGAGACTAAAGAAGTTTAACAGCGTTCTTTGCTTGTTGTAAAGGTTTCCATTTACTTTATTGCATTAACGTTGGTTGCTAGAATATTAAGTGATTTGATACCCATAACAACCCTTGTTTACTAGAGACTAAATATGGCTAGCAACACTTATTGCTTGTTGTCAAGGTTTATATTAAAATTTTGCGTTAAGGCTTACAGTAAAGGTTTGCGTTAACTTAGTTTGCGGAATTAGGTCATTTTATACCCATAACAACCCTTCTTTACTAGGGACTGAACATCATTAACAAAAAACATTGCTTGTTGTAAAGGTTTACATTAGTTTTAATACATTAACTTTAATTGCTGAATTAACTGATTTTGTATCCACTTGTTTACTAGAGGCTGAAACTCTTTAACAGCACACATTGCTTATAGTATATGTTTGAACTAACTTTATCACGATAACTTTTGATGCTAAAATAAGTGACTTAATACCCATAACAACCCTTCTTTACTAGAGAATGAACATCATTAACAACACAAATTGATTGTTGTAACGGTTTACATTACATATTTTGCATTAAATATATTTCCTGAATTAAGTGACTTCATACCGGCAACAACCCTTGTTTACTAGAGACTGTAGATGTTTAACAGGACACTTAGCCTGTTGTAAAGGTTTGCATTAACTTCATTGTATTAAATTGGCTTGCCAAATAAAGTGACTTTATACCAATAACAAAATTTCTTTACTATGGACTGAACATCATTAAAAACACAATTTGCTTGTTGTAAAAATTGACATATTATTTATTGCATTATTTTAGGTTGCTGAATTAAGTGACTTTATTCCCATAACAACTCTCGTTTAGTACCGACAGAACATAATTAACAACACACTCTGCTTCTTGTAAAGATTTGAATTATTTTTATTTCATTATCTTTTGTTGCTAAATTAAATTACTTTATACCCATAACACCCTTGTTTACTAGGGACTGAACATCGCGATTAAGCCACAATGATTGTTGTAAAAGTTAGGTTAAACTTTATTGCATTTTCTTGATTTGCTAAATTACTTGACGTTATAACAATAACAACCATTCTTTACTAGAGAATGAACACCATTAACAACACAAGTTGCTTGTTGCAAGGGTTTGCTTAGACGTTATTGCATTTACTTGATTTGCTAAATTACGTGACGTTATGCAAATAACAACACTTCTTTTCTAGAGAATGAACATCACTAGTAACATGAAATGGTTGTTTGTAAATGGTTAATGATGAGTAACATGAAATGGTTTACATTAA
Source organism: Aurelia sp. 4 Dawson et al 2005 (assembly GCA_964019985.1). Classification (NCBI taxonomy): domain Eukaryota; kingdom Metazoa; phylum Cnidaria; class Scyphozoa; order Semaeostomeae; family Ulmaridae; genus Aurelia; species Aurelia sp. 4 Dawson et al 2005. The sequence continues at coordinate 12,668,265 of OZ026506.1, forward strand.
ATTTTTTGCATTAACTTTATTTGCTGTATTAAGTGATTTCATACTTGTAAGAACCATTGTTTACTAGAGACTGAAGATCTTTAACAGAACAGTTTCCATATTTTAAAGGTTTGCCATTAACTATATTCCAGTAAATTTGTGTGCTAAATTAAGTGACTTTACACCAGTAACAAATCTCGTTTACATGGGACTGCACATCATTAACAACACACATTGCTTGTTGCAAAAGTTTTTATCAATTTTATTGCATTAACTTAAGTTGCTGACTTAAATGATTTTATAGCAATAACATCCCTTGTTTACTAAAGACTGAATATTTTAACAACACACATTGCCTGTTGTAAAGGTTTACTTTATTGCATTAACTTTTGTTGCTAAATTAAGTGACTTTATGCCCATGACAACCCTCTTTTACTAACGACTGAACATCATTAACAACACGGAATGCCTGTTGTAAAGGTTTACATTAACATTATTGCATTAACTTTTGTCGCTAAATTAAGTGACTTTTTACCTATAACAACCCTTGTTTACTGGAAACAAAAATCTTTAACAACACACATTGCTTCTTGTAATGGTTTACTTTATCTTTATTGCATTTACTTAATTTGCTGAACCAAGTGATTTTTCTTCCCATAACAACTCTTGTTTACTAGGGACTGAACATCTTTAACAACACACATTGCTTCTTGTAAAGGATTACATTATCTTTGTTGCATTGACTTATGTTGCTGAATTAAGTGATCTTATACCCATTAAAACTCTTGTTTACCAGAGACTGAAGATGTTTAATAGCTCACGTTGCTTTTTGTGAATGTTTTCATTACATTTAATGCATTAACTTTTGTTGCTAAGTTAAGTGACTTAATACCCATAACAACCCTTCTTTACTAGAGATATTAACAACACACATTGCGTGTTGTAAAGGTTTATGTTAGTTCTATTGCATTAATTTAAGTTGCAGAATTAAGTGATTTTATGCTAATAACAGCCCTTGTTTACTAGAGACTGAAAATCTTTAATAACACACATTGCTTGTTGTAATGGTTTACATCAATTTCATTGCATTATATACGTTCCTGGATTTAGTGATCTTCTACTCTTAACAACCCTTATGTACTTAAGACTGAAGATCTTTAACAGCACATTGTGCTTTTTTTAAAGGTCTGCATAACTTTATTGTATTAAATTGGGTTGCAAAATTAAGTGACTATAATCCCATAACAATTCTTGTTCACTAGGTACTGAACATCATTAACAACACACATTGCTTATTGTAAAGATTTTTATTAATTTCATTGCATAAACTTAATTTGCTGAATTAAGTGATTTTATACCCCTAACAATCCTTGTTTACTAGGAACTGAACATGATTAGCAACACACATTGCATGATGCTTACATCACATTAGTTTTATAAAGGTTAATATTACTTTTATTGCATCAACGTAAGTTGCTGAATTAAGTAATTCTATGCCCGTAACAATCCTTGTTTACTAGGAACTGAACATGATTAGCAACACACATTGCATGATGCTTACATTACATTAGTTTTGTAAAGGCTAATATTACTTTTATTGCATCAACGTAAGTTGCTGAATTAAGTAATTCTATGCCCGTAACAATCCGTGTTTACTAGAAACTGAAGACGTGTAACAGCAGACTTTGCTTGTTGTAATGGTTTACTTGACTTAATTGCATTAAATTGGATTGCTAAATTAAGTGACTTTATACCCATAACAATGCTCCTTTACTAGGGACAGAATATCATTAACAACACACCTTGTTTGTTGTAAAGGTTTACATTAGCTTTATTGCATTAAATTAAGTTGCTGAATTAAGTGATTTTATACAGATAACAACCCTTGTTTACTAGAAACTGAAGATTTTTAATAGTACACTTTGCAAATTGTGAAGGTTTGCATTAACTTTACTGCATTAAATTGGGTTCCTAAATTAAGTGACTTTATTCCAATAACAACCTTCATTTACAAGAGACTGGATATCATAAACAACACACATTTCCTATTGTAAAGGATTGGATTAATTTAATGCATTAATATAAGTTTTTGAATTAAGTGATTTTATACTCATAACAATCCTTATTTTCTACGGACTAAACCTCTTTAACTGCACACTTTACTTGTTGTAAAAGTTTGCATTAACTTTATTGCATTAACTTTTGTTGCTAAATCAAGTGACTTTATAACCATAACAACCCTTGTTTACTAGGGACTGAACATCATTTACAACACACATTGCTTGGTGGAAGGGTTTAGATTATTTATATTACATTTACTTAAGTTGCTGATTTAAGTGATCTTATGCCCGTAACAATCCTTCTTTACTAAAGACTGAAGATCTTTAAGAGCACACTTTGTGCAAACACAAAGGTTTGCATTAACTTTATTGTATTCAATTGAGTTGCCAAATGAAGTGACTTTATACCCATAAGAGCCCTCGTTTACTTTGGACTGAACATCTTTAACAACAAATTTCTTGTTGTAATGGTTTACATCAATTTCATTGCATTAATTTACGTTCCTGAATTAAGTGATCTTCTTCTCGTAACAACCCTTATGTACTAAAGACTGAAGATCTTTAACAGCGTACTTTTTGTAAAGCTCTTCATAACTTTATTGTATTAAAGTGGGTTGCAAAATTAAGTGACTTTATTCCCATAACAATTCTTGTTCACTAGGAACAGAACATCATTAACAACACACATTGCTTGTTGTAAAGGTTTACATTAATTTTATTGCATTAACTTTGAGTTGCTGAATTAAGTGATCTTGTTTCCTACTCTTGTTTACCGGAGACTGAAGATCTTTAACAGCACACGTTGATTTTTGTAAAGGTTTGCATTACATTTATTGCATTAACTTTTGTTGTCAAATTAAGTTACTTTATACCCATAACAACACTTGTTTACTAGGGATATTAACAACACACAATGCTTGTTGTAAAGGTTTACGTTAGCTTTATTGCATTAACTTAAGTTGCTTAATGAAGTGATTTTATACACATAACAACCCTTGTTTATTAGAGACTGGAGATCTTTAACAGCACACTTTACTTGTTGGAAAGGTTAGCGTTACATTTATTGCATTAGCTTGGGTTGCTAAATTAAGTGATTTTATAACCATAATAACCCTTGTTTACAAGAAACTGAACATCTTTAACAACACACACTGTTTGTTGTAAAGGTTTGCTTTAATTTTATTGGATCAACTTAAGTTGCGTAAGTAAATGATTTTTCACGCATAATAACTGTAGTTTACAAGGGACTGGAGATCCTTAACAGCACAATTTGCTTCTTGTAAAGGTTTGCATGAAATATATCGCATTAACTTACGTTCCAGAATTAAGTGATTTTATACCCATAACAACCCTTTTTTAAAAGAGACTGAACATCTATAACAAGACACATTTCTTGTTGTTAAGGTTTACATTAATATCATTGCATTAACTTACGTTCCTGAATTAAGTGATTTCATGCCCATAACAACCCTTGTTTACTAGAGACTGAAAATCTTTAACAACACGCATTGCTTGTTGTAAAATTTTGCATTAATTTCATTGCATTTACTTACTTTCCAGAATTAAGTGATTTTATACCGAGAACAAATCTTGTTTACTAGAGACTTAACATCTTTAAAAACACACATTGCTTGTTGTTAAGGTTTACATTAATTTTTTGCATTATAGTAAGGTTACTGAATTAAGTGATTTTATATGCATAAAAACCCTTTTCTTCTACGGATTGAACTTTTTTAACAGCACAATATGCTTGTTGTAAAGGTTTGCTTTAACTTTATTGGGTTAAAACAGGTTGCTAAATTAAGTAATTCCATAGAAATGACAACCCTTGCTTACTAGACAATGAACATCTTTAACAGCACACTTTACTTGTTGCAAAAGGTTACATTGACATTAATGCATTAACAACAGTTGTTGAATTAATTTATTGTTTACCCATAACAACATTTGTTTACTAGAGACTGAACATAATTAACAACACACATTGCTTGTTGTAAAGGTATACATCAGTTTCAATATTAGCTTAATTTCCTGAATTAAGTGATTTTATACCCATAACAACCCTTGTTTACAGGAGACTGAACATCATAAACAACACACATTTCCTGTTGGAAAGGATTAGATTAATCTTATTTCATTAATATATTTTTTTAAATTAAGTGATTTGATACTAATAAAAATCCTTGTTTACTACGGATTAAACTCTTTAACTGCACACTTTGCTTTTGTAAAGGTTTGTATTAACTTTATTGCATTAACTTGGGATGCTAAATTAAGTGATTTTATACTCATATTAACCCTCGTTTTCTAGGGACTGAAGATCAACACATATTGCTTGTTGTAAAGCTTTACATTAATTTCATTGCAATAATTCACTTTCCTGAATTAAGTGATTTTATACCCATAACAACCCTTGTTTAGAAGAAACTGAACATCTTTAACATCACACATTGTTTGTTGTAAAGGTTTGTATTAATTTCATTGCATTAACGTACGTTCCTGAATTAAGTGATTTTATATCCATCACAATCCTTGTTTACAAGAGACTGAACTTCTTTAACAACACACATTGCCTGTTGTAAAGGATTAGACTAATTTTATTGCATTGAGATAACTTTTTAAATTAAGTGATTTATACGCATAACAATCCTTGCTTACTAGGGGCTGGAGATCTTTAACAGCAAAATGTTTTTTGTAGCAAAGGTTTGCATTAAATTGATTGCATTAACTTGGGTTGCTAAATTAAGTGATTTTATACTCTCAACAACCCTTATTTACAAGAAACTGAACATCTTTAACAACACACATTGCTTTGTTGTAAAGGTTTGCATCAACTTTATTGCATTAATGTGGGTTGCCATATTAAGTAACTTTATACCCATAATATCTCTCGTTTACTGGGGACTGAACATCATTAACAACACACATTGCTTCTTGTAGAGGTTTACATTAATTTTAATGCATTAACTTAATTTGCTGTATTAAGTGATTTTATTTTCATAACAACCCATACATACACACATACATACATACATACATACATACATACATACATACATACATACATACATACATACATACATACATACATACATACATACATACATACATACATACATACATACATACATACATACATACATACATACATACTAACATACATATATACATACATACATACACACATACCTACATAGTTATTTTTATTGAACTGGTTTAGCTAAAGAAACTGCTAAGTGTCCAATGTTCCTTAAAGTTTCATAATCAAATCACGATGGTTCAACAGGAGAAGAAATTCGACTTTTCGTAAACTAAACATGGGTCTTCTACATCTAAGATTCCACAGTTGTTTCGCAGCAATAATATTTGATGTTGAGCACCATTTAAGTAATCCTTTTCCTGACAACTTTTTGATTTCTAAATTCATCAACACGCCTAATGCCTTGCAGTGAACAGATCCAAGTGATCCAATAATAACCGAGTCGACAACACAGTTAAAACCTTTTGAATTTAGCAAACTTTGTACCACTTTGTATTTTCTTATTTTTTATTGATATGCATTGTGGATGTAAAGATCATACGGGCAGGCTACATCCATTATCATCACTGTTGTTCCCCTTCTTACAATGAAGTCAGGCTTGAGAGCTGATCCGCATTCGTTCGGATTAACGGTGTCAGCAAAACATGTTTGTATGGTTTTGTTGATGTAAACTATCTGAGATTTCCTTGGTATTTCACTCGAAATTTTTTCAATGATCCGATCATGTCTTGCAACATAGTTATTTCGGAATTCTGTACATCCATTCAAAATATGAGACATCGATTCAAGACGATAACCATCCATTGCACAAGCTGGAGACTGGCCTGGATACAAAATAGACAGTGTGTAGTTGCAAGGCAAAACGTTATGTTTGGCTTTATACCAAAAACTAATAAGATCATCTTTTATTTTGTAATTTCTATATATGTTTTGTGACAATAAGTAATTGGCCCCTGGGATATCTATCAAGCGTCCCTGCATTGGCAGTTCTTTTAGATCTCTCAGTTCCCTGTGAAGCATTCTCTCGAGAAGCTCGTTTCTGATTTTTTGCCTCGTGGTTAACACTTTAACGGTATTACTTTTTTCGCAATTGAATGTTATTTGTGCGTTTCCTGCCAGCATAAGATCGTGTTCCTCTGGGTATTCCCAGGTTAATTCCACGTCTAACTTTCGTACTAGACGACATAAATGCGGCCAGTCAGATGAGACACCAAATCCTCCTTTGATATTGACTTGAAGTTTTCCTGATTCATCACAAGCAAATCCTAAGAAATTTCTACTCTCTGCAGACCTACGGACACCTCTTTTCTTCATATCAAGTTCAAGGGAATGTCTTGCTATATATTTGAAATTATCATTGACATTGTTTAGCATATTTACTAGGTGACTCACTCTTGTTATTCGGTATATTGTAGATGGTTTTCTAACTCCAAGGCCCCCGATTTGCTTTTTTTGTAACAGTGTTCTAACTGTTGTGTTGTTATGTATATGGAAGGCGTTTCGTAAGAAGGAAGTAAGAAGCTTATCTAAATCTTGAAGCTGGTCTTCCGTGAATGCAGTGTTCGCAAAATGATGTTGGATTTTTGAAAGTGCTACACTTTCTAGTGCTTCGAGTTTAAGCGCAAGTGGTAGCAAACAGGCCGATATATGATCTAATAAGTCACTATACGTTTTGATGATGTTTTGGACGTGCTTTTCCTCCTCACCTGCAACAGTGAGGGGTTTTCCAAGGTAGGTAAAAGATTCATGTCTCTTGTATACTTGTATTTTCTCATTATTGATTCTTATTTCTGGCTCGCGATCATTTTTAGCTTTGTACCATCGGTTTCCGGATCTTCGTTCATAAAAAATGGCGCATTTGTCGGGCCGCATGATAAGTCCGGCTTCGGATGTTGAATCTACCAAATTTTGTACCATCTCTTTAATAAGCTTTTCATTTAGACTTACAAATGCAATATCATCGGCGTACCCTGCAACCGGTAAAGGGCTGATTCTCGATTCATCGCGAATGTTTAATGACCTTACTGCATGTTCATGTATTTCTTTAAGTGATTTATCTAGGCTTACTACGAATAGTAACGCACTAAGTGGGCATCCGGTTTTTGCTCCTACACTTAGAGGGAATTCCTTTGAAAGTTGATTATGACAGATGACTTGAAAGTGAGAATCTGTATAGATATCAGCGACGATCTCACAGTATTGCTTTGCAATTCCACTTTCTAACAAGGCTTGAATCATGTAACTTTGGCTTAGACTTCCAAATGCATCCCGGAAGTCAACGAATACTGCGAAAAACTTTGAACTGATATGTTTGAAATCATCGATTGCTGTCTTTAGGCAAAAGATTAATTCTTGGCGATCTCTCTCTTTGACGTAAGCCCTTTGCCAGAAACCGATTGCACTGTTCACCAGTTGTGGGAGAAGACGTTTTATGAGACATTTGGCAAATATCTTATAAATTGAGGGCAGTAATGATATGTCTCTTAAGGTTGATAAATTTTCCGGGATATAGTTCTTCTTCGGTATCCTACGAATTAGGGCATGTTTCCACCCTCGAGGTGTCCTTCGGAAATTCGTTACTGTATTTAAGATACTTGAAACGTTGACTTTCTCGTGTTCTATGTTTGCTCTGTAATCTTCATAACAAACCCCGTCGATGCCTCATTTCTTCCCAGACGGTAAGCTTCTGATTACATTTTCAACTTCATGCGGACTGAAGTCTGGTACTTCAACACTATCTTCGTAAGAGTTTAAAATACGTTTTAAATCTTGCCTCTGTGAGTCGTATTTAATTGCAAAATATTGCTCTGTAGGTTGTTTGTTTACAACTGCAAGCGCGGTGTTAGGCCAATGTCCATTGTTTTTGATAATTTCAATTGCTTTTTGCTTGTTTTGAAACCACAGTTGCGTAAGTTTTTCCTTAGTAACGGCATTGTTTGATTCTTGATTATATCTTTGCTTTGTTGACAGAAGGGGTTGTATTGTTTTCTTTATATAGGCCAGTTGTGTTTTGATTCGCTCTAAATCGCTTGATTGACTTTCAATGGGGTATTGTTGCCAAGGGAGGCTGAACAAGACTCGTTTGCAGAACTTAGTGAATTGGGGCTTCCATGGTTGGCCTAGACTTTGAGTTGTTTTGAATGTACCATCGGGTCGAGTGAATATAGAGGAAAGCAAGCGTATTACCTTGATCCAGAGTTCATAATTTCCTTTGCAGATGAATTTCCCATATTCTACTTTTTTCGATGCGATTGACAACCTGTAGGCTTCCTCCTCGACACAAAAGATTTTCCAGTTCTCTTCGGTGCGTTCGCAATTCTCAAAATCAACAAAACTTTCGAAATTTCTTTTCGGAACCTTAGAACTGATTTCAACAATTTTCCCGCTAGCAAGAGCAGCTTTCCACGAAATCTTGATCCTACGAACCAAGTTCATCGAAGTAGAAACTTTAAGGCTACTTTAACGACTGCAGCTAAGACGGATATAGTGACTCCAACTGGAGTGGCCTGCACAGCTAAAAAGACTGACCGTCCGCCATCGAAGTCGAAGTACATATATACATACATACATACATACATACATACACACATACCTACATACATACATACATACATACATACATACATACATACATACATACATACATACATACATACATACATTCATACATACATACATAGAGACATACATACGTATGATTGTCTTTGGATGGCTGTTTTCATCAAATGTTATTTTTAGATTCCCTTGATATATAAAGATATGCTTAGACTATCTATTAAATCTTAATTTGACTATTTGTCAAATCTACTAAGAAATTACTATACTCAGCATTGTTGAAGCAAAGTGAACTCTTTGTTGCAGACATTCTCCCAAATATGGTGCTAAAATCCTGCTCAGCAAATTTGTGGTCTGGAGGCAAGTTGCTCAAGCATAGAGAAGATGAAAAGAGAGGAGGAGGCAATGGATAGGTATTGGCATCCAGTTGGTAAGACAAGGAAGTCTGTTACTCGTTATGGTGATTGTATTGGCCGTTCTGTTCTGGATTGCCTTCATGATTGTGGTCTACGGAGAGATGTTCACAACTATAAAGATCTATTAAGAATGGCAAAAGATGAGATATTGGGCAATTTAGAAGCATATTCACCATTCATTTCTGAACAAGTTGATTTATAAAAGGACCTTGAAGTATAGTTATTGACCAAATTTAATTCAAGAGAGATGGTAGATCTTGTATTGATAGCCTTAATCAATGCTCTGGAGATGACAGTGAATGTTCACTATGTTTATAAGGGTAAAGTTATGAAGACTTGTTTGCAGCCTATCGACCCCATTGAACCAAGATGCTGCATTTATCATTTAGTTATGGCCATCATAAACCCATTATTTACATATACTCTCCCATTGCTGTAACTGAAGACATTATATGCATATCTTATTCCCCTGTAAAGCAAGGCAGGAGCACAAACTTTTCAACTGAAGCAGGTGCCCACAAAAATGCTTGTTTTGTCAAATCTGAATATAGTGGGGTCAAAGTTGAGTTTAATTTGGGTGTGCAAGAAGAAGAACAGCGAGCAAAAGGAAATGATCTATGTACGTTAGTTCAGAAAACGGATATCATAAACCTTAGTGAAAATGATAGCGATATATCCTGTTCAGATGAAGTGTTTTCAGTGGGCAGCAGTGCTGTTGGTGCTGATAAGTCTGATCAAGAAGAAGATGACTAAAGGTAAAGTTCCAAGTAGACTTGCTCCAACTCTATTCCGTGGTTTAACAGCACTTAAGAAAATAATTACCTCTACGGGGGCGTAAACCACGAAGAGGACGCTGCGAAGGAAAAGCAATGGAGAGGGAAACGGAATTCCTTCACTTTTCCTTAGCAGCGTCCTCCTCGTGGTTTACGCCCCTGCAGAGGTAATTATTTTCTTAAGTGCTGTTGAACCACCTTAAGTACTGTTAAACCAGGGAATAGATTTGGAGTAAGTCTAAATTCCAAGGGAAACGGCGCTACATTAGCCCATTGGTATTTCAAAGCGTTCCTATTGAAGTAGAAAAACTGTTCCTCAAGGAGTTGATGGACTTCGCGTTTTTCATCTGCCAACAAATAAAGGTGGTTCGCTAAAGCATTGTAAAGGTGGCCGGCCATGGGGAAATTGGATAACAAGTGCCTGATCCCACCAAAGAGGCAAAAGAATGACTGCAAACTGCAAAGGACTTGTATACTTGTATGAACAGCAGAAGCGACAACCTGGCAGACTTTGGCATCAACAGACAAGAGTTTACCAGGAGGGCAGGAAGACTCTATGTAAAATTTGTGGGTCAGAAGCTGTATACATTGAACGTGATGCAAGGCTGATCATTGAGAAGAACAAAAATAGGCAGACTATAGTGGTGAAACACTATGACACCCACACTTGCAAAGCATCCTTCAGAGGTCACATGGAAAAGCAAGACCTAAAAGACATTGTAGAAAAGGCGCCAAAGATGAACAGAGAAACCATGATAAGAAAGGGTTTACGAAAGTTTGTTGAAGGAGGAGATCTTAGAAAGGCAAAAAAGCTTGCGACCTCATTCACGGACAGAAATTACATTACAAATGTCAAGAGAAAATCAAAACTGAGTCGCAGACCATTTGGCCACAGCTTTCAGGCTGTAAAGAAGTTGAAGGAGACATATGGCAAAACAGACAAATACCTTATATTTGATCTGCATGATGGAGAAGATGGTAAACAACCATTTGTGATTAAATCAAGCTCTTTGAAAGTTGAAATGATGTCCAACATGGACAAAGATGGCCCCCATCCATTGTCAAAAGAAACCTGCTTTCTTGATGTCATTTTCAAGAGATGCAAGGGGTGGCCAACGTATACATTGTCCTACTATAATAAGCTAATGCAAGAGATGGTAAGACTTGCCACAATGAAATGCGAGAAGGAGAGCGAGCCACAAATAGTGCCTTATTTTTGGGGAACGTCAACGAGATGCCGAGATGGTGGAAAAATTACCCAGAGGGAAAGAATAAGGGCTTCAATCCCTCTCATATTCAACATAATGAACATGGTGGGAATCCAATAGGAACATCCAGTGTTCTAGGTGAAGATGCTCTTTTCCGTACATCATCGTGTAAATTTCAATACAATGACAGTGCAAAGAAACACAAGCACTATGTATTGAAGAAGACAGACGAAAGCATGAAGCCCTCCTTGCGAACTCTAAAATGCTGTCACTAAAAAAGCATACAATGCAGTCAAGTTAAAGCTGCAAGCTCTGATAGATCGGCAAAGGGATGGTGATAGGAACCCTTGCATGATGTCTTATCATTTTGGGACAAGGCTAAGCATCATTGGGCTAAAGCATTTAGGCCAAATCTTCACTGTGATTCTACATCAAGCCTTGCAGAGGTTGCACATGCATCTATAATTGCGGGAGGAGACGTAGGAGGCTCCCTAGTCGATGCGGCAAATGCAGACACTGCTGATGGAATGCGATTGGTAGAAAAGTGGGAAAATAGGCACTGGGGTGAGGTGCACTCTGACACTGGACCATCTGGTCTTACTTTGGCTTCAAGAAACACAAGGCAACAAGAAGCAAGAGCTGATAGATATGTAAATGCAACCGAAACAGATAGAGTGTTTGACCCACATTTGAGTGATGCATGAAATACAGCCGAAGTTGTACCTGAAGACATCCACTTGGGAAGACCTGATTTTGATCCATGTAGGACGCATCGTCCAGACAAGGGGTTGAAATTAGATGCAAAGCAAATGCAACAGAAATTCGTCTTGCCTGTGACTTGTATTCTGATTCGAATGAGGATTCCCAGGATTCCTAGAAAGCTGAAAGTGTTCAAATGGCTGGAAAAGGCAACGTTCTCTGTCAAGCAAAACATTCATATCTGCCCTGAAGAGAGCTGAGAAGTTCAAAGATATCATAACCTTCCATCATGTTGAAGAGAGTGAAAATCAAAGTATTTTTAAGGTCAGAGAAGATAAGAAGAACAGAGAAGAACCATACAGTTACTATAAGTGATGTATTCAAGTGCTGCTGTCCATATAAACTTGCAGCTAAAAAGAGAATATTAAGAGAAAGAGAAGGTTTCTGCTAGCCTCCCGGAAGATCTTCTTCATCCAAGGGGCTGTAACAGAATAGTGAGTGAGCAGCTGAGGAATCACCCTAAATATGACGACCACCAAGACTGGTTTATTGGAGGGAAAACAGGTGCAAGGTCACATATTAGAGCTAACATTTTGACTCTCGAACATTCCAAGTTGCCTCTGCGTCAAAACCAGAGCGTTTGCCTTTTGGCCAAACCAATTCCTGAAGCGCATCAAAATTCAAAACTTGAATGTAAGAAGCATGAAAAGTGGCACAATTGGTAACTTCTAGCAAACAGAATAAATGAGATATTGTAGGCATGTGGCGAAGGGAACAGTTTAGAAAAGGCAATGTTGCAGGGTATGGTTTTTGGAAAGAGGAGCCAAGGAAGGCAAAAACTCTCTGGACAGACGGCATAACATCACTGACAGGAATGAGAATCACGAAGGCGAAAAGACTGGCAGAAACAGGAAAGAATGGCGGGAGCTCATACAAAGCGTCACGGCCGCTGGGCGGCTACAGTAAAACCTGCGTATGATGACCTAGCGATTACGAACCTACAGGCTGAAATTCTGAAATTAGACCCCCAATATATAAGAACCAATTCAGCCTGAAAATTGAAACAGATTCTTATTCGTAGAAATCACCAAATCAGATACAAAAACTCCTCTGAACTGAAAGTAAATAATGGGCTTGAAGTTTCAATCTGAGCAAAAGAAATACCTGAAAGCCCTAAATGAAATAAGAACAAATTTAAGAACCTGAACAGCCTAATTTCCCACTAAATACTCGATATATAAAAACCTAATCAGGCTGACTTGCAAAGTTGTAGGTTCTTATACGCGGGTTTTTACTGTATCAGGAACTGATGGAGCAATCTGAGTGTACCGCAACCGACCGACCGACCGACCGACCGAGCAAAAGAATATAACATGATCTATTTTAACAAGTTCAAAAATAAGGATGATTTTTAACAAGGATATTATTGTTGCTTTATTTGTTGTGCTTCAAAAGTTTGCTGCCAAAACGCCGTAAAACCCTGACTTGGAGATGACAACAAGTTTGGGCTTTCAAGCTTTCATATTTAAACACTCAAAAAGCACGGATATCGACTAACAAAGGTTCAGTATCTATGTTCAAGTTAACAATCGGGAACATTTTGAAATCGATTAGCCGTTGATTATCGCTAGACCCAACCAAATGTGTTTACATTTCACTGGGATGCCTGGCAATAGACTTCCAAGACGTAGCGTTAGCAACGAAAATTTTCATCATATCCACCCTTTTGGCGTTTTCCAGATTGCAAATCCCTTGTTACAGGTTTCAAAAGTTGTTGAATCGTCCCTATCTAATCGTCCCTGTGCCTAATCGTCCTTATCTATCTAATGTGCAAGCTCTGATATTATAAGAAGCAAAATGAAGACATATCGGCTAAACTTTCTTTATAAAGGCTGATTTAATATACTGTCCAAAATTTGAATATTGTACTGCATTGAAACTGACACAGTTTAACCAGCTTTACCAAAACGATAATGAATTTAACCAATCAGATATGTTTGATTTGTAGGATTTACTAATAAGAAAGCGCCTTTCAATAACGTGTTTAGTGTTACAGTGGGTTTAACCAGAACCTGCATTCAATTCAATTCGAGGTAAGACATATGATTCCCTGTTCAGCAAGAAATCTACATCATACAATTATGTTACAAATATATGAACAAAACTATTGCATGCATTGCTGATAGCAATGCACGCTTTTGAAGGTGTTGTGGCGCCGTGTTGTAATCAACTCATTTTGCAGTCAGAACGGTCAGGTGGACGGGGTTCAAATCCCACCAGCACCTTTGAGCATCATGACAAGGGGTCGCAGACTTGATCAGCACCTAGCTATTTCTGCGATCCCAGCGCTTGGTGCAGAAACTGCAGCTTCACCTTCATCTTTGAGATTTAGATCCACATGATATCGAGGCAAGTGATGTTCCTGGAAGCATTTCGTCATTGTGAAACTGGTCTATTGATAGAAATCTCCGTTGCTTGTTGTTTTGTTCTAAATTGAGTATCGTTACGTTAGCTCTATAAAACCTATTCGTTAACTTAATGACTTTGCGTTAATTTTTAAGTGTTCTACTGATGTAGATGTCGTCTGACATAGATTAGATTTCTATCTGTTTTTCAAGGTTCGGATAGAAAGCCCTCATTTCTGAGCTTCACGCTTTCGAAATTCTCACCAAACTCGAACTCCGCTTTTGAGACCTTTCAATGGATGTCTAAATGATAATGATCAGATGAGTGATGACTGGCATGAACACAATGACAATGAAAGGGGAATCTATTACATAGAGTTTAGAAGACAAGAAGCTGGCAACATCTTAGCAGATCGCAGAAGCACCTTTCCTTTGCCTGCTGATAGACATTTCCTTTCCTAGTTTTTCTTGTTATGTTGTTCTAAATTAGTGCCGTTACGTTAAGCTTGTTCGATAAAGCCTGTTTGTTAACTTTTGGACTTTATGTGGGCTTGCGCCACGTGTCGCTCTTGATCAATAACTAAACGGGATAAAAAGGGAGGGTAAGAGGAATAGAAAGGATAAAAACGGAAGGATAAGAGGAAGGAGAGTGAAACTTAGAGCAAGTCCAGATTTTACGTTAATGTTATGGCGAGTTTAAGTAATTTTCTCGCAACTTGTAACTCGTAGCAAACTCTTATAACTACCGTATATTCAAAGCATCACATCTCAACTTGAAAACGCCTTCAAGATAATTTTTGGGAGTTTAAACGCATGTACTACTTTCATAGATAAGTTCAATAATCTCTTTATATTCCCAACATTATTCAAAGGCTTACTGCTTGGTGTGGTAAAGCTTTTGGCAGAAATGTATTTCGGTGCGAAGCATTGGTCAGATGACTATTCACATTTGTAAGGTTTTATGAAGGCCAACTTTTCTATCACCTGGTACAAGAGAAGTCTTTCAAATAGAGCCATATATGTTTGTACACAGTTCATAGAAAAATCATTCAGTCAGTTCTCTAAATTTTGAGAGTGGTTGTATGGCTTTTCATTATCATTTTTCAAACTGTGTGTAAAGTATCTTTGCATTCCCATGTGTGTTGCGGTTTTTTTTGCGTTTAAATGAATGAAGTAAAAATTCAAAAGGTTGTCGAATTTCATTACAAAGTTTCGAATTTCTGCGTAAACATGGCGTCCATAGGTGCCAAAATAGCGCCTATGCACCAAAACTACAAACAAGGGTATTCCGAACTGGCAACTTGCAACTTGCAACTTGCAACTCACAACTCGCAACTTGCAACTGGCAACTCGCAAATTATCAAATCCAGTCAAAGAGGGGTACTTTATTGAAACATCCAATATAAAATCCTACGTAATCAGGCCATGAGCCAGTCAGTAAAGTAGTGTCCCACACATAAGAAACAACTTTTTTAGTTTCAAGTCTGATGCATTTCTAATGAAATGAGCTAAACTTCAAATCAGGGAAGGTTTCTTATCAGGAATCATCTTCCTTCGACCAACTGCTTAAAATCGAGCTCTATGATTCAATTGTGGTACAAAACATGTTATTTTTACTTGCATTTGTAATTTCTTTCTCTCAGGAAATGTCATGACTATTATTGGTAGATGATTTCAGCTTTGTGTGCATACATAGTCTATGTATAGTTTTTAGATAAGAAACAAGCATTATTTAGACTTGTACGACCCTGTACCCGTTCCTTGTAAAATAGGGCGTTTCATTGAAAGTCAGGGTCTGTGTAGTGTGTTTCTTAAATCTGCATTTCTTGTATGCAGGACATCAATGTGGCAGTCGTCGCAGATTTTTCTTCTGGCTTTCTTCATAGCTCTTTACATCAAAATACAATGATCTAAAATCAATTGATTGTCTGAACCTATAGATAGCAGCTTATTGAAAACGCTGATAATTCTCTTATCATTTAAAGCACTATTTTCATTAAAAAATAAATAGATGTTTCCAAAACCAGAAATTAAAATCCGGTTACTTTAGGCTTTAATCTGGTTAGATTTACCTTTTGAGAAGTCTGAGAAAGGATGGTTGAATTTTCATCCTGTAATGAATTTAGCATAATCGGTACATAATCTCACGAGTACTATCTCGCACAGCCGGTTTGCTAACGTAAATGCAATTAATGAGTTTGAATGAGTGCTTCATAATCCATACGGCATGAGGAAAATTTGACAATTCATTAAGGATGATTCTTGATTAGCAGGTGCTCTAATCAATGAACTGTTCTGCACAAAGAAGAGCTAGTAGTTCTCTACAGTTGTTGTAGAGGGTCATCTGACCACGGCAATTGTGCAGTTTGAACTATTGCAAAAACTTGTTAAGCTGACTCGTCTTATAACGAAGCACCTCCTCCATTAAACATCATTTTGGTTATCCCACAAGTAGAGTTTTTCTGATGGGTTTGCCACCCAGTGTAAATAAGACATTCTAAAATCGCCAACCATTGTAAAAGTAATGATTTATTTGTCCATTTTGCCTATTATGGTACGTCTATCGTCAAGAGATGTTCCACGACTTCAAAGCAAAGCGAAATTGCGGAAGCATTCAAGAACTACTTTAATAGCATAGGCCCAAGACTTGCGGAGAAGTCGACACTAAAGAATCTGATAGTTGGTGAGGGAGCTTCCACGACCCTTCATCTCGGGGGGGGGGGGGGTAAATCCAAATAGGCGGGTGACAAGGATGTGCCATTTGCATACGAAATCCAAACCCAAATCCGAAACCCAAAGGTTCATAAATCTTTGCAAAACGATCCCCAAAATTTTTAGGACATTGAAATTTTATACCCTAAAGTCGTGACAACTATCCAAAATTTTAACCAAGTAAGTGAAGTTTGATCGAAATCAATAGGGTGCCGGTGCAATATGCCTCTCAGCACGGGTATGCGTCTCTGCATGGGGCTGGAGCACAAATTCGTTTCAAAAGCCAACAATGCAGAAATGCGTGGGCTGGGGCACATATGCGCTTCACATGCCAAGTATACATTTGTAGCAAATAAGAATTACATAAATGATCACCCACAGGTAAATACGACAGAAATAAACAAATAAACAATTTCCTAAACGCTTCTCTTAGATTTTCAAAAACGGATTCAAAAACGAAAGTGTTATAAGATTACTGCTAAAATCAAAGCTTGAACTAAAAATCATAGCCTAATGACTTTCAAAACAATAAGTTATTCAAGCTGGAAATCAATAACCTAATTATCATCCTCGCTTATATTTTACTAGACCCATGCAGAGATGCATGGTCAAAAACTGCTATGCATTTCTGCATGGACCTGACAATCTAAGGTTCCCAAATAGTTCATTCCCTCTAAATGTTTATATACGTAGTTCTGAGATAGTTATCCATACTCGAAGAGGAAGATGGGCAATTTCTTTTGTCGGTTAGATTTTATTAGACTCATGCAGAAACGCATGGTAAGAAATCTGCAATGCTTTTTTGCATGGCCCCAAAAATATAGGGTTCCCAAATAGTAGTAATAATAATAATAATAATAATAATAATAATAATAATAATAATAATAATAATAATAATAATAATAATAATAATAATAATAATAATAATAATAATAATAATAATAATAATAATAATAATAATAATAATAACAACAACAATAACAATAATAATAATAATGATGATGATAATAATAACAATAATAATGATGATAATAATAATAATAATAATAATAATAATAATAATAATAATAATAATAATAACAATAACAATAATAATAATAATAATGATGATAATAATAATAATAATGATGATAATAATGATAATAATAATGATAATAATAATAGTAACTAATATTTTAACAGGTTGACTTGTTCAGATGTAAAACTATCTGTTATCATTCAAGGACCTGTAATCCTACCTATTGACAATAGTATTGGTTAAAGTCAAGCTAAAAATTAAAATAAAATGAAGATACTTTGATGTACAATTAAGGATAAGAATTTATAAGGGTCAAAAAACAGTTTTCTTGGACATCTACAGAGTCTTCGATA
This sequence comes from Aurelia sp. 4 Dawson et al 2005, assembly GCA_964019985.1. Lineage (NCBI taxonomy): Eukaryota > Metazoa > Cnidaria > Scyphozoa > Semaeostomeae > Ulmaridae > Aurelia > Aurelia sp. 4 Dawson et al 2005. The sequence goes on from OZ026506.1 coordinate 12,686,483, forward strand.
GTTTTAGTTTCCCTTTGAACAGCAAGATCGATCTTTCGTCACGGGTTGTTTTTTCGAGTCGGTTGAAAATGCGGGCTCCCTGGTACGCAAACGACTTTTTCCCAGTTTCAGTGCGCATTTTCGGTAAAACAACACAAGAGCCATTGCCTCTTGTGTTTATTTCATGCTCACATCTTTTGAAGTAACCATTCAAGTCTTCGGGTAGTAGATTATGCAATGATTTAAACACGTCAATGACAACCCTTGTGTTTAGTGTTTTTTCAATACTGTCCCATGTCGTTATCTTTGCACTTGGGTTCACAATTCTGGCTGCTCTGTGTTGTATATACTGCAGCTTGTTTACTGTTCCTTGGGGTAGGGAAAGCTGTAGTGGGTAGCAGTACAACAGTAGTGGTCTTATCATTGATTTATATATCGATTCTGCTACATAAGGACTGACTTTTTTGCGAATACGAGATAATAGCTTTACTCTGGCTGACGCTTTTTTGTAAACATTGTCAAAGTGTTGATGCAGGTTTAGATGGTTATCCAAATCTACACCAAGGTACTTGTATGACTTTTTCTCATGGATAGTTTGATTGTAGATCTTGGTCTCCACGTTTGGCTTTTTGGACAACTTTTGATGTGATCCATATAAAACAAACTCAGTTTTTCCTTTTTTCAAATTAATGAACAAGTTGTTTTCATCGAGCCAGCCGGCAACTTTTTGCAGCTCATTGTTAAGTAAATGTTCTAGATTATTCCTTCTACATGTTTAAATACGTACATATGAGAAACCGGGTGTCCCAAAAAAGTATACAGATAATGTCGACCCTAGCGACTAGAATATAGCGTGAATGAATCCAAAATGATTTTCAGAACATACCACGATAGCTAACTTGAACATGGATACCTCGTTTGTTGATATCGGAGCGTTGAGAGTGGACAACTTTGCCTCCACCTCCAAACCAGAGCTTTGAAGTTTTGGCCTAAACAAATTCTTGAAGCACAGTGAATAAAATCAACAAACTTTGAAGACGGCATAACAGATGTGTTTTACAAAATACAGCTTATTTGAGACTTATTGTCAAGGGAGCTGCGAAATCACCTTCATTCATCTCTCAATATCGACAATCTATTTTACACATACTCTTCATCGGTGAAAGCACTCCCTTGAGTATAAACACACTCTTGGAGCCGTCGAATCGTTCCTTGAAAAAATTTATTATGAGATCTCTCGGGAGTCAAGACAGGGAGGTCTGGAGATCTTTTGGGGGCAAAAAGATGTCTCCTCTCTTGTTGTGACCCACCCGCAGGGAATTTGAAGATACGTCATGATCAATCGGATCTCGAGAGATCTGATAAAGATTCTTTTCAATGAACTATTCGACAATGTCAAAAGTGCATTGATCCTCAAGGGAGTACTTTCACCGAAGAATAGTATGTTTGAATCAAATTGTCGATATGATATTGAGATAAATGAAGTTGATTTCGGAGCTCCCTTGACGATAGGTTTCACCAGGGCTGTATTCTTTTAAACGCATCTGTTATGCCGTCTTCAAATTTTGTTGATTTTATTCACTGCGCGTCAAGAATTTGCTTAGGCCAAACGTCAAAGCTCTGGTTTGGAGGTAGAGGCAAATTTGCGCTTTGAAGACAAATATCTTCACACTCAACGCACCGATATCAACCAACGAGGTATCTATGTTCAAGTTAGCTATCGAGGTAAATTTTGAAAATCATTTCAGGTTGATTCGCGCTATATTCTTCTCGCTAAGGTCGTCAAAATCCCTATACTTTTTTTGGGAAACCCGGTAATTAAACATACTAGAAGAGAAAGATTGGAAATTTCGTTTGTCGGTTAGATTTTATTAGACCCATGCAGAAACGCATGGTAAAAATCTACTATGCGTTTCTGCATGGCCCTGAATATCTAAAGGCCAGTTTACACGATCATATTCACATAAAATTTGCTTCACATTTTTGATGTGATCACAGAATGTGATCTTGTAAACGGGCATCACAAGTTGCTTGAAGTTATGTGAAGCAATTAAAAGTAATCCCCTTTAATTTGCCATCACAGATTTTGCATTTGAAAACTGGTCCAATGGAAAATATGTGATGACCAATTAAAGGGGATTAATTTTAATTGCTTCACATAACTTCAAGCAACTTGTGATGCCCGTTTACACGATCACATTTTGTGATCACATCAAAAATGTGAAGCAAATTTTATGAGAATGTGATCGTGTAAACCGGCCTTAAGATTCCCAGATAGATTATCCCTTCTAAGGGTTTACATGGGTGCTTATGAGATTGTTAAACATACTAGAAGAGAAAGATTAGGAATTTTTTGTCATTTAGACTTTGTTACACCCATGCAGAAACGCATGGTAAAAAGTTTACCATGCGTTTCTGCATGGCTCTGAAAATCTAAGGTTCGCAAATAGATTATTCCTTCTAAATGTTTACATGGGTGCATATGAGATAGTTAAACATACTAGAAGAGAAAGATTAGGAAGTTCTTTTGTCGGTTAGATTTTATTTGAGCCATGCAGAAAAGCATGGTAAAAAATTTGCTATGCGTTTCTGCATGGCTCTGAAAATCTAAGGTTCGCAAATAGATTATTCCTTCTAAATGTTTACATGGGTGCATATGAGATAGTTAAACATACTAGGAGAGAAAGATTAGGAAGTTCTTTTGTCGGTTAGATTTTATTTGAGCCATGCAGAAACGCATGGTAAAAAATTTGCTATGCGTTTCTGCATGGCCCTGAAAATCTAGGGTTCCCAAATAGTTTATTCCTTCTAAAGTTTTGCGTACGCAGATGTGAGACAGTTGTCCATACTGGAAGAGAAAGTTTGGGAATTTGTTCTGTCGTTTAGATTTTATTAGACCCATGCAGAAACGCATGGTAAAATATTTGCTATGCGTTTTTGCATGGCCCTGAAAATCTAGGGTTCCCAAATAGATTATTCCGTCTAGATGTTTACATACGTGCATATGAGATAGTTAAACATATTTAGTATTTAATAAGTGGTTTCTTATAAGGAAAGTTACGACGGCCTAAAAATGGTTTTTATATAAGAAAACCCGTAAAAAAGTTGCAAATCGAATTGCAACTTTAGAGTACCTTTTTATTTGACGAAAATTGTCTTCTTTCAAAAGAAAACAGGCAACTCGCAATTCTGGTTTCAACTCACACCTTTGAGTTTCCAACCCGCAACTTCCGTTCAACTTGCAAGTCGCAACTCGCATAATAAATGCAACACGCAACTCGTAACTCGCACAATAAGTGCAACTCGTAACTCGTAACTCGCAAAATGTAAACAACTCGCATTCGCAACTCGCATTTGCAACTCGCAAGTCGCGCTTTACCATATCACTAGTTTCAAACGGTTCGAACAGTGCACAACAGAAAACTCAAGAGGAGTGTTGCTGGTAATTAAGAGAGATCAAGGGCTTGATGCAAAACGATGCGTGTTGCGCTTGTAGCTGCTGAGAATGGATTGGCTCGAAATTTAAATAGCTGAAGATTAAAGTTTGCATTAGAAACATTTTGATAAACATTTGATAGTAATTAAAAAACATAGACTGTCGTAAAGTTAAGTACAGACACATCATCACCTATTAGTCGTTGAACCCTTATTCTTGAGTAACATCAACCTATCACTGGTATTTCTTTTACAAGAAACTAAGAATTTGCTGGAATTTTTTGCCAATACTTTAAAAGTATCAGATTTCGGTAACTCGGAGTTCTTGAAGGTTCAATTGAGATATTCATGTGCACCACGTGCCGTGTTGAACAGTTAAAAACCTAAATTTCTTATGGCCTTTCCAATGTTCAGACCGTGGGCAAGGGAGGGTAACTACCATACAAGCTGGCACAGGAAGTTTTGGGGTGTCATTTTAGAAAATAACTATTTAGGGCATTGATTTTGATCAAATTTCACTTACTAAAATTTTAAATAGTTGGCACAACGTTAGGGAATGCATTATGAATGGCCTGTAAATTTTGGGGTATCGCTGTCGCGAAAACTGATAAATGTTAGGGTGTAATTTCATACGTGAAATGGGACACCCCATCAGCCGCCTATTGAGGTTAAGCCCTAAGGACTACCACGGGTTCAGACTGAAGCATATCTTCCGAGGAATATGATACAGAAAACGAGTGAACATACAGAAATATATGTAAAGGATTTCCTCTCTCAGAATAAATAAACATTTTCCCAGGACTATCGGAGTCACTGTATTTTTCGGTGATCTGAGAGTTGAGTTTCTTATAAACACTTTCGTTTAAGTATGTGTAATTTACTTAAATCTGTCTTAACTTTAGATGTTTCCTTGTGGTTGAAGTGTTCACTTACCCGAGTCCTTATTGTGATATTTTGTTGAGTGCGAAGCGCATAGTGCTTCACAGTGATCTCATGCACCATAGCGCATCGACAATATGGTGACGCACAGTAGTGCACCAGAGCGATGACGCATTATATAATTCATCCCATTAGCGATCCGCTTTGTTGCGAAACGCATAAGTGCACGAGGCCATGCAGAGACGCATGCCATGCAGAAACGCATATTACACCGGCGGTTACACACTTAAGGGAAACTGAAGTTTTAGACAAGAAAAATACATCGCAGACAAAAACTAAAATCATCCAGTAAAAGAGCAGTCCTTTAAACATATTTACTTAAGACTTTTGGTTTTGACTTTGCCTGATTCACCTTTGGGATCGATGTTTCTACAGCTGAGCTCGGCGGTGGTTTTCAGACACCGGCGGTGGTTTTCGAACGGAAGTTAAAATTGCAGAGTATGCCAAGAAATCGCTTCTTTTGATTTATACTATGGAATTCTTGATTCTATGGACTCATCTGCTTAATTTGATGTACTTTGAAAAACTACAACCTTTTGTCTCTGCTTTTGTTTACAATAAGACTTAAAGGACACACAAAGCAACACAGTTTAACGGAGAATAACTCTTGGATTTTCCAAAATGAGATACCAGTATCAGTTGCAAAGCTCTTCACTAATATTATAAAAAGCGAACTGCATTAACAAAAGCAGGTTCATCCTACATGTTTTAAAGCAAAATGAAAACAGTTCTTATCAGTTTAGTGAGTTCACCATTACTTTTCACTGGGGATGCGTTGGTTTTTAAATCAAATTCAGTTATACTCTAATTTAAAAATTTCACGAAAGATGTATTAGTATGAAGAATCATTTTACGCCAATTTATACAATTTGAGAATAATTACATATCTGTGCAAAATTGTATTCTTCTGAATGAACAGGACAGGACAGGTTTCCTGAAGAGGTCAATGACCTGGCCCTTGCTAGTGCTAATGTATACTTTATCAAATAGCAGACAAAACTTTGATTTAAAGTATCAGATGCCCAAGCATGATATGCAAGTTCATTTGCTTTTTTTGCACAAAAGCCTTCCTTTTTGTTTGCGAAAACAATCGCTGTAGACAATGGACTCGCAAGGCACCTTCGAGCTCGACTAACCATTTTCTTCCAGGGATGATTTGCTGGGTGTCCGAAAACAACCGCAGCAACCTTTTCAGGGCAATCGAAACAAACAACCCTACCCCCGTCAATGGGAGGTTTTTAAGTTTCAGTCACCTTCCTGTATTTTGGTCTCATGTCAGACATTCTATTTACTTAGTTTATTTAGAATTCTTGACTCTTTCTGCCACGAATTCAAAGCTTCTTCTGAAGGTGCAACTTTTGGAACGACAATGTCATTACTGTAATCATGCTGAGAAGGTATAAATAGTTAGTTGTTTGATCTCGCTTTGCATTCAAGAGGGCTTTCCCTGGGGATGCTTAGTATGTAAATTGGTAGAATATAATGGAAACAGCCATCTTCATCTATTAAAAGTTATTGCGAATATGATTTACCCCTCAATTTCTTAGGTTTATTCAAGAGTGGTCGATTACCACCGCCGTCCGATTATCACCGCTGACACCCTACCCTAAAGAGCTATTTTTGCAAAGTTACACGCAAAGTTTTGACTACAAGTGACTTTACCAAAAGTGATATCACAAAATTTACATCTGCTCAAGGAGCCCTAAAATTGGCATTGCTCGTGCCAGCACTTATGCCCGTACCAGCAACGTCCTCCTCATTTCGAATTTCACTTGGCTGAGAAAGCATTACTGAAAAAGAAATAAAAAAGATGTATACTCATAATATGCAGGATATGATAAATTTTCTGTAAAGTTAGTAAAAGATGCAGCAGGAATTTTATGTAGCAAGCTGCAAGCTGCCATATTCAACTCTTCATTTGAAACGAGTATTTTTTCCTGACAAGTGGGAAAGTGGCCTTCCAATAGGGGTATGAATAACGAGTTCACAATAAAATCCTTAAATTTACGTTTTTTGCACAAATTCTTCGCCATTCACGTTCACTTTAACCTGATTAGTGTCAGAAGTTTAGATTGGAAGAAGAAAATAGCATGGGTGAGAGAGATATGGGGAAATGTTGGGGGGATAGCATCTGCATATTTATTACTATGGGATTAAAAATCTTACATACATACATACATACATAAGTTGTTTTGGATTAAAAATCTTTGTTTGGATTAAAAATCTTAGTATTTGTTTGAAATTCTATGCCTTATGAAGCTCGAGAGAGGTGAAACCCCCGTGCGTTTTGTCGTCCTGTGTTGCGTACTTGTTAGTAAAGTCGCTACCATTTGATTTAACTCCTTGTAAAGTCATTTTTGCAACCATGAAACGTTTGCAACTTGAATTTACTCATATTTTTAATGCTCCTAAGAAAACGAGAAAGATCGCATAAATAGTTCGATCCTTGGGCTTTTTAACTAAAATTCTAATCATTGAAATACGGGAAGTACCCCAGGTGCTATGAAAAAGAAAGCTCAAATTTCTTTTCTGGCTCACCCAGCATGGATTGTCAAGGGAGGGCATCAGGCACGACAAAAACTATTCATGACACTCAAAGCTGTCAGTGGCTTCACCAGGACAAATAAGTCAGGACGGGAGAAAATTAAGGCGAGGAAATTTTTAGGACAAGCCCTTTACTTTAGCCTAGAATATAGGAATCAAATGATTAGCCGATTTCGCTCGTGGCTCATGGCCGGAAACTTTCAAAGCCTCATTTTCACGGACCAATCAGACGGCGATAAAGAGAAGAAGGCAGAAGAATTGTGGGAAGATTTTTCTAAATTTACCTATCTTCATAAGACGCCACCAGGACAAATAACTGCTTGAAATTTCCCGAATTTTTTTGAAAAAATCTACTCGCCAGACGTTAAGGAGAATTGGATGCCTGTTTGTCTCATGGTTTCTCGGAGTTATGGCCGTTCCAAAACCAATATATGGCATTCAACCTTAAACTATAGAAATTCTGGGTTAGAAACAATGGCAATAACGGTAGTGATTGTTTTAAGAACGATCCCAGAAAGCCAAATATCGATGTTTCCAATTGTTTTTGCCATCGTCCTTCCATCACAGTTACTTTGGTTCAAGATTCAATGCCTTTTCGATTTCTACGTGAACTGAAAAAATGCTAAGGTTAGTTCATACATTTCAAGTCATACGGTAATACCCTTGTTGTAAGAAATAATGATAAGATGAAAGGAAAGAAAATAAGAAGTGATATTACCAACCTTCTGCTCCTCAGCATACAGCTCAAATGCTTACTGATTGCTGAGGAATCTAATTTCACGGTATTCAGCCAATCAAATAGCTCTTTTCCGACCATGCGATACCAAATTGGCCGTTCAAAGTAAATTCTTGAGTACCCTCACGAAAGTTGAAATGGCTACTAAGTTACAATAATTACATGGAATTTTCTTTGATTAAGCAGAAGAAGGGGTGCCCCTTCAAAGAATGAATCTGCCTTCATTTTCCATTTAAATTTCTCCAAATTTCGTTTGAGACATCCAGTCTTGAACAACTTCTTGCAAATTCGTATCGTTCCATACTTTCTCTGCAAGCGCCAGTAATCTCCTCAAAAACGTCGCATCGATGTGCTTTGTGCTACAGATAATGCGATTCGATACAGTTCATACACTCGTGAATAGAAATGGTATGCCTGATTTTGCTCAATTCATTCAAACGGAAAGAGAAATGGATAAAACATTTTTTTGGCTATTGGATTTACCAAATTGAATTTTTTGTTGCGCTGAAAGTTTACCGCTTTGCTCCTTTTCTTTGATTGTATTCAATCATGAATAGATTTGACACATTTCCTGCACAAATTTTTCGTTGCGTTGTTGTTTTGTGTAAGATCTATTCATTGGTGAACCAAACAGCCAAATAATGTTTTATCAGTTTTTGTTTCCACTTGAATGAATCGAGCACAATCAAGCATGCCATTTCTATTCACGAGTATATGAACTGTATTGAATCGCATTATCTGTAGCACAAAACCTATCGATGCGACGTTTTGAGGAGATTACTGGCGCCTGCAGGGAAAATATGGAACGAGACGAATTTGCAGAGACATTTGAATGGAAAATGAAGTCAAATTCATTCTTGAGTTGTTGGTAAGTGAATCATTTAGCTAGATAGCACAAAGTAAGCCATTTTGGGGACAACGAATGTGTTTTAATCGGTAAGAATCACCTGGGATTTTGAAATGTAATTGAGGGGACAGTGCTTAGGTTATTGCTTAGGGCAATGTCTTAGCCTGCGTGCAGACTCTACAGTCAGTGCGGAGGAGCGAAAAGGAGAAGAAAGCTCCCTGTAGAGTCTGCGCAACGGCGACCAATTTTGTGTTTTGAGTTCTCAGAATTTTTGGAACCATCTGCGATTGGCTGCACGATTTAACTCTTGTTCTTACTTGTGTTCAGCGTGTTCTGCTTGAAAAAAATTTTGGAATAATGTTTGTTACACGCAAAATAGGCTGAACGTGAGTAAGAGCAATAGTTAAATTGTGCAGCCAATCCTAAACGGTTCCACAAAATCTGAGAACTCAAAACACGAAATTGGTTGCCGTTGTGCAGGCTCTAGAAGGAGCCTTTTTCTCCTGTTTGCTCCTCTGCACTGACTGTAGAGTCTGCACGCAGGCTACAATATCCATGATTGCTGAGATTTTTATCTTTATATCTCATTTGTGGCGACCCTTATCGATGTTTGCACTAATGTCAATGTTCTTTAACTGGAAAATGAATGTAATTTCCGCTCCATATTTCATATTCATATTTTATATATTTATTTCATATTTGATTTGTTTAGGAGGGTTGCCCTTTAACCGAAGTTGTTTTTCAAGGAGCCCCGCAATAAAAACTAATCAAAAACTTAAAATCCTAGAAAATAAGAACCATAATATCAAAGACCTATTTACAACTAACTGATATTAGCAATAAAAAAGGAACTAATCAGTCCCGCAATGATTTTTTGAAACCACCTAGGGAGGATGCCGTCTTAGACTCAGCAGGAAGGCTATTCCATAGTTTAGCTCCCCGGAAAGAAAAACATTTTCGTCCATTTGCTGACCTTTTCTTTGGCAACCTTAGATCAGTCTCAGAGTATCGAATACATACATATTATTAATAACTAGGTTCTTCGATTGAATGTTCTTAGGTCACTTATTCCCTCTCAACTTACTTTTTTTACTATCCGGAGATATCCATTTAAATCCAGACCCCCAAACTGAAAATCAGTTCAAGTTCTTTCATTGGAACTTGAATAGCATTTGTGCAAGGGGTGCAGTAAAAGGTCTACTTATCGAGGCCTATAAGTCTGTTCATCATTTTGATGTGATAACGATATCCAAATCCATGTTAGATCAATCCATTAATGATCAATGCAAAATGATTTTCAGAACATACCTCGATAGCTAACTTGAACATAGATACCTCGTTTGTTGATATCGGTGAGTTGAGAGTGAAGATATTAGTCTTCAAAGGACAAATTTGCCTCCACCTCCAAACCAGAGCTTTAACGTTTTGGCCTAAGCAAATTCTTCACGCGCATTGAATAAAATCAACAAACTTTGAAGACGGCATAACAGATGTGTTTTACAAAATACAGCTTTTGTGAGACCTATCGTTAAGGGAGCTCCGAAATCAGCGTCATTCATCTCTCAAGATCGACACCCCTTCTACTGATTAATAAAAAAAAATCCATGAAAACTATTGTAACCTAGTAGCCATTTCAACTTTCATGAGGGTACTCAAGAATTCACTTTGAATGGCCAATTTGGTATCGTGTGGTTGGAAAGGAGCTATTTGACTGGCTGAATACAGTGAAATTGGATGATTTCCGCGTGCTTCAGCAACCAGTAAGGACTTGAGCTGTATGCTCTGCTCCTCTGGACCTGTTTCTTAGCGTCGTTACGGTGTCAATAGTGTGATTTACGTTTGAAGTGGGAGTGGGAAGTTAAAGGCAAGGCATCATACACGATTCAAGGGGAGAGGTCAACACAAGGGAATGCTAGTTGAATTGGGGGCGGGTGTGTGCTAAACAAGGCAACTTGATTTGTAGTATAATTTGTTGTGAATAAAAATTTGCAAATAAAACAAGACTCGATCATTACTCTATAGAATATACATTTTACACTTTTCTTTCCTTTTTTCGAGAAAACTTTTCTTTCAATAACACCGCTGCGGGGACCATCATGGAAACAAAATCACGCTGACCTTTTACTGCTATCCCTGCCATTTTAAACTGGGGGATATTTTTATGATGGATTTTTATACTAGGTCTTTGTTTTTTCTTTTTATCATGTAATTAGTTTTCCGTTTATTTTCCTGTAAATCTTTTATAGCAAGTTTTTAATCTTAATTCTATGGCACAATTTTACATACATACATATATGATCACTCTCTAGTTGTTATTCTTTTATAAGCAAGTCTTGATAAAAATTTGCTAAGATTAGTTCACACATTTTAAGTCAAATGCCAATACTCAGAAGTATCTGTATTTTGCTACTCTTTGCATCCATGGCATAAGTTTTCAAGGTGCGAAACAAGTTATAGGATTTACCAAGGAGGGTTTATCAAGAGTTTTTATCATCTGACTTGAAGTGGCATAAACAAGGCTTGGTAAGCCTCGGCCAATGTCACCTATCGGAAACGCTATATATCCATCAGACCTTGAGGTATTTAAACCAGCATCCAAACCTGGATACCCAAACATCTGGTGAGTAGATATCTTCAACAAATTTCAGAAAATTTCCAGCAGTATTTTTCCTCGTTGCTGTTATAAAGGTAGGTAAAATTTAGAAAAGTTTTGGCACGTTTCTTCTGCCTTTTTTGCTTATTCACGTTCTGATTGGTTAGTGAAAATGAGGCTTTGAAGGCTTCCGGCTATGGGCCACGAGCAAAATTCGATTAGGGCCTTTGATTCTTTTCTTATGTTACTTTAGCCAGTGATATAAGAAATTGAATATGATTCTGTAACACATTTTTTATCGATTAGCATAGCAGAGAAAGGTTTTAAGTAAGCATAATTTTCCAGCGCCAAATAATCATCATTTTGTAACTGCTTTTCTGAATCACGCCATATGATGTACATGATATATATAATTCTTTACAACGATCGATATCCCTTCAGTACAAAAAAGAAGATTTAAAAAGAAAAATAAGCAAGTTAGCTAAATTAACCTGATCTTGTAGGGAGCTGTTTTTGAGAGGGCATGAATTAATCATCAAGGCTCATCAAATGCCTATTCAGATGTAATTTAAACAGGCGCAGTGATGGCAATTCTCTCATATTAACTGCAATATCATTCCCAGTCTTAATGCCCGAGTAATGAAATCCTTTCTTGGTTAATTCAAGGTTTAGCTTGGGAATATGGTGATCTCTATTATTCATCGTATTATGATTTGATATAGAACATCTCTGTTGGAACATATTCCAGAAGCTTTCAGGGCATTGTTTGTTTAAAATCTTATACCGGATGTCCCAGAAAAAACGCAACAGATTTAAAAATTGTGATAGCAATTGTTTCATATTCATTATCGAACGATTATTTTCATGAAAATCTACAATAATTAGAATAAATCTTGATATATTTTCCAGTGTTTTTGGGGACTTGACTGTAAAGTTAAAATTCAGCAAACATCAAATTTGCCCCTTCGTCAAAACCAGAGCTGCTGCATTAACAATAGTGAATTATGGCATGTTGTAAAAACCGGACCCTAGGACCCTAGGACCCCTGAGACCCCTAGGACCATTAAGTACTGAAGATGAAAAGGACCCTTAACACCAGTGGGTCATCACCACACTCAAACAATAGGCACATGTCATCAAGCTGGCAAGCATGCTGCTGCGCGTCATCAACTTCCCCTCTTCCATCAAACGAGCTTCCGCTCCACAAATCAATACCAGGAAACATGCAGAGAGCTCTCGAAATAGTACGAAGGGGGGAAAAACAAATGGCAGAAGATACCTACAGTTGCCATTATATTCTGTACGACAATTTTCGCGAAAGCTGTTCACCCCTGACAAATTCTTCTGGCCCGTCATTGCCTTTCAATATCGCCAGGTATTTGAACCAATTTGGTTTTCAGCTGTGGGTAGGTGGTTCACTGTGGTTTATCGTCGAAATGGAATTGGATGACATACAAAGTCTGTCCGATTCCTTTTCATATCTCAATTCACCAGAAAAGAAGAGACAAAAGGTGGAAGAAAAGGCATCTGACAAAGACAGGTAATTTACTGATTCATTAATTCATACTTTTAATTAGTGCTTCGTAAGGCATCATAAGACAAAACAGTGCAGTGCAAACTGAAACTGGCTAGGCCTTGATGAACACGTGAGCCCGCGTCAACCTAATGTTGAATGACCAGAACAATGAACTTGGTTCTAGCTTTTCAAGAATTATAAGCTTTTACCCACAAGACTATTTCTTTGCTGAATAGATCTTTTACCATTCTACATTTGCTTGCAAAAGGAAAGTGATAGAGTGTGCAACATAAGCGTATCTATGGGAAGAAAAAACCGGATAAGTCCCACAGCCAGGGCATTGAATCGAGATGGCAAGATGACAAGATGGCCAATAATAATAATAATAATAATGATAATAATAATAATGATAATAATAATAATAATAATAATAATAATAATAATAATAATAATAATAATAATAATAATAATAATAATAATAATAATAACAAGGTCAATGTATCCGAACAAATTACATCAAGGCAAGAATAGATAAAACCCAGGAAAATAGCCTCTGTCGTATGTGTGGACAAAAAGAAGAAACTGTAATACACATCATTTGTGAATGCACAAAACTTGCACAAAAAGAGTACAAGAAGAGACACGACCTTGTAGGAACAGCAATCCATTGGGAATTATGCAAACAGCTAGAATTCAATCATGCTGATAAATGGTATGAACACAAACCAGAATCTGTCCTTGAAAATGAAAAAAGCCAATTGCTGTGGGACTTTGAAGTGCAGACGGATCATCATATAGAAGCTCGAAGGCCTGATCTCATAATTGTTAACAAAGAAAAGAAGACATGTCAAATTGTGGATTTTGCAATACCTGGAGATCACAGAGTTGAAATGAAAGAAAGGGAAAAAAGGGAGAAATATCAAGATTTGGCAAGAGAATTACAAGTACTATGGAATAAGAAAGTTACTGTAATCCCAATAGTGATTGAGGCTTTGGGGACAGTCCCAAAGTCATTGAAAGATAGATTAGACCAAATCGGAATCCGAACAAAAATTGACACTATGCAGACCACAGCGTTGCTGAACACAGCCAGGATCGTAAGGAAAGTCTTGGAGCTCTAAGGAGGCTTGTTGCTACTGGACCTTCAAGAAAAATCCACCAACAACGGTGTGAAATGAACTCACAATAATAATAATGATAATAATAATAATAACAATAATAATAATAATACTAATAATAATAATACTAATGATAATAATAATAATAATAATAATAATAATAATAATAATAACAATAATAATAATCATTGACGTTTCATGCCCGTTTGATGGAAGAGTGATCGAAAGAGAAGAGGAGAAGAGGGAAAAGTATGAAGATCTTAGAAGGGAAGTAGCAAAACTATGGAATGTCAGGAAAGTGGTGATAATACCAATCATCATCGGAGCTCTTGGTACGCTGAGCAAAAACTTTAAGAGATATGTTGAGCAACTTGAAATGGGACAAATGACAACTTTATTACAAAAGACGTGTGTACTTGGCACGGCGAAGATAATTAGAAGGACTCTGGACACCTAAGATTGAGGGATTCAATCCGCTGCCCAGAAAAAGCCGCCAAACAACAAAAAAGGCGTGAAGAAAGGAAATAATAATAATAATAATAACAATAATAATAATAATAATAATAATAATAATAACAACTACCCCGAGACCTTTGAAGTACCGGGTTAGCGTCCAGCGGGGTTAAGTCTGTCTCATGGGTAGGGGGTGGCTCTTCAGCCTTGGTTGGCAACCCCCCTAGTGATGGTGTCACGAAAAAAATACCCGAGGGAAGGAAAACCCAGATAAAACCAACCCCATTAAAACAGAGTAAAGTATATCAATAAGCTGCCATGTTTACCATCGGCTCTCACAATCCTACTTCTACGAAAACGAGGCTAATCCAACAGAACGGAACAAAACATATAAACGACGCTATAAAATAAACGAACAATAAATGAAAGTAGCTATACAATATCACTCTCATTTTCTATTTGTTCTCTTGTATATTGTTTGAGCATAAAGCATTTGGATGCTATTTGTTTTTACCGTTCTTTCTTGATCTGCCAGTCTTACTTCTCCCTTCTCCTAAAGTTTGTTGTTGTGGATGACAGAACGTAATTTCAGGTTCGATTGCCTGAGCTTCGTGTTGATCGTTGGCAGGGTCGTCGACTGGGCCTGGTGGAGGTGGTGGTACGTAAACTTCATCAGGGGCGTGGTTGTTGCTTCCTGGATGCACTGGGGGTTCATTTTGGGTGGCACTTGTGTCATTATTTCTACGTCTCGTGTTGCTTGGCAGGTCATATGCTTTATTACAGGGCTGTGGTGTGTTTTGGGCAGGTCTGGAATGAGGTGGCATTGTTTGAGCAGGCTGTTGATATAACTTTATTTGTGATGCATGGCGAATTATTGGCTGCCTTGGACGTTTTGTATCGCATGAAAGAAGTGTGTATTGTGTTCCCTTGACGTCTATCACAATATACGGAGTTTTTTCATAGAAAGATTGGAATTTTGTCTTCCCTTTGAAGCGCATGGCCAGGACTTCGTTGCCTTGAATGATGTTGGGATATTTTCTCCATCTGGACGCATTTTGCTTGGCATTTGCTTCGGTTTTGCGTCCTTTGTCGCGTTTTTTGGCTTCTTTGATATGTTGCTCTGTGACGGGGGGCCTTTTCGGAAATCTGCAGTGGTAGCCGCCTCGAACGAGCACGTCGCCGGGGGCGAGTCCTGTTGCTGGGTGTGGTGTAGAGCGATAGTCGATTAATAGGTCATCCACTGCTTCTTGCACAGGTTTGTTCGTATCAAGGGCGACTTTAACTGCTTTACCCAGTGGCTTCATAAAACATTCAGCCTCATTTCCCTGGGGATGGTAAGGGTAAGAATGTTTTACCGATATTCCTCTTGCGGTGGAGAAATCTTTGAATTCCTGGTTGTTGAAGGGTGGGCCGTTGTCAGCTTTGTGTTCTAGTGGGTTTCCAAAGTTGTTGTAGGTAGCTCCTAGGGCTGGGAGCACGTGTCGAGCACTTGTCGAACGAACTACTTTCCCATCTGGAAATCTGGAGAGATTTCAGCGGTTGACAAGGATGTGAGATGTGTCTGGTAGGGGCCCGAACAAGTTAAGGGAGACAGAATCCCAGGGGTGATCTGGTATGGGTGTGCTTGAAAGGGGCACTTTGGTCGGGTCCCTTGTGTGTATTTGGCATTCGTGGCAGGTTTCGAGGCGATTTTTGGCGGCATTGTCTAGGCCAGGGAACCAGAAATGGGCACGGATGCGTCGTTTTACTGCATGTTGTCCTGCATGTGATCCAGCATGTGCCAAAGAAATGATCTCGTCATGGAGTGACTGTGGTAGTAGAATTTTATCACCTCTGTAAATGATGTCATCTGCGCCAATAGAAAGTTCACTAAAGGTTCTATAGAAGCCCTTTAGTGTTGGATCATTTTGTGGTGCTTGACCAAGTGCTATGAAGTGGCGTAGACGTTCCAATTGTCTGTCAACGAGTTGCGCTTGATGCAGACGCTGCTCTGAGATGATAGTTCTGATTGGCTGATGAAGAAGAAAGAGAAAATTCTGATGCTCTTTTGCTTCTTCTTTAATACATGCAGGCAGTTTGTTAATGGGAATGGCATGTCTACTGGTGTAATCTGCTGGGTTATCCTTTCCTTTACGCCAAACAACCCGATGGTTGATGTCTTGGTGGGGAAGAAGGATGCGTTCAATGCGAGATGGTGGCTTTCTTTTTGAGGTCCACAGTGATACCAGAGGCAGCTGGTCAGTGATAATTGTAGCTGGTGGGCCTCCAACAAGAATGTGTCGAAACTGGCGAAGACCGAAGTCAATTGCTGTTGCTTCCAAATCAAGTTGTGAGTAATTTTTCTCGGCATCTGTGGTGGTGCGTGATGCTATAGCAACTGCTTTTGTAGCATCAATGGAGGCTCCTTGGGTGAGGATTGCAGAGAGGCCTGTGTAATGGGCATCGACAAAGATAAAGGTTGGGGCATTTGTGTCATAGTGTCGGAGTAGGACATCTTCATTGAAGGCCTTCTTGAGATTTTGGAATTCAGTCTCATGGGCCTCTGACCATACAAATGTATTGATATCCCTTGTTAGCTCCCTGAGGTTGGCTGTAGCTGCTGCAAGGTCTGGAATGAATTGCCCATTTGAGCGAATCATGCAAAGGAATGATTTAACTTCATCTTTGTTCTGTGGTCTTTCTGCATGGCGTACTGCTTGGACTTTCTGTGGATCTGGTTTGATCCCGTCTTTCGTGACTTGGAATCCCCAAAATGGAATTTCTGGGGAAGCAAGGATGCATTTCTTTGGACTGACTGTTAGTCCTGCACTTGCTAGAGCAGAAAGGACACGTTCCAGAGAGGTGTTGTGGCTTGTGATGTCCGTTGCTGCGATCACAATGTCATTTTGAATCACTGCAGTATTTGGTATGTTTGCAAGAATGGGGCGAAGTCTTTAGTTGAGTTCTCCGTATGCTGGCAAAGTACCCATGGTTAGGCGTTTATATCTCATGAGGCGGTCACCGGCAGGAAAAACCGTTAGTGGGCGGGATGCTGCATCAAGTTCAAGTTGATGAAATGCAGTTTTGAGATCCAGCTTGCTGAAAATCGATTTTCCATTGCACATGGGCAGGATGTCTTCTACACGAGGTATCGGCAAGTGGGGGTCTTCGAGGGCTTGGTTGAGGCCCCTCAAATCCACTGTGATTCTCATGTTTCCATCTGGTTTGGGGACTAAAACTGGATTGGCAAGCCACGTTACTGGCCCATAGTGCTGTTCTATGACATCATCCCTTTCCATCTCATGAATGATTTTCTCAAAATTGGGTTGAAGCTGGTATGGGATTTGTCTTGGTGGCTGAATTACAGGCTTAGCATTGGGTTTCAGATGAAAGTGTACAGGGCTTGCTTTTAATTTTCCAAGACCCGTGAAGACATCTTCATACTTTGATAGGATACTTGCAACTGATTGCTGAGATTTGTTCTTGAGGTTGTCAAAGTCATTGTTACAAACTTGGTTTTGAGTGTTGTGGCTGGAAATTGCACTGACTTGACTGGGAGGGCCATTGAAAGAGATGATTCCTAGAGCTTCAGCTAGTTTGCAAGAGATCAGGTTGCAAGGGTTACCATGGAGATCCCTGTCACCAATGACAACCCATGTTGCTTTCTGTGTTGTATTGTTCCATGTGGTGTCTAGGGTGATTTGACCTTTAGGGGTTATGATTGCGTTTCCATATGGTTGCAGAGTGACGAGAGTGCGGAAAATTCTCCTGATAGTTTTGGGCACATTACTCTCAAGGAGGATATTGACCTCTGCACCAGTGTCAATGAGTGCCTGGATTTTTGTTTTTCCTAGGCTGATTTCTGCTTTCTTATGACTGCTTGAGATGGTATGGATTTTTTTGAGGGAGTCCTGCTTGATGGATGTGATTGTGGAAACCCCTTTTACCATTTTAAAGCAGACAGCAGAAAAATGGCCCTTTTTCCCGCAAGCATTGCAAAAAGCATTTTTAGCTGCGCAATTTGGGCCCCGATCACAGTTGCTTCTGCCACAGCCCGCACAACACATAATTTTGCTTGCACCCTGGGGAGGTTTAAAATTATTCTGAAAATTCTCCCTTCTTTGAGCTTTTTGGGAGTATTTTCCCCCTCTTTTACCAATTTTGTTTACTTGTGCATGCTGGGGGTCTTCATTTTCAACACAGTTAACATGAAAAGAGCTACTAGGTGATTCAGAGTCCATCAATTTGGTTGCTTCTTCAGTGGCTTCAATTTTTCTTGCTGTTGAAATCAATGAGGCCAAATCATGTTCCTTTTCAAGTGCATTTTCTCTTATACTAGCAATGTTGGTACCAATTATTATTTGATCTCTTATCAAAGTCTTATGAATTTGATCTTTCTCAGTACAGGCTGTGTTTGTACATTTGAATGCACATTTATCAGCATGTTGGCAGATTTTATTGATAAAAGCATCAATTTTCTCACCTGGTTCTTGTTTGAGCTGGTGGAATTGGTAATGAAGGAGTACCTGGTTTTGAGCTGGCTGGTATCTATAATGAAGCTTTTTTACCATATCGTCAAAATCAGCAGATTTTATTTTGGCCATATCTTGGTTGTATTCAGCTTTAAGATCAGTTTTTAATCGCTCACCTGTGAAAGCACACATTCTAAATACCTTTGCTTTGTGCTCTTTCTTTTGTGCGTCTGTAGCATCCTCTTTGAGTTCACCTATCGAGGCAACATCGTACCACATTTCCCAGGACTCTATAAATTCTGTAAAGGCTTGTAGCGTGTTTCCATCGTGTTCAGCAGGGTCAAAGTGTGGAGGTCCATTACTCTTGGCAAGTGGGTTCATCTTTAACGAAGGTATCCCGTCCTTTTCGCCAGTTAAAACAGAGTAAAGTATATCAATAAGCTGCCATGTTTACCATCGGCTCTCACAATCCTACTTCTACAAAACGAGGCTAATCCAACAGAACGGAACAAAACATATAAACGAGGCTATAAAATAAACGAACAATAAATGAAAGTAGCTATACAATACCCGTAATCTTATGGTGTAATGATATCTTCTAATCAGATAGACAACAACCCCGTAAACGGGACCGGATCCTCAGGTGAAGGTGTCGCGTGCGGCATGGGTACTGGGGGCACGCAGCCGGACCCAGGTCGTCATCCTACTACTGCAAATGTGAAAACCAAATGGACCAAAGAATTGAACAAGATTGTCATGAAATGCTATTTAAAAAGTGATCCGAAAAAAGGGGATTTCGCAAAAGAATGTTGACCATCTGGAATAACATTGGACTCTTTGAAGTAACAGAACAACAGCTTGCTGGCCAAGCATTATGTATCAAGAATCGAGGTTGGTTGTCAGAGGTTGAAATCGAAGAAATAAAGAGAGAAATAGAAAATATGGTAGAAACAGTACAAGTGCAAACAGAAGAAGATGAGCAACAAGAGAGAGCAGAAGTAGTCGAAGAGATTAATATAGTACAGGCCTTTGAAGGAATAGAATGCGCCGATAAAGAGGAGATTCTACAGCAACTAAAAGGAAAGTTAAATGGATCTGAGACCCTCCAACCAATAAATCTGAAGAATTTTGATCGCAAAAAAGTTAGAGAAAAGACTGAAATAGTAAACAAAGTCGTTAGTAAAATTACTACAAATAACATCACTGAGACTAATCTCTTAATTCGAGCAGGAGCGAGCGTAGTAAATGATCTTGTTGGGGCAAAGAAAGTAGGCAGACCGAATGAGATACCGTGGTGGAAAAGAAGAATACAAAACCAGATAGCAATGATGAGAAGCGACATCAGCAAACTGAAAGAATGGGAAAAGTTAAAGAACAAGAAAGAGAAGCAAAGGCTTGAAAGTAGATACCACGTAAAGACAAAAGGAGTGAAAACTGTGATAGAGGAACTGAAACAAAGAATAAAAGCGAAAAAAACCAAAATACAGAAAAATGA
This sequence comes from Aurelia sp. 4 Dawson et al 2005, assembly GCA_964019985.1. NCBI lineage: Eukaryota > Metazoa > Cnidaria > Scyphozoa > Semaeostomeae > Ulmaridae > Aurelia > Aurelia sp. 4 Dawson et al 2005. The sequence continues at coordinate 12,706,589 of OZ026506.1, forward strand.
TCAAAGAAGTAACCAGTATCGACAAAACAGGCTATTTTCTTCCAATCAAAAGCGTCTTTTCGAAGAGATTGAAGGAGTAGTTCAAAGTGAAGGTGTAACCCAGGATGCGTAAGAGAGCAAAAACTTTTGGGGAGACCTATGGGACAATGAGGTCAAACATAACGAGGAAGCAGAATGGTTAAAGAGAGTTAAAATTTCCACAAGAAATGTGCCTGAACAAGCTGAGGTCGTGATAACAAGAAAAACGCTGAAGCAACAACTAAGCAAAATGCCGAAATGGAAGTCATCTGGATCAGATGGTGTACATGGACACTGGTTAAAAAGCTTCACAACTTTACATGACACAATAGTTCAACAATTAGGAGAAATTTTAACATCTGGAGAAGTCCCTAGCTGGATGGTAAATGGCAGAACGACTTTGATCGTAAAAGATAAGACTAAAGGAAATTTGGTGTCAAGTTTTAGGCCAATAACGTGCTTGCCAATGATGTGGAAGTTGTTTTCTGGAATAATTGCTGAAGAAATATACAGCCACTTAGAATCAAACAACATACTACCAGTAGAGCAGAAGGGTTGCAGAAAAAAGAGTCGGGGAACCAAAGATCAACTACTCATAGATAAGATGATACTGAAAAACTGCAAGAAGAGAATGACCAATTTGTGTCTGGCATGGATAGACTATAAGAAGGAATTTGATATGGTGCCACATTCGTGGCTGTTAGAATGTCTTCGCTTGTATAACATTACACCGAATGTGATTGAAGTGCTCAGTAAATCTATGAAACATTGGAAGACATCACTGACCGCAGGAGGAATGACACTAGGAGAAATAAATATCAAAAGAGGCATTTTCCAAGGCGACGGTTTGTCACCGATCTTATTTGTTTTAGCATTGATTCCACTCTCAAAGCTGCTTAATGACATGAAAGATGGCTACCATCTCGGAAAGAATAGGCCAAAAGTGAATCATTTGCTTTACATGGACGACTTGAAGCTTTATGCAAAAGATAAAAAAGAGTTAGACACTCATCCAGACAGTCGGGGTGTTCAGTAAGGACATAGGAATGGACTTTGGAATCGAAAAATGTGCAATGATTCAGATGAAGAGAGGAAAATTTGTAATGAGTGAAGGAATTGAATTGCCAAATGGCAAGAAGATAAGATAACTGGATGACCAAGAGGGGTACAAGTATTTAGGAATTCTTCAATTTGATGATATAAAGCATAAGGAAGTGAAAGAGAAGTTAAAGAAAGAATATGTCAGAAGAGTGAGGAAAATACTAAAATCTCATCTGAATGGTGGTAATGTCATACAAGCCATAAATGCGAGGGCGGTGTCCATAATACGATACTGTGCAGGAATACTGGACTGACAAAATTAGAATTACAAGAACTGGACAGGCAAACGAGGAAGCTGTTAAACATATATAGAGCGTTACATCCTCAAGCTGATATAGACCGATTATACTGGAAGAGAGCAGAGGGAGGAAGAGGATTGCTAAGTGTTGAAGAATGTGTCAAAATCGAACAAACTAATATTGGCTATTACATCTGCAACAGCAGCGAAAGTTTATTGGCTGAAGTTCGTAGAGAGGGCATTGTATCTGATGAAGGTGACCCGAAAGATAAGAAGAAAGAGCTAACAGAGACAAGGAAGCATAAATATCTCCAAAAGAGAATTCATCCAGTATTCTACAAAGAGACAATGGACGTAAGAGATGAAGAGAATTCATGGAACTAGCTTAAGAACGGGTACCTAAAGAAAGAAACGGAGGGAACGATTTTAGCGGCACAAGACCAAGCCCTGAGAACGAATTGGATAAAGAGGAATGTTGATAAAGAAAATATATCATCAAAATGCAGAATGTGCGGGGAAAGGGAAGAGACAATCGCACATATAGTATCTGAATGCCAAAAATTAGCACAAAGAGAATACAAAAGCTGGAGACATGACAAAGTGGCAGCTGTCATTCATTGGTACCTGTGCAAGAAGTTCGGATTCGAGTGCGACGACAAGTACTACAACCATATAGTGACAAAAGAAAATAGGGTACTTGAAAATGATGAAGTATTATTACTGTGGGACTTCTCTATTCAGACTGAAACTCGCATTGATCATAACAAACCAGACATTGTGATAAAGAACAAGAAAGAAAAGACCTGCCAAATAATCGATGTGGCATGCCCATTTGACACTCGAGTGAAGCAGAAAGAGGAGGAGAAGCTAGACCACTACAACGAACTAAAGTACCAAATCTTGAAAATGTGGAAGGACGAAGTAAAGAAAGTTTCAATAATACCAGTTGTTATAGGCGCACTTGGAGTAGTCTCAAAACGATTCAAGAGTTACATTGCAGCATTAGACTTTGACCCAGGAGTACAACCATTACAGAAAGCATGCCTCATAGGCACGGCCAGGATTGTGAGAAAAGTACTGGACCTAAGAGAATGAATAGCAGGAAGACTGATTTATGTGTTCGATACAGACAGTACGCACACTTTCTTAAGTTACGGGATGTAACCTGAAAGTGGACAATGCATTACCAGTTACACTGTGATAATTACTGAAATGATAATAATAATAATAATAATGATAATAATAATAATAATAACAATAATAATAATAATAATAACAATAATTGCGCATGTAGTGGCTGAATGTGAAAAGTTGGCCCAGAACCAGTACAAGAATTGGCGGCATGATAGAGTTGGGAAAGTAATTCACTGGGAGCTTTGCAGGAAATATGGGTTCGATTGTACAGAGAAATGGTATGATCATATTCCAGAAGGTGTTTTAGAGAATGAAAAGGCAAAGATCTTATGGGATTTTAGAATTCAAACAGATCAGCAGTTGAATCACAACCGACCTGACATCGTAATACACGATAAAGAGAAAAATGAATGCAAAATCATTGACGTTTCATGCCCGTTTGATGGAAGAGTGATCGAAAGAGAAGAGGAGAAGAAGGAAAAGTATGAAGATCTTAGAGGGGAAGTAGCAAAACTATGGAATGTCAGGAAAGTGGTGATAATACCAATCATCATCGGAGCTCTTGGTACGCTGAGCAAAAACTTTAAGAGATATGTTGAGCAACTTGAAATGAGACAAATGACATCTTTATTACAAAAGACTTGTGTACTTGGCACGGCGAAGATAATTAGAAGGACTCTGGACACCTAAGATTGAGGGATTCAATCCGCTGCCCAGAAAAAGCCGCCAAACTACAAAAAGGCGTGAAGAAAGGACAATAATAATGATAATAATAATGATAATAATAATAGTAATAATAATTTTTTTTCAAACTTCATCTCTTCATTTTAAAATTTCACTATATATACAATATAAAGCAAAGATATCAGGAAAAAATTAAAAACTACTATGGCACTCACTATGAGGCATGGCATGTAGACGGTAAAAGTCACAAGCAGTCTACCAACTCATTAATTCCGGATCTGTCCACTCTTTGTCTCTTATACAGAAAATGTAATAAGTACTACGGATGCACACATTTATTATTCGTTTCACTAGAAAGTCAATGGACTTTGCATCAAGAGAAAACTTCGAAAGTGCTAAATACAAATCAGAGCTATCTCTACCAATAATTCCTAATGCGCCCATGGTTAGATTGACAAAAATTACTTCTTCATACTCTTGTTTCATTGTATCCATTAGGTCTTTATACTTTTCTCTTTTCCTTTGTCCATTCTTTTCAATGTTTGTCTCAAAACCAACGGTCAGTTCAACAATGACAAGCAGCTCATCTTTGACTAAAACAATGTCTGGCCTGTAAGTATCTCCCGTGATTACTGATGGGTTTGAGAATCTGACATTTTTATCCTCAATATCAGCATATTCTTTAAGACTGACTGATTTTGGAATAAGCCTCATAATGTTCAGCAAGACTGAGTCGTGTCTCCAATTATATCTTCTTTCCTCTAGATGTACGGGACAGCCAGCAACAACATGTCCTAACGTCTGCTGCATATCACAGGCTTTGCATGAAGCACTTTCTGTTGTTTTCCACCGTGCTGTATTGCTTGCATTTGTTAGGGAATTGTTGAGATAACGAATGCAGAAGTTATAGATGCTCTTTGGCAGCTTTTCCAGCACCTTGAGCCAGCACGATCTTGTTCTTGGAAGGATGCTGTTCCATATAGCTGTAATGACAAGCTTTTGAGTTGTTAATGACTTTACTATGCGTTCTTCCTTCCCGTCTCTAATGGTGTTAAGAGCGTCTCTAGTCGATTGATGCTAGTCGTACTGAATGTTGGTATGAGAGCTTGTTTTATTGTGTATTGTTCGAATGTCTTTATTTCTGGACTCGCTCAGACATTTCCTGTTGGTAACTTGACATTGGGCAAATCTTGCAGAAACAGATGTAAAGTTTAACCCAAACTTTGCTCTACCAAGAGCTACAATGTCAAGGGTACCCGAAATCGGAATTTCAAACCATTTACGAACGTAGCTAGCAACAACATTGTCTAAATTCTGCTTTATCCAAGTCTGGCTAATTTGTGACACAGTTAAATGCCAGCTGATCTGAGAGAGAAGGAATCTTGAATAAATAAGCAGCTTATTTTTTGGATGTAATGGAACGCTATCAATGATTTCTAACATTTCTTTTACTTTAGACAGGAGCTCTTCCTTATGATCTTTATCGCTAATCTCGTAGTCGAAGTATTTCCCCAGGTATTTAAAGCTTTTCCCTATTTCTACTGCTGGTATTAACCGGTTTGCTATGGTAAGCTTTGGCTTAACTTGCTTTGACTGAGTACCAATTTTCGTAATTCCAAACGACTGACACTTATCAACTCTTACAGTCATGTCACTCCATGTAAACCATAATAATAATAATAATAATAATAATAATAATAATAATAATAATAATAATAATAATAATAATAATAATAATAATAATAATAATAATAATAATAATAATAATAATAATAATAATAATAATAATAATAATAATAATAATAATAATAATAATAATAATAATAATAATAATAATAATAATAATAATAATAATAATAATAATAATAATAATAATAATAATAAAGTACATATAAAGTGCGGATTCTTGCAAGGAGATAGTTACTCACCGGTTGGATTTTGTATCACAGAAATACCTGTTGCTAAGCTTCTTGAACAGAGTAAAGGATATCGAATGGGAGAGCCAGGAAAGAGAGATGTAAGCCGGACACACAGTTTGTTTGTTGATGACCTTAAGGTATATCAGGAATCACACAGTTTATTAAAGGAAATAAATGAAGTTATTGTACAAGCGAGTTTAGATACAGGAGCTTGTTATGGTGTTTCAAAATGTGCAGAAATTGTGTTCGAACGTGGAAAAATGGTGAAAGGTGAAGGATTGCAAGTGTTACAAGAACGGATGAAGACTTTAGAGCCAGATCAGGAGGAGATGTATAAGTTTCTTGGAGTTGAGCAGGCAGATGGCATCAAGACAAAGAAGGTATATGAAAGGGTTAAAGTAGAAATGACAAAGAGGCTGAAACTACTAATGAAATCCGAACTAAATGATGAAAACTTGATACAAGCAATTAATTCTAAGATTGTTCCAGTGGCAGCTTATCCAATGAATGTATGCAAAATGACAAAAGGTGAACTGAATGAGCTGGATCAAATTGTTAAAAGGGAATTGAGGAAGAACGACATGTTAGGGAGGCAAGCAAGTGATGAACGATTATATCTAAAGAGAGACCAAGGCGGAAGGGGACTGAAGTCTATGAGAGATGTGTATGCAGAAACAAGAACAAGAGTCGCTTGTTATATGTGCAAGTCAAATAATAAATGGATTCAGGCAGCATGGCATAGAGAAACAATAAAAGAAACTAACACAATCATTGACGAAGCAGTAAAAGCAATGATGGAAATTGATAAGACATTAGAA